>CM042015.1:72850309-73165309 GCA_023525715.1 Cichorium intybus
TTTTGCTCAGAGGAAAACGCGGCTAAGGGCATTTTCTACGTTTTCCTCTGAGGAAAACGTAGAAAATGCCCTTAGCCGCGTTTTCCTCTGAGCAAAACTCAGAGGATTACGCAGATAAGCCCATTATCTGCGTTTTCCTCCCCCTGGTCTGCGTTTTCCTCTCCCTTGGCTACGTTTTCCTCTGGAAAACCCATAAAACCAGTTTTTTGTGCATTGAAAACTTGTACATTGTGCATAATATTTTGTACGATCAAATAATCTAACAACTAAATCGATAACTAATACATAAAATGAACATGAAATTTGACACGTACCTGTTTCCACGAGGAGAAATCTTGCGAAGCCATTTCAGAGCGTTTGTCGTTTACAGGATCGAAAAAAATGTTTTTTTTTTGGGTTTATATACGTGGGCGTAACCAATGAAAACGAAGCCAAAGGGCCAAAACGCAGCCAATAGACACGAAAACACAGCCTATGGCTGCGTCTAAGACCAAAACGCAGGTAATGGGGACGAAAACGCAGGCGCCCCCTGCGGCCTGCGTTTTCGTTGGCTATTTTGAGGCAGGACCCGATTTTTTGGCTATTTTAAGGCAAACCCCTAAGGGATTAGGCTATTTTAGTCATTTTTCCTTTGACAATATAAACCCCAATATTAAACCAAAAAGAGGTGGAGCCGTAGGGTATAAACAAAAGTCAGAAGATAGAAGACGCCAATGACCTCTTGGTCAAGTGGTAAAGGCGTCGTCCTCCCTCTTTGAGGTTGAGGGTTCAAGTCTCGCAAAAGAAATAGGTGGTTTCAGGAGTAGTTTAGGACTAGGAGTAGAATAGATTTGCCGTTCTAAAAAAAATAAAAAATAAAAAGAAAAAAGACAATAAGAGGAGGATGCCCTTATTTATAATCGAATCAATTCCCTTTTAGGCTATGAGGAATACGTCCAATGCAAGTGGCATGGGGACCATGTGGCACATGGCTACGGCGTGGAACACCGCCCCCCCTTGGCGTGGGTGGCGTGGCCGTGGCTTGGCGTGGGTAGAGTCACGGCTGGCAATAACGCAAGTCTCTTTCTCTCTCTTTCTTTCTTTCTTTCTCTCTATCTCTCTCTTCGTTTCTCTCTCTTATTTAATAATAGAATAATACTTAGAAAATTAAAAAAGAAAAGAAAAAATGTGATATGGAGTGGTGGCTATTTCATTGGTGGTGTGGTAAGCAAGTGTGATTATGTGTCGGTGACGTGGCACCACTTTTCAAGTGGAACCAAATGGAGTATTCCCCATATCCTTACAAAGCTGCATAAAGAAACAATTACCCAGAGTCTCTCCTTCCTATTCCAACTCCCATTGCTAAGAAGACCTAAAAACTGAAAACATACATATGTTGAAAAGAGCATATTACAAAAGCAAATAACAAATTTACAAAATCCACATTAGACAACAATTCGTATTCACTCTACCGGGTCATACCAAAACTGGAAGAGAATTTTCATACCACAAGAAATACATCAAACCTTAAAAACGAAATCCATTAAATCCTTTCAAAAGCATAACTGAAAGGCATAGATGGAGGCTGTGATTTTGGATTCCGATCGTGGATGTCGGTTACTGATTTGTGGATGCCGCTTATGATTTATGGATGCCGATCAATTACTGTGTGAGAATCGTAGCACCAGAAAGCATTGTCGGATAATAATAAAAATTGCATAAAATAAACTTGAGGAAAGGAATTACATAGAAACAAAATCATAAAACTACCATTCATCTGATAATTATCGATGGAGAAATCAAAAGCACCTACCTAAAAACCATTGATTTGTTGCCTTGTCTGTCTTTTTAGTAGTCGAGACGGTGAGAGGCCTGATTTCAACATCGATTTCTGCTGGTATCGCCAAGGTCACGATGATTTCAAAGAGGATTTTAGATGGAGTCCATTAGGTCGAGATGATAAAATTCCCAAGCTTATATTAGGGTATATGACTAGATAATTCTTTATTTTGTATTCCTAGTGTAACGACCGTTTTTCAAAAAAAAAAAAATGTGAATAGTAACTCCGGTGTGAATAGTAACTCCGACATGAATAGTAACTCCGGCGTGAATAGTACCCGAGAAATGAAGTAAGCGCTTACCTCGTGATGACGTCGACGATGATGTCGTGATGACGTCGTGAATAGTGTTTTTCAAGCCCTATAAATAGAGGCCCAACTTCTTCATTTCAACACACACCAAACACATATACGAAGTAGATGAGTGTTCTAGTGAGGATAATACGGTGAGGGAGGATGTTAGGAAGCAAGAAGCAAGTGCAGCTGGTAACGGAGTGATCGGGAACTGTCAGAAGTTCGGAACGGGAGATGAGCCAGGACTCCGGGGAAAACGTCAATCTCAGGTGAGTAATCGCTACCGTATCTCCCTAATAGTTTATATGTGTTAAACTATAAAACACGAGGGGTGTAATAGACTTATTTCCAATAATTCATAATTCCAAGGGTAATGCCGATTGATTTACTTACGAGGACGGTGACTAGGCCGATTACTTGGGATCTGGTTGTTGGATTTTCCGAAAGGCTAAAATGCTGAAAGAATCCTGCCACCCCAATTAATCTTCTACGTGGCCGTTCTTTACTTGATAAATCATGGAGTGCCGTATTGGAATTATTAAAAGAAATATAAAGCTGTAAAGTATTATAATAATACTTATGTAGGAAACATGTATGTTGTCTTGAGGGTAAGTCGAAAAATATATATTCGAAAGTATCACAAGATGATACTGAGCAGAGTGATTAAGTAATGGTATATAATGCATGTCAGGGGACTGCAAGATTTACCATATACTAATAAAACACGGGGTAATCATAGATGTACTATGACCATACTTGTATGAGAAAGCCGTTAAGTGAGTGGGTATACCGTGTGACGGTATAAGAATTCGTGAAAGCTAATACCAAATAATAAATAAAAAGGGGTGACAGTAGCTAAAGAGGTGAGTCGTGACAATGTAAGATAAGACTGTGTGAGACAGTCTAATAGTGAGTATCAGTGAGGATACTGTATAGCGAGTGACGTCGGGTAATACGGTAGTTTCACAGTGTGAAGTACGAGTCGGATAGGACTGTGAAGCTGGCAGGAATGGTGATCCTGTAACGTGTGTGACCATATAGGTCATACTGTGATTAGATTACTCACTAACCTTTATAGCTTACCCCTTCATCTTATGTGGTTTTGCAGGATAGGGAACGCTTGGCTTGGATCATGGGACGATCCCTGGTGATATTATCTTGTAAATTCCAGGCTGAAAACCAGGTCTTACAAGTTGGTATCAGAGCCAAGATTTGAGTGAACTAGGATAAGATCCCTAGACTCAAATTAGTAGACACAAGAGAATTGTGTGCTAAAATATAAAAAAAAATCACAAACATATTGTGATAAATGTCGAACGTAGATAAAGCAGTTATTCTAACATGATAATAAAAATGTTAGTAAACTCTTTCAGAGATAAAAAGAACTAGAGAAAATGAGTGAGTTTGTGTGGTATTTTCCCAAATACGGGAAAGGTGTTAAAAGTAAATCCAGATGCAAATTTTGTCAAATAAGAAAGTTTTTAAAGTTGATTTGAAAGAAAAATTTTGGGAAATTTGAAAAAGTATAAGTTGAAATAAAAATTCTAAAAGTACGAGTTGGTGGGTGGATTTATGAAAATATATGGCGACAGCCATAGCAGTGAAAAAGTGATAAATATATGTGATGATTGGATGTGAGATGATAAGAACTATAAGAAATGAGTTCGTGAGGAGTTATACAATCTCTAAATGAGACAAGTATTGAGGTATGTTGTACTACTAGACATGTCTAAGTCTAGCATGTGGATAATATGGGGTTGAGGAATTGAGAGATAAAGGGTGGCTCGACGTACTGAGCAACATAGAGATGTTCGCAAGATGCACTGTGCAGATACGCATGATCCGACGTACAGGATATGCGCGGCTCCGAGTGTTGAGCGGTGGAGTTTGAGCAGATACGCATGACTCGACGTACTGAGTATGCGCGGCTCTAAATGCTGAGTGGTTGAGTAGATACGCATGACTCGACATACAGAGTATGCGCGGCTCTGAGTGCTGAGTAGGTTAAGTTTGAGCAGATATGTATGACTCGACGTACTGAGTATACGCGGCTCAGAATATTAAGCAGGAAAGTATAACTTGAGATACTGGGTAGTGTAGATTATGTGGAAAATTCACCGGAGACATAAAAGAAGTAAGGCTGGTAGATGTCCTAAGTAAACATAAGACTAGGATGGATTGATTTATTCCTTCCATTCTAGAAGAATTAAGGGTACTATTTTACTTAGTTAATGTCTAAGTACGAGGGACCATCCAATCATCACTAAACAAATAAAGGTGAGGTTATAACCAAACAATGTAATGGGGTATTTTCCCAAAACATAGTTGATTTTTCTACTGATGTAAAGGTTATTTTATGACCAGAATTTTACAAATAGAGAGATATCTCAAAGAAAGAGTTATTTTGCTAAAAAAAGTTATTTTATGACTAAAGTGTGAAAGGAATAATCCTAAAAAAAAATCATTTTACGACTAAAGAAGTTATTGTTATGACTAATGGAAATCAAAAGAGTAAATGTTTTTAAATAAAAAGCATCTGTTTAAAAAGAGAAGTGTGAGTAGTTACTCAGAGAAGTAATTAAGTATATACAAATTTAGTGAGTATTGAGATGACCTAATCGGTCGGCAGTTCTAGGGTGTACGGGACTCGATATCGTAGAGGGTTCAGAAGGGGACGAATACATGAGTCTTAGGTGGTGATAACCATGGATATGGTATCATATTGAGGGGGAGATTTTGTAGTTGTATGTGGAGGCTGAGCTGATATGAGGATTCTTGGTGTCATATGGTTGGTTGCAGAGCTGTGCAGTCGTATGTGTTATAAGCCTTTAGAGCGAAAAGCTGTTTATTTTGTGGGGCCACTTATACTTGTAGTTGGGACCACTTAAGTGGGGCTACTAGTATTGTGGTTGGGACCACTTATACTATGGGGCTACTTGTACTTGTAGTTGTGACCACTTATTTAGTGGGGCCACATTTGGTAAGACCACATATGTGTTGTGGATCTTATGAGCAGTAATTGTGGTGGGACCACATACAAGTGTTGTGATGGCTTTATTGGCTGGCAGTCCTAACACACATACAGTCGGGTGTCTGGTGAATAGCTGAGCTGTTGAGGTTGTGAATAGCAGGGGTTGTGATATGATGTGGAGAACATGTGATTATGATTATACGATGCATAACAAGTACCTTGCATCCATGATGTCAGTATTGTGAGTATATGAGATTACATAAATAGTACTTATTAGTCTCAATAGGTTGACGTAGTTGATTATAGGTGGTTAATGTGCCAGTGTTGTAATACCCTTTGGGTTTACTAATACAACCGTATTGTGTTGAAATAGAGAATGATTGAGTGGAAGAATAAGTGTATGTCAACGTTGGAGATTCCGGGGACGGAATCTTATAAAGGGGGGAGAACTTGTAACGACCGTTTTTCAAAAAAAAAATTTGTGAATAGTAACTCCTGCGTGAATAGTAACTCCGACATGAATAGTAACTCCGGCGTGAATAGTAACTCCGGCGTGAATAGTACCCGAGAAATGAAGTAAGCGCTTACCTCGTGATGACGTCGACGATGATGTCGTGATGACGTCGTGAATAGTGTTTTCAAGCCCTATAATTAGAGGCCCAACTTCTTCATTTCAACACACAACACACACCAAACACACATACGAAGTAGAGGAGTGTTCTAGTGAGGATAATACGGTGAGGGAGGATGTTAGGAAGCAAGAAGCAAGTGCAGCTGGTAACGGAGTGATCGGGAACTGTCAGAAGTTCGGAACGGGAGATGAGTCAGGACTCCGGGGAAAACGCCAATCTCAGGTGAGTAATCGCTACCGTATCTCCCTAATAGTTTATATGTGTTAAACTATAAAACACGAGGGGTGTAATAGACTTATTTCCAATAATTCATAATTCCAAGGGTAATGCCGATTGATTTACTTACGAGGACGGTGACTAGGCCGATTACTTGGGATCTGGTTGTTGGATTTTCCGAAAGGCTAAAATGCTGAAAGAATCCTGCCACCCCAATTAATCTTCTACGTGGCCGTTCTTTACTTGATAAATCATGGAGTGCCGTATTGGAATTATTAAAAGAAATATAAAGCTGTAAAGTATTATAATAATACTTATGTGGGAAACAGGTATGTTGTCGTGAGGGTAAGTCGAAAAATATATATTCGAAAGTATCACAAGATGATACTGAGCAGAGTGATTAAGTAATGGTATATAATGCATGTCAGGGGACTGCAAGATTTACCATATACTAATAAAACACGGGGTAATCATAGATGTACTATGACCATACCTGTATGAGAAAGCCGTTAAGTGAGTGTGACGATATAAGAATTCGTGAAAACTAATACCAAATAATAAATAAAAAGGGGTGACAGTAGCTAAAGAGGTGAGTCGTGACAATGTAAGATAAGACTGTGTGGGACAGTCTAATAGTGAGTATCAGTGGAGGATACTGTATAGCGAGTGACGTCGGGTAATACGGTAGTTTCACAATGTGAAGTACGAGTCGGATAGGACTGTGAAGCTGGCAGGAATGGTGATCCTGTAACGTGTGTGACCATATAGGTCATACTGTGATTAGATTACTCACTAAGCTTTATAGCTTACCCCTTCATCTTATGTGGTTTTGCAGGATAGGTAACGCTTGGCTTGGATCATTGGACGATCCCTGGTGATATTATCTTGTAAATTCCAGGCTGAAAACCAGGTGTTACAGCTACCGCATGCTTGCAAGGTAATCATGTAAGCTACCACTTTCGACAAGCACATTCTTCCTTTCGCATTTCCACAACATATTGTTCACCATTTTCAGATGACTCTTGAAACTTGTCATTACCATTAAAAATGCAAGTACATTTTGATGCTTCCTCTTTTATTTTGTTGAAAAACTTTTGAGCATTCGGGGTTAGGACTCCATCACACTTTGCTTGAATTTTTTGTACCGTGACAATTTTTTTCATTAAGTACTCCCTTATATACTCAAGGGCAGATATAATTGGTCTGTCCCGACCTTCCACAATTTTTGAATTGAACATCTCACACAAATTATTCAGCAATATATATCAGAGTGACAACGTCCTAAAATTATGATTACAATAGTTAAAAAATTGTAAACACTTAAAAAATTTGATGTTATTTTTTACCTGAAAAGTGACTCCTAGTCCAATGTTCAGGAGGAATCTTGCTCAACTATTCAAAAGCTTCTACATTAACATCTCTTAACTCTTGCATACCTGTCTTCCATTGGGGTTTGGTTGTTGCTCTTGTACATTTCCAATGTAAATCCTTATTGGTTTTCCCTTCCAATGCAGCTTCATGTTCTCATGAATGTGACGAACACAATATATATGTTCTGCAGCTAGACATACCTTTGACAATGCCGGAACTAACCCCTATAATGTTTAGGTTAAAAATTCGGTCATCACTGTTAGATTGAAAGGTTTAATTTGCACAAAATTTAATAAACTTAAAAAAATAAGTACCTTCTAACGATCACTAATGAAAGTGAAATTTGTATTTGGAACCAAATCCAAATCATCTCCCAAACATTTCAAAAACCATGTCCAAGAAAGCTTGTTTTCAGCCTCAACTATCGCATGCACAACTAGATATATGCCATTGTTTCCATCTTGTCCCACCGCACTTAAGACTTGTCCAGGGTAAGGGACTTTCGTAAATGCCCCATCTAAGCCGAATAGCTCCCATTTCCCAATCTTAAATCCTTCTTTCAATGCTCCCAAACAGATGTAAATTCTTTTGAATACTCGAGTCTCAAATGAGAAAACTGGACAAGATTCGACTGCAATTTTTATCGTAGTTCCTGGATTGTGATTTTGAATTCTAGGGCAAAGTCACACAGCATCGTGTATTTCTTTTCGTAGTCTCCTCTGATCCGGTTTTGTGCTATCACTTTTGCCCTAAAAACCTTCATAAAAGACAAATTGACCTTATAGGTACGTTGAAGCTCATTTTGTAACGTCGATGTGGGTATATTAGGGTTTCCCTTCACTTGGAGGAAAATTTTGTTTGCTATGTACCCTTGTGTAACAGCCTTTATAGTGCAGGTGGATTTACATATGTGGATAGTCAAAGTCAGAGGCTTTGTATTTCCTGGAATGTTTTGTCCCAGATGTCTCCCACATTGACTCATCACCTAAACAACGTGCCCTGATTTGTTTTCCATCATTTTTTATCATTCTCAAGTTTCTTCGGGTATAAATCGCAAGATTCAAAATTGCTTCTTTGACCACATTTTTTTCTTCAAATAACTCACCAATTTTGAAGTCAACGTCGTGTAATTCACCTATAGAACACTTCACTGGATTGTCAAGGTTTTCTAAAAATGCTTCCCTTGCACTCTGACAGTTCGTTTTTATTTCTTCTTTTTACAATTTATTTAAACGTTTTATTTCATTTTTAGTATAATTCGCATGCATATTTTGTATTTTTATATTTTTATCATTTGGGGATACTTTCTAGTCTTTTTTTGTTTAAATATAGATTTTATTAAAGACTAGCGGGAGCATGATGAGCCAAACGGGAGATTATTGCAGACGGAGCGGGATTATATTTTGAGGTGCGGAATTTTCGAAGACTCGGATCTTCTAGCTGGCTTGGACTTGAAGTAAACAATTGGATCAAGAATGAAGATTTGGGCTCATTTGGGTTTACGTAGCCCAAATGGGGGTCAAATTGGATCAAAAACCAAATATTTTCCAAAGAAGTATAAGACAAAAACCCTTTTTTATGAGCTGGACCGAATCAGGCATTTTCTGGGTATTTTTGCGCGACCCACGTGAATCCTTTTGTAATTTTGCGCAACCCGCGCAAAATGTCCCGATGGGCATTTTTGTAATTTCAAGTGTGGGGCTGCTATAAGGGGTATGGGAAAAGGGTTTTTCATCATGTTTTACACATCTTAGACCAGAGAAAAACGTGGGGAGCAAGAGGAGGAGCTTGGGAGAAGATTTCTTGAAGCTTTATTCATCATTTTCTTCACTTGGGTTTGTATTATCTTGCTACATTTTATGTTTGGTACATTTCTACTTATCTTGTTTGTTCTAGCCGTGCTTGGCTAGAACCTTTATTATCAATATTGGGTGTAATCCATGAACAACTAGTTAAGGTTTTGAAAGTTTTATGAGTATTTGGTTCTTAATCTATGAATGCAGCTTGTTTAAAATTCTAAGTTGTTCTTGTGTTGTTATTCATGAGTTTGGATGCTTGAATGATTATTGTCATTTGTTTTTCTAATTGCGTAATCGATTTCTAAAACAAACTAGTGACAAATGATTTTTGTGGATGCTTATATTCATTTTTAAAATCATGGAATTGTGTTCTTCAAGGAGAAATGTAAGCTTATTGATTTCCTTTGAGTTTGGTGATTCTTAAATCTATATTGCTAGTCATTTTACTTGAGTTTGATGCTTATTTGAATTTTGACTTTGATTAAGACGGTTATTAAGAACTTTTCTAATTTTGATACAATTAAAAAGAATCTAGGTGTTTCAAGCTTTTGAGATGCTATAGCCAAACTAGATTAAATTAAATACATTGCACTATAAATCTTGTTGATAAACCGACTAATTGGAATTGTGATGAAATCCCAATATTGATAGTTTCTCCATATTTGATTCACTTCTCCAAAATTTGATTATTTGCTTTTGTTTTCATTTTCAACTCAAACAATCAACCCCCTTTTTTATTTTATATTGTTTACAAATATATATCGTTTTGAATTGATCGTATTGATTTACAAATTGAACCAATCTCCGTGGATACGATCCTTTACCGCTATACGCAAATTTGTGTACTAGAAGTAGGGTTTATTTTTTGTTGGCCTCGACAACCACTGCACTCATATAAGGATCATAGTTCTTGAATTTCTCATGATCGAGTACCACCAACGAATCCTGCTCGCATTCTACATCAAAATCGAGGGGAGGGGAGGGGAGGGGGTCAGGACACTTTGAAGACTGTCCACATCTATGTTGACTTCCTCAACAACTTCACCTGGTTCCAGGTCAACACTGTCATTTTCTTCTTGTTCCTTGTCTGAGTCACTATCTGAACCAGCAATTTCCTCCGGCTCACTATTATTCAAGTTTGTTTGACCTTCTTGTACATTGTTTCTTGCATTACTAATTGCAGCAAGCCATTCTTTTTCGCAATCGGATGACAATGAAAACTGATAATCAGTGTCTAGAAACCATTGGTTCTTCGGATCCTGCATATTATAACTGAAAATAAGGGCCAACAGCTCGTCCCCAACTTCAAATGGTACCTGCGGTCTATTATTAAAGCTGCATACATTCAACATCTCATCATCGTCATCTAGGTCGATGTACACAAGCTTGTTTTGGTCTGTGTTACCATCCTCAAAATGCAAGTTAGATCGGTTTACTAGTGGGTCGTACAAAACGAGATCTAAGTTAGGGTTTGTTTCTTCATCCATGGGCTCATTCAAATCGAAAATCAATTTTTGCTACATGAAGTGTTTCTGAAAAAAAAAATTGTAGCTTTTTAAATTCCGGTGAAATCAGAAAGCCATCGTCATCAAGGTAGTTCGAAATGGGGGATTTCCCATGGTTGTTAATAAACGACCTACCTTGTTCGATAAAAATGATATTTGACCGACTATCGAACCTTATCTACGTAGCAAGTTAAAATCGCCATCGCAGCCTAATGCTATCAACCCTTTTTCAAGGGTTATAGCAGGTAACAAGAAATGAAAGAAAAAGGTTCTTGATTGGAATACCCTAACTCGGAGAGAATGGTGTGTAGTAGTTGCAGGTTTATTTTACGGGAGTCGACGTTGTCTATGTAAGTTATCGTCCCACCGACGTACTCTCGTCTCGGATTTACTGTGAACCGGCCGCCATGGTTGAGCTTCATTGTGAACTTACTCATGTCGCCATCAGCATTTCAAGTAAATCGAAAGCTTAAGTTGCAGGTTCATTCGCGTAAGTGTTTCTGAGTTCAGATTCTTAACGTAACCTTCTGCTACGCTCGAATCGCCGCCATCTCCCCTGATACGATACATCACGACTGTTACAACTCTCTTCTTCAAGCTATCTGGAAGTCGTATGTGATAATGAGCTTCTGCAACGTATCTTGTATTTGGGTTCTTGATATGACGCTCATTAATAGCGGGAAAGCATGCACACCAACCGATTGGACAAAAATGCCCTTAACGAAGTCGCACCCTTTAATGAGCTAACGGTGCTAGTAGACGGTAACGCACATAGGGACACATTTGAAAGAAATTGCAAAGTTTGGTGACCATAAGTATGATTTTTACATAGTTTGTCCCAACTTGCAAAATCCGGTATACATTAGGGACCACAACTGTAATTTTGTCTAAAATTTGACTGAACAAATGTTCTTGTTGATCCATTAAGGCTTTTTCTAAATAGTTATACGAGTAAATTACATGAAAGATCAATTTGATTTGGGGTAATTTGCGCGATTAGTCTCTAACTAATTTTTTTAATTTGGACCATTCTTGTGTTTTGATTGTGTTGCACATTTGGTACCCGACTAACTAAAAATGACTTTTTTACCCTGATTTATTTCTTTTTTAATTTTATGTTATTTATTTATTGCTTTTTAATTTAAAAAAGAAAATTTTATACCCCACCCCATCGCAGATCTACTTCTCTCTCTCTTCTCATCTCTCTCTCTCTATATATATTACCTAGTCGAAGCTCACTGGTAAATATAGTTCGTCCTGGATGCTTCAAATTTCTCTCATGGTGATGGTGGGTCTGATTTGTACCTTTATGATCTTGTTCTTGCAATTCCCTTTTCATATTCGATCTTCAAAGACATGTCTTCCTTTGTTTCCTCTCTCTTCCCACTTAATTTGTAGCAGGAAGTTTAATGGCAAAGCTACTGCCCAATGAGGTTTGAGTCTTCTACTTCTTTCACTTGTACAATCACATACTTGTTGCTGAGATTTATTTACTGGATGGGTGGGGAGATACAACGTCCCCAATTAACTATATAACAGAAATCAAAGAACTTTCCCTTTTTGACCCCTTTATTTTTCTTTTTGAATTCCAGAACATCCTCTTCAGTGATATCAGAAACTGACGTTTTTTTTTCGGGTGATTACATTGCTGATAAACTCTAAAAAGGAAACGACGGGTCCCCGGAAAAATAGGGTTCAATACTTTTGGAGTGTCTGTGATTTACCAGTTGGACTTACCAAGATTTAAGTCGGCGGGAGAGGAAACAAAGGAAGACGGTTTATGCCTAGAGATGGAAGGTTCATGGCTGAGTCCCATCTCCTGAGCAACCATAGTCGACGTTTTTCGACGGAAGAAGGTTTTGAGAAAATGGGATTTGTAGGGAGTTAGTGTAAAATGAAAAAAAGAGTGAAATAATTAGTGATGAAAATGGGATAAAATCTGCAAATGTATGGCAACCTATCAAAATCCGTAGCTAATCCGTTTATAAACGGTTTTTGTTTGCTAATTTTAGCGGGGGATTGAATTTGTTGCTAAATCATTCGTTGATACTGAACTCTCTAGTTGTGAAAACGAATACATAGAAACATAGAAGAATAGAGAATTTTTGAACTACATGCTTGCAAATTCGCAGAAGGGAAGATTTTGCGAACCTCCTTAGCTACTAACAACGATGCACTATGCATCCAAATTACGCCTTTTTGCGAACCTCGCATCTTGTATCAACAGTCATGGCTAGACGCACGTGTGGGTTTGAGAAATCCTAGACACCACCAACCAAAATCCTTTAAAATATAAAGACAATGGATTCTTTTTAACCAGTTTCGTAACAAGGGATTCCGTAGCAACATGTCTCGTAGCAAACTCCATAGCAAATTATGTTGCGATTGTTCCTTAAAAAATTTTGTCGCGATTGTTCAGTAGCAAATTTTGTTGCAATTTTTTCACAGCCTGTTCTGTTGCAATTGTTTTCTAGCACATTCTATAGCAAGTGGTCCGTCCATAGCAATTACACAACAATTGGTCCGTGAAAAATTCCATAGTGATTAGCCCGTAAGAAAGTATGTAGCAATTGTTATCATTATTCAATACAATCCAAGTCTATGATTCTACTGTTCATAGCATTACATAAAACTAGTGTCATAAAAGATGCTAGGTGGTGCCAGGTAGAAGACTAGCAAGTAGCAAGTACTCGGCTAGATGAGGAGTACTCGACAAGTACTCGAATAACGTAAATTATAAAACAATTAATTTTGGATAAATTATATATATGACAAATAAATTCATTAAATTTATAGCAAAATAGGTGAATATCATTAACGACACATGTTCAAATGTTAAAGTATTACAACTTCAAAAAATATTGATATTCATTCTTTATACTTTAGTATTAGGTGAATATCAATAACAAGTCTCTCATGGCTTCACTAGCCCCATCAACTTTATTTAAGACATCATCTTAGACAATCCAATCTTCAATCTTGAGCCTCACACTTGGTTTTAAAAAGTGTGATGCGCTCCGATGTGATTAAGGTCCCGGAGGCTGATGCATGATGCGAATGTGGGGGCATCACGCACGCGGTGTGCACAAGTAATCACTAGTGAATTAGAATGTATTATGCATGATTAACAACTAAAATAATATCTAATTAAACACTATTATAATAGAAATATATGAATATAATATGATATATACATAGTTAGCATTAATCTTCTAAAAGACCAAAATAACACGTTTGATAATGAAACTAAAAATCCCCAAATCCTCAAGATCATCATCATTAAACTTTCACTCATCATCGTTGTCATCAACCCCGGGCACAATGATATCTTCTTCACCACTTCACAAACCTATGTCTTCTTCCATCTCGTGTTCGTCATCAACTAATGCACATCTACTAGGTGGCCTAGTAGATTCTGGTACTCCTTTTTCTTTGTCATATTTTGTTGATCTAGTTGAATAGTTAGGCTCATTTGCCCCATAAGCATCATCCACAACATCATATGTCACGTATTCACCTTCAAATAATAAATCACCCTCATCCTCCATTTGCCCCATCAAGCACTCACTGCTTTCATCAATTTCCTAGATTAAGACAGGATTGGTGACATCTTTTGTTTTGTATCTACAGTCTAAGGCACTATTATATTTCACATACACCATATCATTCAGTCTAACTTGTGCCAATCTATTATGTTTTTTCGTGTGAAGCTACAGTTAAAGAGTTAGATAACATTAGACATTTAACAATGTGATAAACTGATAATGAAATAAAATATCATAAAATTCCATATAGATAATAAAAAAAATTAGACAACTTACATGTTGAAAGACTCCCCAATTTTCTCAACAATGCATGTAAGGCTAAAGACTCGTACAACAAAGACTTTCAGGTTGGGAGCTGAAGATCCGAAAGATATCCATCACTCAGTTGTAGGAAACCATATTTGAAAAATATAAAAGAGTGTGTCTTGACACGCCTAGGTCGTCGTGCGGTCAAAAATAAGAAAATACCTAACACACACTAGTACAGTGGTAGTCAGGGTCGATCCGTAGGAGTTTCGTGGTCGAGACAGGTGACAGATTACCAACTGCAGTGTCACGTTACAGTCAGAGGACCTAGTTTCTAACTTTCTCCAAACACCTCCAAAAAGCATAAAATCCAAGAATTTCAAGCAAGCATTAACTAAACTAAATTATCAACTAAACCTTGTTACTTACTGAAATCAGAAGTACATCTCCAAATCAGAAGCAATCAAAGGCAAACCAAACATCAAGCACAATTCAATTATTCAAATATCCATTCACAAGCATAAACACCGAAAAACTAAGTAATTAACATAAACCAAATGATTACCATTAACAAAATCAGATCCAAAGGGTCCAAAACAGTAACCAACTATCTAAAAACATAAACCAAGACTCAATGATAATGGTTGTCACTCCTGAAGATACTAGCCAACTATTACTAACTATTTAACTAATTGAAAATTAAAGATAAAAACCTGAAAAAACCAAAAGATGGTTGCTGAAGCTAAATCTTGGAGTCAAAGAGCCTTGGAGGTCGATTTCACACCAGGTCTTCGCTGCTTTTTTTTGACCTAAGAGCCTCTATTTATAGTTGCAAAAATCTCGAAGCCGCACCGCGCATAAATGAATCCCGCGGCGCGCGTAGAGGTCTATCCCCGTTTTATCGGCATTTGAATTTTTTTCACCGCCTCATACCACCGTCGTGCCTTTGTGAACTCCGCGGCGCGCGTACGTCTTTGCCTGATTTGTCTTTATCTTCAAACTTCTTCCAAATTGTACGCTTTTGGTCCCTGTTTTCATATTTTCTTTCCAAACAAGTGCTGGCACGAAAAGTGAGAATACCACGATGTATATGATATAATTTCACTAAGAATAGGGCTCAACAACGACTAAAATATTCGATATACTAGGCGCTGTCAAACATCCCACACTTGTGCCTTGCTTCTCCCCAAGCAAGAGAGTTTTTAATAGATTTTAGCTAAGACTCAAACAATTTTTTGACTGTGTTCAGTTTCAAAACTTATTGCGTTATGAGTTAGAGTACAATAGTTCATGAAAACATAATCGGAATGTTTTTTATTGGAATTCATGGCTTTCTAGAGAACCCTTGATTACAAATTTTCTGTCCACAATGAAGTGTACGTACTCATTCAGATTCTAAAGGCCATTAAGGAATTGTCCATAACTTTCGATGTTGTCCGTGTAACGAGCTTTCAGAAATACCATCCCAGACCAGACGATCCTAGGTGGTAAGGTGCATAAATGCCTTTTTCGAGGCCACCCTTTTTGGACCTACCGGCTCGAACAACAAAGGCCACAAACTGACAGTTCCTTCCTAAATTCCAAACTTAAAACGGTTCAATCTTCTTAAACTCATAAAACTCAACTTATTTGACTAAACTAATAGCATGATCACAACTAAATATATTTCTCGAAAAATACCAATGCTATCAACAATCATAAACTATTCGTTTCAAAATTATAACATATTAAAATTTTTGAAAAAGTTGCTAAATTTTTTTAAAAACTGGTCATTTCTAAAAAATTTCAAAAAGTATTCTTTCGACCGTCTACACCCTACACTTAAAACCGTATAACATCCCCGTTGTACAAAAAATTATTCAGAACAATGGAGAAAGAGTTACACCTTTGGACGGTAGATTGCTTGATTGGTACTCGGTGTCACAGGTACAAATACGAACAAAAAGGTCCTTGATTTAGCATCTGGAGTTGTAGCGCAACAGTGAACACGCCGGTGGTCAAAACAAGTGGAGGGGGCACCGTGACCCCACACTTGTTTGAGACAACTCCTCCATATGGTATCACATGCATAACTCAACAGAACATTTAATGCAAATAAAACAAATAAAATATAAACAAGCAACAAGATAGTAGTATCATAAGTACAGTACATATATCCCAAAAAGTGAAATTAAAAATACATCAATCCCCACCGGGTGGCCTAGAAGATCCTGCCTCATTGTAACGCCAAGATACTCTTTTTATAATTATTATAAAAGGGTAAATTGGTCATTTTACCTTGTAAGGGTAAAATGGTCTTTTAGATAGAAAAGTATTTGGTTTGAAATAATATTTTGAGTTTTGGACTTAAAATGTTATAAAAACTGATTTTTGGTCGTTTTACCGAAAAAGGGTATTTTGGTCATTTGACCAAGTCAACGACCAATTATGTAAAAATATTGTTGGTTGTGGCCAAAATGTAAGAAATGGAAGTTTTATTGTAATAAAACTTGATTTTGGTGGTCAAAGTTCAAGAAATGGAACTTTAGGACCAAAAATGTAAATTTTTGTGGTATAAATAGAGAGTTTGACTCTCTTATTTGGCTGACCATTTGTGCAGCAACGGGAAGGATTTTGGTGAGCGATTTCTGCAGAGATCATGAGCCTTGAAGCAGAAAATCGAAATCATGAATTGGAATTGAAGTTTCCAAGCAATCAAGGTATGGGACAAAAAGGTTGTGGTGCACGTAAAGGCAAGAAACAACCGGGAATTAAATGCAGCTAGCATCCAGGTGAGTAATCTCACTGATACCATATGTGATATATGATGATTGAGTTGTTACAGGTTGGAACTGATTGTGGGACGAAACTGATAGTTCAAAGATACATTTGAAGAGACAAGACCGGATAAGCCGTGAGTCATTGCGATGACAAGAACGGAACCGTGAGTCTAGGCAATAGCGGCTAATCCGTGAGCCATAACTAATTCTGGATTTTATATCCAATGGGTGCGACCTACGGGCAATGATTTCTGGATTCTTATATCCAATGGGTACGGCCTATATGGCTATGATTTCTGGATTGTATATCCAACCGGTGCGGCCTACGGGCTATGTCTCCGATGCGGTCTTCGGGCTATGATTTGATGCGGCCAGTTGGCTATGACTCCGGTGCGGCCTTCGGGCTATGTCTCCGATGTGGCCTTCGGGCGAGGACTCCGGTGCGGCCTTCGGGCTATGTCTCCGATGCGGCTTTCGGGCTATGATGTTTGGTGCAGCCTGTTTGGCTATGATTTTGTTACAGGTACACGGTACAGCCTGTTTGGCTATGATTTTGTTACAGGTACACGGTACAGCCAGTTTGGCTATGATATTGTTACAGGTACATGGTGCAGCCTTTTGGCTATGATATCGGGTTATCAAACCCAGCTGGTGCGGCCTGCGGGCTATGAATTTTATATTGATAATGTTTTGGTGTAGCTTATATAGCTATGACACAGGGTGCGGCTGTTAGCCATGATATATGATGCAGTCCATTGTGACTAAGAAATATGGGACAGAAATCGTTAGACATGATTATGAAGGGTTTCTATGCAATCAATGAACACAAAATAACCTAAGGTTCACATGCAACCCTAATATTGATCTATGTTTTCTTCTATGAAGATTAGAACTAAGAACCTAAAGGATACAATTTAATTCTAAAGAAGAATCAAGAAAAACCAACCTTTGATCTTATGATCCTTTTAAGCAGCAGCAAAAGTATCCTGCCTCAGATGAAAGTCACACCCAGGGGATGGAAGAATCAGTCCAGCAGAGTGAATCCAGAGAGAAGATGGCCTGAATATGAGGTGCCAGGGGGTTCCTTTTATAGCCTCCAAGGGTTACACCTGAAACCCTAAGGAGCCTCCAACTGGACAAGGCTTTTGACCACTTGGACCAGGCTTACCAAACCCTAATTAGGGTTTCGCCAATCCCTTGGAGGAGCCTCCAAGTTGGCGCCACTTTTGGTCCCTGGTTTTTCCTGGCCAGTTATTCAACTATTGAATAAATGCCAAACCAGTCCCTGCACCTTTTAATTAATTAATTTAATCTCCAAATTAAATCCAATTAATTCTAGATTAAATCTTAATTAATTATTATAGTTTCTAATTAATATATTAGCACTTAAATATATTAATAAACCATATATATATTTTCTATTGATTTATTATACGATTAATAAATCAACTATTCTCTCTACTGAACTATCTTTCCTCCACCCATGAGGGCAACCCAAATGGACTTTGCTTTTAACCATAAGATAAAAGTTCAATTACAAGTCATGGCTTAGACACCTAATCCAACAGTCTCCCACTTGGATAAGTCTATGACTTTAATTGTCTGAACTCTGACCCAGTCAGTTCAGTCCAAAGATAAGTGATCTGATGATCCTCCGTCCAACAAGATATTTTTCAGACTCAAGACATGGATAAAATCAATCTGGTCTGATTCACCGTTCCTCGATTTCCGATTTGCATATGACTCTTAGACTACCAATTTAGTCCCGGTTGGCCAACCATTTTAGTCAACTTCAAAATCATCGAGAGGCCTACAGATATCTGTTTCCCGTTAGGGTCAAGGGACGAATAAACTTCGACTCATATACTTATGTCTTTTACCAGACAAATCACTCACAACAATATGTTTTATAACACCGAGTTACTGATGCGTTTTCATATTATCAATGAATGACCGTCTAGTAAATCATAACTCATATGTCTTAGCTTAAAGATCAAAAGATATTATCGTCTCAATATTGCTCGTGATGTAATCCATGAAGCAATCCATTGAGCGCGGGTTTATCCAATACTCAAATCTCCATTTCCAAGTACTCACGAATGGTTCAGCAATCCAATTGCAATGTCTAACTCCTTAGACAATCTATTACCAATTCATGACAGTCTTACTTCACACTTACTCCCTTAAAGTGTAATCGACTGTGGATATTTGAATAATCCAATTATTCAGGAAGTAAAACATGCAAAATGAAACACAATGATAAAGTACTGACAAGAGTAGAAAACCATAATAAATCTCTATTATTAAATCACAAGAGTCAAATACAATACATTGTTACAAGTTTCGAACCTATCTAATTACTAAAACTTATATCATCTCTTAATCCAATGCTCCTAGCATGCTGATTATGCTTAATCCTACTCAGAGCCTTTGTCAAGGGATCTGCAGGATTATCTTCCGATGATACCCTCTTTACAAGGAGGTGACCTTCTTCTACCCTATGCCTGATGTAGTGGTACTTTCTGTCGATATGTCTGGACTTTCCATGATCTCGCGGTTCCTTTGTCAAGGCGACCGCACCTTCATTATCGCAGAACAGTTCCAAGGGCTCCTGAATACTCGGGACTACTCCAAGGTCACCGATAAAGTTCTTCAGCCAAGCCGCTTCCTTTGACGCTTCACTTGCTGCTATGTACTCTGATTCGCACGTAGAATCAGCCACTGTTTCTTGCTTGGAACTTTTCCAAGTAACTGCTCCACCGTTCAAAAGGAATACCCAGCCCGACTGAGACCGACCACTGTCTCTATCCGTCTGAAAGCTGGCATCTGTATATCCTTCAACTCTCAAGGTATCACTGCCACCGAGGACTAACACCATGTTCTTTGTCCTTCGCAGATACTTGAGTATATTTTTCACAGCTATCCAATGCGCCCTTCCAGGGTTACCCTGGTACCGACTGACCATGCTTAAAGCAAAAGCCACGTCAGGGCGAGTACACGTCATAGCGTACATGATCGATCCCACAGCTGAAGCGTATGGTACTCGACTCATCTCAGCTATTTCCTCGTCTGTACTCGGACTTTGAGTCTTACTCAGCTTCGCATTACTTTGAATAGGCAGCTCTCCCTTCTTGGAATTTTCCATACTAAACCTCTTTAGTACCTTATCCAAGTATGTACCCTGACTGAGTCCAATCAGTCTCTTCTTCCTATCTCTCAATATTCTAATCCCAAGAATATAGGCAGCCTCTCCTAGGTCCTTCATGGCGAAACATTTCCCAAGCCAAGCCTTAACATCTTGCAGGGTTGGAATATCGTTTCCCATGAGCAGTATGTCATCGACATACAGCACCAGAAAGGTGACTATACTCCCACTAGCCTTGACATATACGCAGGACTCATCCTCGCTCCTAGAGAAGCCAAACTCTTTGACTTTCTCATGGAAACAAAGATTCCAGCTGCGAGAAGCTTGCTTCAATCCGTAGATTGATCTCTCAAGCTTACACACCTTATTAGGATACTTTGCATCGACAAAACCCTCTGGCTGATTCATGTAAACATCCTCAGTCAGCTTCCCATTAAGGAAAGCGGTTTTGACGTCCATCTGCCAAATTTCATAGTCATGAAATGCAGCTATGGCCAGCATAATCCTAATAGACTTTATCTTAGCTACTGGTGAGAAGGTCTCGTCATAGTCAACCCCTGGGGTTTGAGTAAAGCCCTTCGCAACCAGTCTTGCCTTGAAAGTGTGTACCTTTCCGTCCATGTCGGTCTTCTTCTTGAAGATCCATTTGCATCCGACTGTCTTTCGACCCGGTACATTGTCAACCAAGTTCCAAACTTGATTGTCATACATGGACTTGATCTCGCTATCCATGGCCTCTTTCCACTTGGCAGACTCAGGGCCCGCCACTGCTTCCTGGTAGTTAGCTGGTTCATCCAAATTTATCAGTGTCCTATCACTGACAAACGTGTCCCCATCCGAAGTTATATGGAACCCATAAAACTCGGGTGGCATGCTAACCCTACCAGAACGCCTAAGAGGTAAGGATACATCTGTCGGGCCAACAGGAACTTCTTCCTCATGTTGGTTGCTAGTTTCTCCTAAGGTTGCGTCATCTGATGACTCTTGAATTTCTTCCAGATCAATGGTACTCCCACTGTCCTCTTTAAATACGAGCTCTCTCTCTCGAAAGACTGCTCGTCTAGCTACAAAGACCACGTCCTCGCTCGGTCTGTAGAATAGATATCCAAAGGACTGTTTGGGATAACCAATGAAGAAACACCTTTCGCTTCTGTCTGCGAGTTTGTCTTGAGTCTCTCGTCTAACGAAAGCCTCACAACCCCAGACCTTGATATGTGCCAACGAGGGAGCTTTCCCCGTCCACATCTCATGAGGTGTTTTCGCAACCTTCTTAGTTGGGACAAGATTGAGGATATGGGCGGCAGTCTCTAAGGCATACCCCCAGAAGTGAATGGGAAGTGAAGCTCGACTCATCATGGAACGAACCATGTCCAACAGGGTTCGGTTGCGCCTCTCTGCAACACCGTTCAACTGTGGTGTCCTGGGAGGTGTCAACTGCGAAACTATTCCGCATTCCTTTAGATAGTCTAGGAACTCGATACTTAGATACTCTCCGCCTCTGTCGGATCTGAGCATCTTTATCTTCCTGCCTAATTGATTCTCTACTTCGTTCTTAAACTCTTTGAACTTTTCAAAGGTGTCCGACTTGTGCTTGATCAAGTAGATGTAACCGTATCTACTAAAATCGTCGGTAAAAGTCACGTAGAACCGCGTGCCATCCTTTGTGGTTGATCTGAATGGACCACACACATCCGTGTGAATAATGTCCAATAGACCCTCACCTCTTTCAAAAGACCCTTTGAAAGGTGATTTAGTCATCTTGCCCAACAGACAAGATTCGCATACATCATCCGACTTGAGGTCGAATGATTCCAACACTCCATCCTTTTGGAGTTGGGCGATGCGTTTCTTGCTGATGTGCCCGAGCCGACTATGCCACAGACATGCCTTTTCCACGTCACTAGTAGAATCAATATAATTTACACTTTGTCCTAGATTGTCAACACATTTCACAGTTTCATACACACCATTACAAGGATAAGCAGTAAAATTCAAAATACCATTTTTGAAAACAGAAATAGATCCAATATTATTATCAAAAGAAAAATGAAATCCTTGTCTGAATAATGCGTGAAATGAAATAATATTTCTTGCCATTTCTGGCGAATAGCAACAATCTAATAAATCTAAACAAACTTCACTACTAAGCACTAAACTATAAACTCCAATCTTGGTAACAGGGGACGATCTCCTATTGCCCATGATCAAGTTCAGTCTACCGTGCTCCACCTCCCTGCTTTCCTTTAGGCCCTGCATATCAGAACAAATGTGAAAACCACATCCTGTATCAAGGACCCAAGAATTAGAAGATGGTGAGTTTTTAGAGATAGTGTATATACCTGCTGTCGATGGCTTTACTTTCCCATCCTTGACATCCTGCAAGTATTTGGGGCAGCTTCTCTTCCAATGGCCCTTCTCTTTGCAGTAAAAACAGTTGGCTTCATCGGGGTTGGATACACAAGGAATTTGGGAAGTCTTGGTTCTTGAGCCATTACTGGATGACCCGACCTGAACCTTTTCCCTCCAATTTTGCTTAGGAGGGCCCTTCCTTTTCTTTCCTTTGCCACTTCCAATGGCTAGAACGGGCTGATTAACCGAGGGTACACTTTTACCCTTCATCCCGTCTTCAGCTACTCGAAGCATGCGATGCAACTCAGTCATATTAGCCTGATTGTTGTTCAAATGATAAGCCAGCCTGAACTGGTCATAAGAACTCGGCAACGAGTTAAGCACTATGTCAACGGCCAACTGTTCCGGTACAGGCATCGCAAGCTTTCTAAGCCGCTCCACGTAACCTTGCATTCTTTGCACATGAGCGCAGATGGACTCTCCATCTTTGGGTTTGCTGTTCGTGAAGTCCTTGACCACTTCGCACCTTTCGATGCGCTCTTGCTTGCGGAACTTTTCCGCTAGCTCCTTGTGCATCTCATAGGGCCAGTAGTCTTCGTATATTCTCTGCAATTCGGGGTTCATTGTGGCGATCATGATGCAGGCCACTTTGGTTGCATCATCAGTATGTTTTTGGTACGAGGCAATTTCCTCGGGAGTAGCAGTTTCGGGGTCGACATCGATAAGCTCGGTCTCGAGAACATACTCTTTGTTCTCATACCTCAGAGCCATCTTGATGTTTCTAATCCAGTCATTATAGTTTGTCCCGTTCAATTGAACCTTGGAACATAGTGAGAGGATTGAGGGAACACTGGAGTTTGATTGGGGAGCGGATTGATCAGCAGAAGACATCTATAAAAGAAGGTAAGTTTAATTAGATACTTGTCGGTCCTTATAATAACCCAATATAAAATAAGGCTAGGATCCAACTATAACAATTTGCAACATAGAAGAGGGATGCCGTAATCTATAAGCAAATTTTATAAAGGTAGGCGAATGACGATTCAGCCGATTCCACCGCGGAAAAATAATCTTATTATAAATGGAATTCCTAGTTTCTTATGAGATTTATTGAACTGTTCAATAGCATGTTTAATCTCGGATATGCCCCACCGTTTGTGACTGGGATGCCGAGGATCACAAACCGGGTGTGAATAACCATGCAAATTAGCTTGGTGCTCTCGGGATCCATTATCATCTCAAATTGATGTGCCGGTAAACCACACACGCTCCATCAACAATGATAACACCCGAGACACCCATTGCCACTCTTTATGAACCCCTATTGGTGTGCCGGTAAACCACACACGCTCCACCAACGTTTCATAAAGTGCAATGTGCAATTTCATGGGGTAGCATCAAATTCACATTTTCCTAAAGTAACTAGATTGGGATTTGTTTTAGGGTTCTAGTACTTTCAATTATAGCATTATACTTTTAAGAGGCTTAGCGGTTCTATCATACCCGTTCGGCTAACGACACTCGACTGACCAGGAGAGCGGTGGGTAAGAGTAGATACCCATTAGACTAACATTTTATAGTCAGTCGCCTTATACCCTCTTTATAGGACAGTTTTGTGAATGAGGCTTACTAGCGGTAGACTAACCAATTTTCTTATACATATTAAATTAACTTTTAATTTTAAATATATATAAGATATATTTTAATCTCATTAAAATATCTTAGAATTAATTAAATTCTAATTTTCTCAAATTATTCTAATTTTCTTGAAAATTTTAATTAATTCTTAAAGCAGATTTAATTTGCCTTTAATTAATCAATTAATTAAATTAATTAAATCTAATGTAGATATTACCAAATTAATCAAATTAATTTATCTACAAAGGTCCTAGTGATTCTCGAAATCAACAAGCCAGGCAAGCAAAGTTCAGGTTATTTTATAAGATCTTATTACCAAAAATAACAACATACTATTATGGCAAGTAAATCAAGCAATCAAGGGGGACCATTAGGGCATGGCGGCTAGGGTTAGGAAACCCTAGCCACGCCGTCAACATTCAAGGCCACCAAGGGTGGATTTTCGCAAAAAACACCAAGGCCAAGATCATGCAAGCAGTTCATAATCAAATCACAAGAAAACAAGCTGGCTCTGATACCACTGAAGGGTTTCTATGCAATCAATGAACACAAAATAACCTAAGGTTCACATGCAACCCTAATATTGATCTATGTTTTCTTCTATGAAGATTAGAACTAAGAACCTAAAGGATACAATTTAATTCTAAAGAAGAATCAAGAAAAACCAACCTTTGATCTTATGATCCTTTTAAGCAGCAGCAAAAGTATCCTGCCTCAGATGAAAGTCACACCCAGGGGATGGAAGAATCAGTCCAGCAGAGTGAATCCAGAGAGAAGATGGCCTGAATATGAGGTGCCAGGGGGTTCCTTTTATAGCCTCCAAGGGTTACACCTGAAACCCTAAGGAGCCTCCAACTGGACAAGGCTTTTGACCACTTGGACCAGGCTTACCAAACCCTAATTAGGGTTTCGCCAATCCCTTGGAGGAGCCTCCAAGTTGGCGCCACTTTTGGTCCCTGGTTTTTCCTGGCCAGTTATTCAACTATTGAATAAATGCCAAACCAGTCCCTGCACCTTTTAATTAATTAATTTAATCTCCAAATTAAATCCAATTAATTCTAGATTAAATCTTAATTAATTATTATAGTTTCTAATTAATATATTAGCACTTAAATATATTAATAAACCATATATATATTTTCTATTGATTTATTATACGATTAATAAATCAACTATTCTCTCTACTGAACTATCTTTCCTCCACCCATGAGGGCAACCCAAATGGACTTTGCTTTTAACCATAAGATAAAAGTTCAATTACAAGTCATGGCTTAGACACCTAATCCAACAGATTATAGATGCAAATAACTAACGTGGCTTGTTAATTACAGGTCACTATGATTCAGCCTGTAGGGCTACAGAATAGGATGTGAAATCCTAGAGTATATATGGTCAGCCAGTAAGGCTAGGAGTTTGGATTTGATATCCAGACAGTTATATGATTGTGTTTTGATACGTGTTATCTGTAGATTTGATTACTCACTGAGCTTTGTAGCTCATACCGTTTGTTACTGTCCCTGCAGGTTAGCATGATACTGGTAGGGGACAAGATAGAGTCCGTGACTCGTGAAGTAGGACTCTTAGATGCTGTTAGTAGCAGCCCGGCTTTAAAGGAGACTACGGTATTTAATACTCTCCTTGATACGCTTGTACCCGTTTTCATTAAAATATACCCCTTGTTATGGTTTTATGTATTGAAACCGGTGTTTTAAATGAAAAATTTTTCAGGGGTGTTTTTGTATAAAAAGCCGGGTGTTACAAGTTGGTATCAGAGCCGAGGTTTAAGTGAACTAGGTGTCTATAGAGTAGATTCCTAGACTTAAACCCTGAAACAGTAGACATGATGAACTGTTAGGTGTATATAGTTGTTATTATACATATATAACCTAACTATTGCTGACTTCTAACGTATAAGAAGTATGAGCAGCGGATATTACTGGGAGAAATTTAGTGCGTGTAACTTTAAGAGGCGGATCAGCCTTTTCTCAAGACTCCATCGAACGAGGGGCAACGAGACAAGTAGCGGAAAAATCCACATGACGAGCAATGTTAGCTGATGTGATCAGGTAAATGAATCGGTTGCTCACCTTGGTTGATATTCAAGGTGAAAGAACAGTAGTTGAGACTACAAGAAAAGCAGAAAATAAAAGTGGACTTCTCAGAAGAAGTTGTCACAAATTGGGTCCAACCTTATAGGGAAAGGACCAAAACAGAGCCACTATGTATAGTGATCAGTGCAGGAAAGGCACTAAGGAAAATTGTAGAGTTGAGACTCTACCGTTGACATGCTGAAATTGCAGATGATAGGAGCAGATTGCTCGAGCTTGTTGTATGGGACGGAAGTGGTTCCAGCGTGGAACTATAGATCACTTCTTATTGAAATACTCACATGCTAAATGTGGAGTGACGGGTGATGAACCCAGGAAAGAAAGAAGGAACGAATGGTCGAAAAGGACCCATGGTACCATGAGCATCCCAGTAGATTGTGGAAGAAGCTCGTGAGGAGACTGATATAGTCGCAAATGTCATTGCTCTGAATATAACTCGTGTATATTATATTTGATCCATGAAGTTATGCTTTGGATCGATGACTTGATGTCTTGTTTGAATTTTTCATCAACGATTTTGGATGAAATATTTGAAATAGCTATTGTAGATAGCAAGTATGTTCAAGATATTGAACACCTGGAATGTAGTCTGCCTAAGATTTACGGGACCATTTTTCCCTATGAATCTGAAGCCGATGACTACCAGTAAATCTGAAGCAATTGTGCTTATGAATTGGTTAGCAATGAATTATGCTAACATGAATTGTAGAAATATGAACATGATGGTTCAGAAAGCAGAAATGAGCGGATGAAAATCCATGGTAAATGACCGTTGTTGAGAATACCGGTTAGCTTCTTTGCTTAAACTCAGAAAAGAGTTAGTAAAGGAATGATGTTGTAATTGGCATACGTGGTATGGGCCAAGCTTAATAAAGTGGTGAAAGTAGTGTACTACTTTAAATAATTTTCGAATGATTCTTTTGAAAAGAACTTCCAAGATTTCTGCCAGATTGGCAAGAAGAGCTTATGATTAAGCTGGTATTGGGAGCCGTTCCTGTTATCTAGGCTCTGTGTTAATTGGCCTCTGTAGAGATGGCAGAGTGGTAAAACAATTAGAAGAAATTGTTTTTAAATTGGGATCTCATATGACTGTAGTTGTCATCAGATGGAGCCCTATCTTGTTTGAAAAGAAGAAAGATAAGTTAATGGGTATGTACATTGACTACTGAGAATATGATATTCTCGAAACCAGATTGAATATGAGGTACATTGTACCAGATACTACTGGAGTTACTTCACTGAGTTCAGTGATATGTAAAATTCTCCAAGTATGAAAATTTGGCTAAAAGAAGTTTCAACCCTTTGGGCATGATAATACTGCCAAAGATGATGAAATAAATCCAGTGGGATAGATGATGTGATAAAACTGGAATCGCCCGAGGAATCTGACTGACATTGTAGTTCCTTGGATTTGGCGGGTTATTATAGGAGAGTTGTAGAAAACTGCTCCTTGATTGTTGGTTAGCTGACTGAAGTTGACCAAGAAAAAGTGTAAAATCTGAGTGGTAGAAAGACCACAGATATGTTGTAAAGGTTTGGAATAAACCTTGTGTGAACCTCTAACATTAGCAATGATGCTAAGTAGAGAAGATGGATTGGATCATTGAAATGTATCCAACGTTGACTGTGGATGCATGACATTGCGGTAGCAATTATGAACGTGGCATTTAAGCTTTGGAAACACTACTTGTATGGTGTAAAGCTTATTGCGATAAGATCATAAAAGTTGAAATACTTAATTGATCAAAAGAAGCTGAAAATGAGATAGCAAAGATAGATGGGTTACTTAGAGATTTCGGGTATGAAATCTTGTACCATCTCAGAAAGGCGTATGTGATTACAGATGCCTTGAATTTGAAAGAGTAACCTTTGAGGGTTACATCCACATGCGTGAATGTGGCAAATTGATTACCTGAGTTGATTCGGGTAGCACAGAAAGACGTGTGCAAGTCTGAAATTATGAAAAGTAAATGAATGATTAGCTATTGAAAGAAGCTAGTTAGAAATTCACAGAGTTTGAAAAACCTTGGTGATTGTGTATGTGAGTTCCAAAGCCAAGTGAAACATAAAAATCATCTTGAAAAGATGTATTTTGTATCAGATATGCAGCATACCCGGGGCAATATCAAACTGTATAGGTCGATAAAACCTATGTGTTGGTGGCCGGGGCTGAAGAAAGACATTGAAAGACATGTGAAAAGTGTTTGACTTGTATGTAACTACAGTCAAATCATTAGAAGTATGTGGTCTGTCGGTCCCAAAACTGAAATGGGACGAAAAATATCATAGACTTTGTAGTAAAGTCTTTGCAAGTACCGCAGGGGTATGACACCATATGGGTGATTGCAGTTTGATTGATGAAATCAGTGTAGAATTATACCGACTAAGAAGAAATTAAGAGTGGAAAAGTAGTGAAAAACTACAAAGATAAAGAAAATTGTCGACGTGAGTTATCGGCGCGAATTGTATCGGACAGAGATAACAGAATTATTCTTTGAATTTGGCATAAATTTCAAGAATAATTAGTTCAAAAGTACTAGTAAGTACTGTGTGCGGATCGCATATGGATTGACGAGGTGAGATAATGATGCAGACCTTAGGAGTTATGCCTGAAATCGGCATAACAGACCCTAGTGGAAAACTAGATGACCGTCTATCCTTGGTAGAAGTTGTAGATAAGTATAGGTATTATACTAGTATTTTATTAACTCGTAGAAAGTATTGTATAGACTACCGTGTTGCACGCTGATTTACTAGACAGAAGTTGGGGTGAAGCCGTTGACTAAACCTAAGATTGTATCTCAAACTGAAGAAAAGATTTGGCAAGTTCGAAAAAGCTTGGAAATAGACCAAGATCGACAAGAGTAGTATGCGGATTGTCGAGTAAAACCATTGAAACCCCAAGTAAGGGAAGATAGTGGAACTCAAAGTGACCCTCCGGAAGTACTAGAAATTGATGTGGGACAAAAAGGAAAGTTGAGTCCTCGTTTATTGGACCTTTCCGTATATCCCAAAAGCAAGAATTGCGGTGTATTGATTGAATATCCTTGATGAACTTCAAGATGATTGTAAAGTTTTCTATGGGTCTCAGGGTCCTGAGAACATAGATTGATAGATGTTAACGAATCCCTCATGTGAAATGAGGAAGATAAGTGATTATAGTGCCCGGGACAACCGGATGAGTGATATGCGAGTGGTGATATAACCACGAGGTAAGAAGACTAGTATGGTTAAGTGCTTAGGCAATACCATAAAGGTTTCCATGTGATATGAGAAACCGGAATTGTAACGAGAAAGAATTACCCTCGTTTGTTTGTATGATTTCGGGGACGAAATCTTTTGAAGGAGGGGAGAATTTGTAACGCCAAGATACTCTTTTTATAATTATTATAAAAGGGTAAATTGGTCATTTTACCTTGTAAGGGTAAAATGGTCTTTTGGATAGAAAAGTATTTGGTTTGAAATAATATTTTGAGTTTTGGACTTAAAATGTTATAAAAACTGATTTTTGGTCGTTTTACCGAAAAAGGGTATTTTGGTCATTTGACCAAGTCAACGACCAATTATGTAAAAATATTGTTGGTTGTGGCCAAAATGTAAGAAATGGAAGTTTTATTGTAATAAAACTTGATTTTGGTGGTCAAAGTTCAAGAAATGGAACTTTAGGACCAAAAATGTAAATTTTTGTGGTATAAATAGAGAGTTTGACTCTCTTATTTGGCTGACCATTTGTGCAGCAACGGGAAGGATTTTGGTGAGCGATTTCTGCAGAGATCATGAGCCTTGAAGCAGAAAATCGAAATCATGAATTGGAATTGAAGTTTCCAAGCAATCAAGGTATGGGACAAAAAGGTTGTGGTGCACGTAAAGGCAAGAAACAACCGGGAATTAAATGCAGCTAGCATCCAGGTGAGTAATCTCACTGATACCATATGTGATATATGATGATTGAGTTGTTACAGGTTGGAACTGATTGTGGGACGAAACTGATAGTTCAAAGATACATTTGAAGAGACAAGACCGGATAAGCCGTGAGTCATTGCGATGACAAGAACGGAACCGTGAGTCTAGGCAATAGCGGCTAATCCGTGAGCCATAACTAATTCTGGATTTTATATCCAATGGGTGCGACCTACGGGCAATGATTTCTGGATTCTTATATCCAATGGGTACGGCCTATATGGCTATGATTTCTGGATTGTATATCCAACCGGTGCGGCCTACGGGCTATGTCTCCGATGCGGCCTTCGGGCTATGATTTGATGCGGCCAGTTGGCTATGACTCCGGTGCGGCCTTCGGGCTATGTCTCCGATGTGGCCTTCGGGCGAGGACTCCGGTGCGGCCTTCGGGCTATGTCTCCGATGCGGCTTTCGGGCTATGATGTTTGGTGCAGCCTGTTTGGCTATGATTTTGTTACAGGTACACGGTACAGCCTGTTTGGCTATGATTTTGTTACAGGTACACGGTACAGCCAGTTTGGCTATGATATTGTTACAGGTACATGGTGCAGCCTTTTGGCTATGATATCGGGTTATCAAACCCAGCTGGTGCGGCCTGCGGGCTATGAATTTTATATTGATAATGTTTTGGTGTAGCTTATATAGCTATGACACAGGGTGCGGCTGTTAGCCATGATATATGATGCAGTCCATTGTGACTAAGAAATATGGGACAGAAATCGTTAGACATGATTATAGATGCAAATAACTAACGTGGCTTGTTAATTACAGGTCACTATGATTCAGCCTGTAGGGCTACAGAATAGGATGTGAAATCCTAGAGTATATATGGTCAGCCAGTAAGGCTAGGAGTTTGGATTTGATATCCAGACAGTTATATGATTGTGTTTTGATACGTGTTATCTGTAGATTTGATTACTCACTGAGCTTTGTAGCTCATACCGTTTGTTACTGTCCCTGCAGGTTAGCATGATACTGGTAGGGGACAAGATAGAGTCCGTGACTCGTGAAGTAGGACTCTTAGATGCTGTTAGTAGCAGCCCGGCTTTAAAGGAGACTACGGTATTTAATACTCTCCTTGATACGCTTGTACCCGTTTTCATTAAAATATACCCCTTGTTATGGTTTTATGTATTGAAACCGGTGTTTTAAATGAAAAATTTTTCAGGGGTGTTTTTGTATAAAAAGCCGGGTGTTACAAGTTGGTATCAGAGCCGAGGTTTAAGTGAACTAGGTGTCTATAGAGTAGATTCCTAGACTTAAACCCTGAAACAGTAGACATGATGAACTGTTAGGTGTATATAGTTGTTATTATACATATATAACCTAACTATTGCTGACTTCTAACGTATAAGAAGTATGAGCAGCGGATATTACTGGGAGAAATTTAGTGCGTGTAACTTTAAGAGGCGGATCAGCCTTTTCTCAAGACTCCATCGAACGAGGGGCAACGAGACAAGTAGCGGAAAAATCCACATGACGAGCAATGTTAGCTGATGTGATCAGGTAAATGAATCGGTTGCTCACCTTGGTTGATATTCAAGGTGAAAGAACAGTAGTTGAGACTACAAGAAAAGCAGAAAATAAAAGTGGACTTCTCAGAAGAAGTTGTCACAAATTGGGTCCAACCTTATAGGGAAAGGACCAAAACAGAGCCACTATGTATAGTGATCAGTGCAGGAAAGGCACTAAGGAAAATTGTAGAGTTGAGACTCTACCGTTGACATGCTGAAATTGCAGATGATAGGAGCAGATTGCTCGAGCTTGTTGTATGAGACTCTGGGGCTCTGGCTGGGAATGGTCGGGGGCGTCGTCCCTGCTGTGTGGCTAACTCCAAAAGTACCTCCCCGATCCACTCCAACTGCTCCTCCATCCTCGTCGTCCCTGCTGGGAATGGTCGGGGGCGTCGTCCCTGCTGTGGCTCTGCTGGCTCTGCTGGTGCGCCGGTCTCCGGAGTCTCTTGCCTAGCTGGGCGTAGGCTGGCTGGGGAGCCTGGGGTGCCTCGGTGGCCACCCTCACGTACTGGCCCGGGCGCTGCTGCTCGATAAGTCCCATTTTCTCCAGTGCTCGCGTCGTAATGCGAACTGGAGGTAAAGCGGTCAAGGAAGCAACGGTCTGAGCGGTGAGGATCCGAAATGAACGAGCCAAGCGGGTGATGTAATGCCCGCGGGCCAGAGGACTGCTGGCTGATGCACCAGTCGCACGAGTGGATAAAGAGACGGCTAAGGCAAATGGAAGGTGGAGGAATTTGGAAGGGTCGAGGAGCACCCAGAGATACGTCATGTCCTCACCGGACACCTTCTCGCCCCCCTCCCTGTGCATAATGGAAGTGGAGATGATGCGGTGCATGAGCCAGTGAAGTGGATCATGAAGATGGCTCTCCCTGGCCGTCTCCGCCTCATAGAACACGTTGGACAACGGTGCCCAAACCTCTGCATTGGCATCCCTGGCGGGCTGCCCCTAAATGCACGCACTCATGAACCGCGTATAGTGTCGGTGCTGGAGATCCGCCTCCGTTTAAATACCTGTACGCCTCTCAAACTCCCGGAGACTGCACTCCCTGTAGGCTCCCCCCAATCGAAACCGTACCAGTCTCGAACGGGGGTCTGACTTGCCCGGTGAAAAATGGACAATGGATAGAAACTCTAACAGAAGCTCGGTCTACACGATGTCGTCCTGGTTGACCATAAGCCTATCCCAACCCTGACAAGTGAATGAAGAATCCTCGTGAGTCCATGTGCGGTGGAGAAACGATTCGATCTCGCCCCAAAGTCCTGCGCCTCTGAGGATATCCCGGTCGATAATCGTCGCCTCGAGGACCCGGCGCCCAATAAGTGCATCCCTCATGGCGGCATACTCGACAGAGCTAGCTGGTCCCTCGGGAAACTGGAGGAACTGGTGGTCAAGCCTGAAAGACATCTACACAAAAGAAATAGCCACAAATTTTTTTTTTTTGCAAATTTAATCCTTTTCTTCTCCACCGCACCACGGCGCGGCCCAAGAACCAGGGCGCGACGCGGCGAGCGGCTGTTTCAAATTCCAAACCCAAAATCACAATCTAACTTGTTTAAACTCAATCCAAATACACTACAAGGTAGCCTAAGAACCAACTAACTTATCTAGGGTCATTATTTGGCAAAATAAACACCCTACGAGTCAGCATTGTCGATTTCTAAGTTTTTGAGTTTTTGGAGAAATCAACCAAATCAACTGCCTAATCACTACTTTTAACAAGTAAAAGATAGTTAGAATGACGTACCTCAGTAGCGGTAATGAAATGAGCAAGAAAAACACGAGAAAATTTTCGATGATCGAAGCTCTACGGCGTGGGTGTGTGTGAATAGTGTCGCGGCTTACCTTTTTAACGAAGGAAACTGACTGATCGATTCCCGCGGCACGGATATGAACAAACCACGGCGCGCGTGTCCCCAAATTAACCCCTGCGCATCGGGTTGGTTTACGATCCCGCGGCGCACAAATTGCCTGACCACGGAGCGGTCATCAAAAATCCAAATTCCTTCGTGTGACCCCACACTTGCCTTAGACCAATTACACCTGCAATGATGATGAAATAATCTTCGTAATTACTCCTAAGAATACAGCACCTAACCTATGAAAGATGGGTTGCCTCCCAGCAAGCGCTAAGTTTAACGTCTTCAGCCAGACGCGCTACTCCTTCTACAGCTATGGTGGATCATATGCCTTCTTCTTTCCCTGATTTTCAATCACCACCGTCCCTTTGGTGATCCACTGCTCCACAAACTTTCCTGGGTCGAACGGCTTGTCGGTTCTCCTGTTGCTGCCTACTTGCCGTCTCCCGATGATTTCCTGCGAGTGCTTGGAAGTAGCTTTGAACCTCCAAGCTCGGTCTTTCCTTCTGCATCTCTTCAAGGTTAAAGGCTTGACATGAAGCGCGTCCAGTGTCGCTCCCAATAGTTGTATTGTGCCTCGTTTGTTGCTCTCATCTTGCGTGTTATTTTTAGTTTGCAATTTTGGCTTGCAGTACCAATAAAGATTTTCCAATTGAATGGGATCGGAAGGCAGCATATCGGGATGCTTCCATATGTCCTCATATATGGTATTGATCACATCTAATTTTCCATTCATGAATGGATCATGAGTGGTGATAAAATCATGTTTATTATTTTCAAATATTAATTCGTCAGCATCATCATCTTGATTATCGTCCAACAGGTGGATCGGAACCAAGAGTGAGCGACTGGTTTCATCTGGTGGTGGTATAAAGTCACCCATCACCAGATCCTTACTTTCGAATTTCTCAAAATTTTCAAAAATTACAGGGTCGGGGGCAATATTGTCATCTACACCCCTTCCCCAATAGTATCAACAACTTCAACATTTTCGGGGGTTGTTGGGCTGAGGTCTGTATTGTCACTTACAGCCTCATCCACAACATCCTCATCAATCCAATCGTCTGGTGATGGTACAGATTCACACATCACCAAATCAACATTACTAATACTTTCAAAAACATCAAAAACTTCAAAGGTTGCTGAGTCAGAGGTAGCATCGTCACCTACAACCTCTTCCTCAACAACCGTTTCGACCATCTCAGTGATCTCTTGACTTTCCCAAAGTGTTTGCCCTTCCATCACATATTCAGGTGATGCAGGTTCACACACCATATCATTGGTATAAAAATTACTCGCCTCAGGTTTTGGCGAGGGTGATGAAAAATTCCAACTTTCCTCTAACTGATCTAAAGAAGTTTGCAATTTTACAAGAGCATCAGCCTGGTCCTTCTGCATTTAGTGGGTGTTATACATGATTACCCAAAGTCGGGCCCAAATTGCAGGATTTTCAGGCTGAGATGACTCATCGGTCCGCCATCCATTGTCATCGGATGATCCATTATAGCAATCATCCTCGTAATAGGTGTCGGCCGGATTTTTATAATACTTATAACACTGATCCGGGTACATGTAATCGCCCATTATGAAGACGTACACATACAAGAAATCAAAAAACTAAAATCAAACATAAAAAATCAGAAGCTAAGTCCTACATATCACCTAATCTCAAGCTTACAACTCCCCGGCAACGGCGCTAAAATTTGACACGCCTAGGTCGTCGTGCGGTCAAAAATAAGAAAATACCTAACACCTACTAGTACAGTGGTAGTCAGGGTCGATCCGCAGGAGTTTTGTGGTCGAGACAGGTGACAGATTACCAACTGTAGTGTCACGCTACAGTCAGAGGACCTAGTTCCCAACTTTCTCCAAACACCTCCAAAAAGCAAAAAATTCAAGAATTCCAAGCAAGCATTAACTAAACTAAATTATCAACTAAACCTTCTTACTTACTGAAATCAGAAGTACATCTCCAAATCAGAAGCAATCAAAGGCAAACCAAACATCAAGCACAATTCAATCATTCCAAAATCCATTCACAAGCATAAACACCGAAAAACTAAGCAATTAACATAAACCAAATGATTACCATCAACAAAATCTTATCCAAAGGGTCCAAAACAGTAACCAACTATCTAAAAACAGAAACCAAGACTCAATGCCAATGGTTGTCACTCCCAAAAACACTAGCCAACTATTACTAACTATTTAACTAATTGAAAATTAAAGATAAAAACCTGAAAAAACCAAAAGATGGTTGCTGAAGCTAAATCTTGGAGTCAAAGAGTTCCCGCATCGCGCCTTTGTAAATTCTGCGGTGCCCGTACGTCTTCGCCTGATTTGTCTTTATCTTCAACTTCTTCCAAATTGTACGCTTTTGGTCCCTGTTGTCATATTTTCTTTCCAAACAAGTGCTGGCACAAAAAGTGAGAATACCACGATGTATATGATATAATTTCACTAAGAATAGGGCTCAACAACGACTAAAATATTCGATATTACTAGGCGTTGTCATATCTATTACCCTAACTTTAATAAAAAAAATTTAAGTAGTTAACCTGGTGGTTTTGTCTTTCTGTGCCTAACTGCCATTGGTATACCAAATAAACCTTCATCATTTTGATATGTAGATAATTCATCGGTAACCTTGTCTTGAATTTTAGAATGTGGAAAAATCGCTCTATGCATTTATATACTCCGGTCATGATTACTTCACAAGATGCGCTAACTTGGTTATCGTAAAAGATATCTGGATTTTAACAATGTCCTGCTGCATGCAAAGGTCGATAAAGTTGGCATTCTCACCTTTGATCAATAATCTCAAAAGTTTTTTTGTAATCCTCTTGTTTATTTGGAAAACTTTTTGAGATAGCCTTCTTGGCTCTATCTATAGCATCATAAATATAGCCCATCGCCGACTTTTTCCCCGTCAACCATTCTAAGGACCTTAACAAGCGGCCCTATCAACTTAAGAGCATATACAATATTCCTCTAAAATGAATCTTGAATAAAATATAGTTTCATCTTTTTCCCCGGTCCTTCCTTAGACCACTTGTTATCTTCCCTCTCTTTAAATAAAATCATTTTTCTAAAATTGCTTTTTTCTGCTTATGAATTTGAGGATAGAGTGATAAATGATGTTTCAAACCTATAAAGTGAAACATAAACATAAGATAATATTATATAATAGATTAATAGATAGAAATAGAAATATAGAGTATTAGATAATAGTTTAAGAGTCACAAACCGGGTAATATCGGGTCTATGTAAGTTTTTTTGATTTGTAAACTTTCTCATCAAGTTTACACGACCAACATGAGTATATACTTTTCTAAAACACTTTTCATCCTAGGGATTTAACAGCATACACTTTTCAAAACCCATTTGACAACATAGACTTTTTCAAAACTCTTTTCATCATAGGGATTTGTTTCTTGATGTCATCTAGCATAAGATCAACACGATGTGTCGCGTATGGAGTCCAAAAGAGGTGTGATCTTTTAACTTCCAATAATTTGCCTACAAAGTTGACAACAAAGTAAATTAATAATTTACAATTTAACATAATGTAAATATATAAAATAAAGTTGCTTAATATTCTTTACCCGCTTTAACATAAGCTGATGCATATAATAACTTGAACAACATTCTCCTCTCCGACTTCTTGAACCATGTCATCAAGAACACCAAACAGCAAGTTTGCATCTTTTTCAACATCTAAAACATCCATGGATTTCATAAACACAGAACTACGGAGAATTCACCAAAAAGTTTATTATATATTTTTGAACAACCGAATCATGTCATCTGACATTATTGAGCAAGCTTTTATAGCCCATTCTTTCTCGTATTCTTTCATCCTTTCTTTAATGACATCTACTTCTTTCTTCAACAAAGGAACTCTAAGCTCATACATGCCAGGTGCCTTCAATCCCAAGCCATATTGTCTAATTGATTCCACCATTATGTTAAAACTATTGTATGTAGCTGCGTTAAAAGCTATACCTACATATTTAAAAACCAAAATTTAACATATAACGCTAAAAACATTTAAAAACAGCAACATTAATAACATGTAAAACAATATACTTGCATATAACGGTAAAAAAACAGCAACATTAATAACATGTAAAACAATATACATGCATATAACGTTATAAAACTACATAAATACGTTAGCAAAACAATATGTTTTTTGAAAAAAAAACGTTAAAATAAAAACTACATCTTTCATTAAAAAACAACATATATCATTAAAAAACTCATCAAAAAACTGCATGTATCATTGAAAAACAACACTTAAAAACAATAAAAAACTGCACATAAATGCATACAATGGTAAAAAAAACAGCATTTGTCATTAAAAACATCATTTATCATTAAAAAACAGCATAGACCATTAAAAAAACAGTTTAAAACGTTAAGATAGATACTGTAATCGTAAAACCGTCTTGCTATTTCACGACAAGCTTTGTCCGTTAGTTCTTTTCAACACATCTCATTTGTCGTTTTATATTCCCCCCCCCCCCCCCCCCCCCCCCCCCCCATCTTTTCTTTCTTTAATTGCACCTTCCAGGTTTGGAGTGAAGTACATATACATTGGCCCTTTTTGTCTTGGTTTCTTTTTGGGAGGTACTTTGCTACTACCTCCACTAGTCCTTTTTTATGTTACTTCAACACAATCATCATCTTCATCATAATACTCATCAAATTGTTGTTCTTGCATCTTTGAAAGCATTTGCATACTTTCCTTTTATGCTTGTTTTTTTTACATAAAATCTTGTATGTCCTTTCAAACATGTTCCAGACATCTTTTGCAACCAAGAATATTTCTAAAACCCCCCAACGAGGTATTGTTTTAAGCGGTATGCACCTCCTTTAACTACTTTCATGCAGAAATTACTTGTGAAATTGTTTCTAACTTTGTGGTCTTGAACACTCACTACTAGAAAACAAGGGGTTTAACCACGCAAATTTCCGTGTTTGTTGCGTGTTAGAAGCCAAATAACCACGCAATAACCACGAAAACTGACCTGTGGGAAACCCCCTTGTGGCTAAATTGTAACCACGCTTTAGCCACGCAATTGCAACGCAAATTATTAACCACGCAATATCCACGCAAACTGTTTAAGACGCAATAAACACGCAAATTATTAACAACGCGATTACCACGCAAATAATTTACCACGCAATTAACACGCAAATTATTAACCACGCAATGACCACGCAAATTCTTAACCACGCAATAACCATGCAAATAATTACCACGCAATAACCACGCAAATTATTAACCACGCAATAAACACGCAAGTTATTAACCACGCAATAACCACGCAAATTATTAACCACGCAATAAACACGCAAATTATTAACCACGCAATAATTTTTTTATTAAAAAAAATACAAAAAATATTTTTAATTCCAGATTTTTTTCCCACATAACACACACACACACACACACATATATATATATATATATATATATATATATATATATATATATATATATATATATATATATATATATACATATATATATATATATATATATATATATATATATATATATATATATATATATATATATATATATATATATATATATATATTAAAAATACAACGAAACTATTTAAAACACAACTAATCAAACATTACGATAAATTTTGTTTAACATTCTAAAAAAATCAAATAACAAAGACCACGAACCACGTCTAATTGTTTCAAAAACATTGTAAAACGTCTACTTGTTGAAAAAACATACAACTAAGAAGGACCCGGACCACGTTGACTCATTTGTCGCATCCTTTCTTCCATTTTTTTTTCAAACTCATCTTGCGACCGTTTTAGTCTTTGTTCCATTTGTTGTTCCATTTGTTGTTGTTGTTGTTGGAAATTTTCAACCATTTGAGCTTGACTTTGTTGCAAATTTTCCACTTGTGCACGTAAGCTCAAGATCTAAAAAGTAACGACATATTATGAGCATAATAGCATTTGTATTATACATTTAATATACATAATAGCAACATACTTTATATTTGCAATCCATAAGAGCAACATACTTTAAAAAATAGCAACATACTTTATATTTGCAATCCATAATAGCAACATACTTTATATTTGTAATCCATAAAAACAATATACTTTATATTTGCAATCCATAATAGCAACATACTTTATATTTGCAATCCATAAGAGCAACATACTTTAAAAAATACATAATAGCAACATACTTAATATTTGCAATCCATAAAAAATACATAATAGCAACATACTTTAAAAAATACATAATAGCAACATACATAAGAGCAACATTTAATATACATAATAGCAACATACTTTATATTTGCAATCCATAAGAGCAACATACTTTAAAAAATAGCAACATACTTTATATTTGCAATCCGTAAGAGCAACATACTTTAAATTTGCAATCCGTAAGAGCAACATACTTTATATTTGCAATCCATAAGAGCAAGATACTTTAAATTTGCAATCCATAAGAGCAACATACTTTATATTTGCAATCCATAAGAGCAACATATAAAGAATAAGTTTACCTCTTGTTGTGACTGCGCATCGGAGGTCGATCCAGACGCCGAAGAAAATGAACCGGTCATTGTATAGTAGGGATCGGATTGTCCTATTCCAAATGTTTGGTCACCTCTCCGGCGACCGGTCCTCTTATATACGGATTGTTTCCACACCTCGGGATCATCATGCATCTCGCTTGGGTTATCCTTATACTTCTCAGTGAGGCACTTGAGATAAAAATCCTACAATTACCAAAACAACAACATTACCAATGTGCAAAAAATCAAGACATAGAATCAATAAAAGTGATGGATATAACTTACATATGCTTCCTGAAACGACTTCGAGGAGAACTGTAAATTGTCACGCTCCCCTTTATTTATATACCTGTCCTTTGTTTCGGCGGTTGCATGGGTTTGTACATATACATCTAACCAAGAGGGCTTACAACCCAGCATCACTTCCTACATAAAAAACAATGTATAATTGTAGTTAGTGTTAAAAGAAAATATATTTCTAAACAATAAAGCATGATTACTTACCAATCTGTCACGGTGTTCGGCGATTCCGATGCTGCCACCGGTATGTGTTGCTTTAACCCCCGACTCATCAGTAGAACTGCGGTTTTTCTTCCCGAGGGCAGACTTCTTCTTCCATTTCTCTGTGTCCCAATGGTGCAAAAAGAAAAAAAAATGTATAATAAAATAACATGGAATAATATTAAATAACAATAATAATAATTTATAAAATCGCTTACGGCACACATTCGGTGCCACACAGGTTCCGCTATATCCCGAGGACGAAACTCCCGTAAGATACCAAACGAATCGTTTATCTCTCCAACAGCTCGACCGCTGTCATATGCCATTTGTAATGATTTTTTTCTACAATTGCGTAGTCTACATCTATAGCGATTCTTGATGACATTTTTAAAACCATCAAATATCGCTTTTTCCTCACGAGTATCCCACTGGTATAAAGTCTGTAAAAATGACAACTATAGTTAGAATTGCAAACTAAAAATGAATGAGCATACTACAAGTTAAAATTTAATATATTACCCGAACTAGCTCAAATACTTTACAGAGAATAGCCTCCGGGACTTCCTTATATGTAATCCAAGAGTCTTCTACGCACTGGAAAAATAAATCGGCCATCTTCGAGTGGACGTCACGTTTCCCAAACCTACAATATTGAAATAGCTATATAAGTATTATCATAAAACCAATTATAATAAATTCACATAATAAAAATACTAACGTTTGGCCATTTTAAACCAATTTCAACAAATTCAAACAAGTTATAGCTAATTGCAACAAACTTCTAACAATCCATACCAATTTCAGCATCTTATAACAATATATATACCAATTTCTAACAATTTATACCTAATTACATCAATTTATATCAAACCCTAGAAATTTCAAACAATCAAATTTCTAAAAAAATGTTGAACAATATAATGAATACATCAAACAAAACAACATTTTATACCTAAATAACAATTAATTTCAACAAATTGAACAAAAAATTGAAAGTTAGGTTTTTACCTCTTTTGTGAAAACGGGAAAATTTGGAAGAATGTTGTAATTTCTTGAGGAAAACGAGATCGAAGAGGTGCAAACCCACTTCCGGCGGATGAAATGGGCCGGCAAACAGGTCCGATCGGCAGTGGGTGGCGGTGCAGGACCTGTCGACTGAAAGCAGGAAAGAATGGAGCGGTGCAGACCTGTCGATTGCAACACCTCGTCCAACGGCTTGAAGATGTGCGAGACCGGCGGCGAAACCGGCTATTCTAGTGGTCACAGAGGCTTCAGCGGGGGAGGTTCACAGCGTCGGTTTGGTTGGGGAAGAAAGAAATGAGCGGGAGTGAGAGTTGAATTCGGGAGACGTAGAAGAGAGAAGAAATGCCCTGCTGTTAAATAACATTTTCTTCGGATTGAATATGACTTAGTATTTGTATGTAGGTTGTTATATGAGAATATGTTTTTGGTTGTGATTAGGATCTTTACTCGAATAATGCATCAAAATTGGTCTAATGCAATGATAGATTGATATTTAATTGAAGAAATGACAACTTTTAATTATTAATTCTTTTGGATAGCTAATCATGTGCAAAAGGCAACTCGAATAATGCAACAAAGTTGGTCTAATGCAATGATAGATTAATATTAAAATTGGTTCATACAAATGAAAAACCATCAACGGGTCCTTTATGTGATGCGTAAATGAATTTTTATACCATGTTCTCACGCTCCAATTTTTTCTAATGTTTTTTTATATAACTAATTACCACCAAACTGTAATGTTTTTTATGCAATCTATGAACTAAAATCCTAAGTTTATATGCAACCTAGAAAGGATCTATGTTTTCTATCTTTGAACATATAATAATAATTCTAACGGCTAACGGAAATTTCTAATAACGACTAACAGAAATTTCTACATAAAACAATTAATAAAACTAACCTTTAGTTTTATTCTTGAAGCCGAGCAGCACAAGTGTCCTGCCTCAAATGAGATCACACCCAGAAGCCCAAGCAGAGGTTAACTGTCTTAACCTCTTATTAAGAACGGCTCGCTATAAAACCTTAGAGAAGGATTATAGACGGCAAGGAGAGAAGAGAAATTCCAAGGAGATGATTTGGAATGGTGCAAGTTTTCAAGTGAGGGGAGAGCCTTATTTATAGTGTTCAACTTTTGAACAATTGCATTCTAGCCCCTGCACTTATAATCAATTTAGCCCCTGCACTTTTAATTAATTCCAAATTAATTCCAATTAATTCTGATTAATTCCAAACTAGTTTATCATTAATTTATTATCACATAATAAATTAACGAACTATTTATTTCTCTCTCTATTTAACCTTGATGCCGGTTGGACTACCAAGGGCAACCCAAATGGACTTTGCTTCTATTAACAAGATAAATACAAATTATAAGTCATGGCTTAGACACCTAATCCAACAGTCTCCCACTTGGATAAGTCTATGACTTTAATTGTCTATTTAACTTCAGATTAATTAGCAAACTGTAGCTTCCTAGAAACTGCTGCCGAACTCTGACCTAGTCAGTTCTGTCCAAAGATAAGTGATCAGATGATCCTCCGTCCAACTAGATATTTTTCAGACTCAAGAAATGGATAAATCAATCTGGTCTGATTCACTGTTCCTCGATTTCCGATTTGTATATGACTCTTAGACTACCAATTTAGTCCCGGTTGGCCAACCATTTTTAGTCAACTTCAAATTCATCGAGAGGCCTACAGATATTTGTTCCCCGTTAGGGTCAAGGGACGAATAAACTTTGACTCATATACTTATGTCTTTTACCAGACAAATTACTCACAACAACACGTTTTATAACACCGAGTTACCGATGCGTTTTCGTATTATCAATGAACAATAGTCCAGTAAATCATAACTCATATGTCTTAGCTTAAAGATCAAAAGATATTATCGTCTCAATATTGCTCGTGATATAATCCATGAAGCAATCCATTGAGCGCGGGTTTATCCAATACTCAAATCTCCATTTCCAAGTACTCATGAATGTTGCAGCAATCTTATTGCAATGTCTAACTCCTTAGACAATCTACAACTAATTCATGACAGCCTTGCTTCATACTTATTCCCTAAAAGTATGAACGACTGTGGATATTTGAATAATCCAATTATTCAGGAAATAAAACATGCAAAATGAAACACAATGATATATTATTGACAAAATTAGTAAACCATTACTCATTAATAAATCTCCATTATTAAATCACATAAGTCAAATACCATAACATTGTTATAAGTTTCAAAACCTATCTAATTGCAAAAACTTATATCATCTCTTAATCTAATGCTCCTAGCATGCTGATTATGCTTAATCCTACTCAGAGCCTTTGTCAAGGGATCTGCAGGATTATCTTCCGATGATACCCTCTTTACAAGGAGGTGACCTTCTTCTACCCTATGTCTGATGTAGTGGTACTTTCTGTCGATATGTCTGGACTTTCCATGATCTCGCGGTTCCTTTGTCAAGGCGACCGCACCTTCATTATCGCAGAACAGTTCCAAGGGCTCCTGAATACTCGGGACTACTCCAAGGTCACCGATAAAGTTCTTCAGCCAAGCCGCTTCCTTTGACGCTTCACTTGCTGCTATGTACTCTGATTCGCACGTAGAATCAGCCACTGTTTCTTGCTTGGAACTTTTCCAAGTAACTGCTCCACCGTTCAAAAGGAATACCCAGCCCGACTGAGACCGACCACTGTCTCTATCCGTCTGAAAACTGGCATCCGTATATCCTTCAACTCTCAAAGTATCACTGCCACCGAGGACTAACACCATGTTCTTTGTCCATCGCAGATACTTGAGTATATTTTTCACAGCTATCCAATGCGCCCTTCCAGGGTTTCCCTGGTACCGACTGACCATGCTTAAAGCAAAAGCCACGTCAGGGCGAGTACACGTCATAGCGTACATGATCGATCCTACAGCCGAAGCGTAAGGTACCCGACTCATTTCAGCTATTTCTTCGTCTGTACTCGGACTTTGAGTCTTACTCAATTTTGCATTACTTTGGATAGGTAGCTCTCCCTTCTTGGAATTTTCCATACTAAACCTCTTTAGTACCTTTTCCAAGTATGTACCCTGACTAAGTCTAATTAGTCTCTTCTTCCTATCTCTCAATATTCTTATCCCGAGAATATAGGCAGCCTCTCCTAGGTCCTTCATGGCGAAACATTTCCCAAGCCAAGCCTTGACATCTTGTAAGGTTGGAATGTCGTTTCCCATGAGCAGTATGTCATCGACATACAGCACTAGAAAGGTGACTATACTCCCACTAGCCTTGACATATACGCAGGACTCATCCTCGCTCTTAGAGAAGCCAAACTCATTGACTTTATCATGGAAACAAAGATTCCAGCTGCGAGAAGCTTGCTTCAATCCGTAGATTGATCTCTCAAGCTTACACACCTTATTGGGATACTTTGCATCGACAAAACCCTCTGGCTGATTCATGTAAACATCCTCAGTCAACTTTCCGTTAAGGAAAGCGGTTTTGACGTCCATCTGCCAAATTTCATAGTCATGAAATACAGCTATGGCCAGCATAATCCTAATAGACTTTATCTTGGCTACTGGTGAGAAGGTCTTGTCATAGTCAACCCCTGGGGTTTGAGTAAAGCCCTTCGCAACCAGTCTTGCCTTGAAAGTGTGTACCTTTCCGTCCATGTCGGTCTTCTTCTTGAAGATCCATTTGCACCCGACTGTCTTTCGACCCGTTATGTTGTCAACCAAGTTCCAAACTTGATTTTCATACATGGACTTGATCTCGCTATCCATGGCCTCTTTCCACTTGGCAGACTCAGGGCCCGCCACTGCTTCCTGGTAGTTAGCTGGTTCATCCAAATTTATCAGTGTCCTATCACTGACAAACGTGTCCCCATCCGAAGTTATATGGAACCCATAAAACTCGGGTGGCATGCTAACCCTACCGGAACGCCTAAGAGGTAAGGATACATCTGTCGGACCAACAGGAACTTCTTCCTCATGTTGGTTGCTAGTTTCTCCTAAGGTTGCGTTATCTGATGACTCTTGAATTTCTTCCAGATCAATGGTACTCCCACTGTCCTCTTTGAATATGAGCTCTCTCTCTCGAAAGACTGCTCGTCTAGCTACAAAGACCACGTCCTCGCTCGGTCTGTAGAATAGATATCCAAAGGACTGTTTGGGATAACCAAGGAAGAAACACCTTTCGCTTCTTTCTGCGAGTTTGTCTTGAGTCTCTCGTCTAACGAAAGCCTCACGGCCCCAGACTTTGATATGTGCCAACGAGGGAACTTTCCCCGTCCACATTTCATGAGGTGTTTTAGCAACCTTTTTAGTAGGGACAAGATTGAGGATATGGGCGGCTGTCTCTAAGGCATACCCCCAGAAGTGAATGGGAAGTGAAGCTCGACTCATCATGGAACGAACCATGTCCAATAGGGTTCGGTTGCGCCTCTCCGCAACACCGTTCAACTGTGGTGTCCTGGGAGGTGTCAACTGCGAAACTATTCCGCATTCCTTTAGATAGTCTAGGAACTCGATACTTAGATACTCTCCGCCTCTGTCGGACCTGAGCATCTTTATCTTCCTGCCTAATTGATTCTCTACCTCGTTCTTAAACTCTTTGAACTTTTCAAAGGTGTCTGACTTTTGCTAGATTAAGTAGATATAACCGTATCTACTAAAATCGTCAGTAAAGGTTACGTAGAACCGCGTGCCATCCTTTGTGGTTGATCTGAATGTACCACACACATCCGTGTGAATGATGTCCAGCAGACCCTCACCTCTTTCAAAAGACCCTTTGAAAGGTGATTTAGTCATCTTGCCCAACAGACAAGATTCGCATACATCATCCGACCTGAGGTCGAATGATTCCAACACTCCATCCTTTTGGAGTTGGGCGATGCGTTTCTTGCTGATGTGCCCGAGCCGACTATGCCACAGACATGCCTTTTCTACACCACTAGTAGAATCAATATAATTTACACTATGTCCTAAATTGTCAACACATTCAACGGTTTCATACACACCATCACAAGGATAAGCAGTAAAAATCAAAATACCATTTTTGAAAACAGAAATCGAACCAATTTTATTATCAAAAGAAAATTGAAATCCTTGTCTGAACAATGCGTGAAATGAAATAATGTTTCTTGCCATTTCTGGCGAATAGCAACAATTAATTAACTCTACACTAACATCACTACTAAGCACTAAACTGTAAACGCCGATCTTGGTAATAGGGGACGATCTCCTATTGCCCATGATCAAGTTCAGTCTACCGTGCTCCACCTCCTTGCTTTCCTTTAGGCCCTGCAGATCAGAACAAATGTGAAAACCACATCCTGTATCAAGGACCCAAGAATTAGAAGATGGTGAGTTTTTAGAGATAGTGTATATACCTGCTGTCGATGGCTTTACTTTCCCATCCTTGACATCCTGCAAGTATTTGGGGCAGCTTCTCTTCCAATGACCCTTCTCTTTGCAGTAGAAACAGTTGGCTTCATCGGGGTTGGCCACACAAGGAATCTGGGAAGACTTGGTTCTCGAGCCATTGCTTGATGACCCGACCTGAACCTTTTCCCTCCAATTTTGCTTAGGAGGGCCCTTCCTCTTCTTTCCTTTGCCACTTCCAATGGCTAGGACGGGCTGATTTACCGAGGGTACACTTTTACCCTTTATCCCGTCCTCAGCAACTCGAAGGATGCGATGCAACTCAGTCAGGTTAGCCTGATTGTTGTTCAAATGATAAGCCAGCCTGAACTGGTCATAAGAACTCGGTAGAGAGTTAAGCACTATGTCAACGGACAACTCCTCCGGTACAGGCATCACAAGCTTTCTAAGCCGCTCCACGTAACCTTGCATTCTTTGCACATGAGCGCAGATGGACTCTTCATCTTTAGGTTTGCTGTTCGTGAAGTCCTTGACCACCTCGCACCTATCGATGCGCTCTTGCTTGCGAAACTTTTCCGCAAGCTCCTTGTGCATCTCAAAGGGCCAGTAGTCTTCGTATATCCTTTGCAATTCGGGGTTCATTGTGGCTATCATGATGCAGGCCACTTTGGTCGCATCATCAGAATGTTTTTGGTACGAGGCAATCTCCTCGGGAGTAGCAGTTTCAGAGTCAATATCGACAAGCTCGATCTCGAGGACATACTCTTTGTTCTCGTACCTCAGAGCCATCTTGATATTTCTAATCCAGTCATTATAGTTTGTCCCGTTCAATTGAACCTTGGAACACAGTGAGAGGATAGAGGGAACACTAGAGTTTGAGTGGGGAGCGGATTGATCAGCAGAAGACATCTATAAAAGAAGGTAAGTTTAATTGGATACTTGTCGGTCCTTATAATAACCCAATATAAAATAAGGCTAGGATCCAACTATAATAATTTGCAACATAGAAGAGGGATGCCGTAATCTATAAGCAAATTTTATAAAGGTAGGCGAATGACGATTCAGCCAATTCCACCGCGGAAAAATAATCTTATTATAAATGGAATTCCTAGTTTCTTTTGAGATTTATTGAATTGTTCAATAGCATGTTTAATCTCGGATATGCCCCACCGTTTGTGACTGGGATGCCGAGGATCACAAACCGGGTGTGAATAACCATGCAAATTAGCTTGGTACTCTCGGGGTCCATTATCATCTCAAATTGATGTGCCGGTAAACCACACACGCTCCATCAACAATGATAACACCCGAGACACCCATTGCCACTCTTTATTCTCCCCCATTGGTGTGCCGGTAAACCACACACGCTTCACCAACGTTTCATAAAGTGCAATGTGCAACTTCATGGATTAGCATCAATTCACATTTTTAACCTAAAGTAACTAGATTGGGATTTTGATAATGGTTCTAGTACTTTCAAATATATAATTATACTTTTAAGAGGCTTTAGCGGTTCCATCAAACCCGTTCGGCTAACGACACTCGACTGACCAGGAGAGCGGTGGGTGAGAATGGATACCCATTAGACTACCATTTTATAGGCAGTCGCCTTATACCCTCTTTATAGGACAGTTTTGTGAATGAGGTCTATTAACGGTAAGACTAACCAATTTATCTTATATATAAAATATTAACTATTAATTATAATATATATAAGATGTATTTTAAACTTTTAAAATATTTCTGTTTTATCTATTTAATTTTTCAAAAATTAACTCTTAATTTTAAAATTAAATTTAAACCGTTAAACGATTTAATTTATCTTTTAATTAAATAATTATAACAATTCAATAAGAAAACAACCAACGCTCTGATACCACTGTAAGGTTTTTTATGCAATCTATGAACTAAAATCCTAAGTTCACATGCAACCTAGAAAGGATCTATGTTTTCTATCTTTGAACATATAATAATAATTTTAACGGCTAACGTAAATTTCTAATAACGATTAACAGAAATTTCTACATAAAACAATTAATAAAACTAACCTTTAGTTTTATTCTTGAAGCCGAGCAGCACAAGTGTCCTGCCTCAAATGAGATCACACCCAGAAGCCCAAGCAGAGGTTAACTGTCTTAACCTCTTATTAAGAACGACTCGCTATAAAACCTTAGAGAAGGATTATAGACGGCAAGGAGAGAAGAGAAATTCCAAGGAGATGATTTGGAATGGTGCAAGTTTTCAAGTGAGGAGAGAGCCTTATTTATAGTGTTCAACTTTTGAACAATTGCATTCTAGCCCCTGCACTTATAATCAATTTAGCCCCTGCACTTTTAATTAATTCCAAATTAATTCCAATTAATTCTGATTAATTCAAAACTAGTTTATCATTAATTTATTATCACATAATAAATTAACGAACTATTTATTTCTCTCTCTATTTAACCTTGATGCCGGTTGGACTACCAAGGGCAACCCAAATGGACTTTGCTTCTATTAATAAGATAAATACAAATTATAAGTCATGGCTTAGACACCTAATCCAACACAAACTACATTTAAAAAAAAATATATTTTTACTTTTAACCCTAAACACTCTTAACCAAATATAACTAATCGCCAACAAAATGATAACAAACTTTTATTTTTAGTCGGTTAAATCGAGCACCAAAGAGTCAACACTTTTATTTTTAACCAAAAAAACATCAACATAACCCAAAACAATAACGTACTTATAAATTGATATATTTTCAAAAGACAAATAATTGTTGAACAAACTATTCATTGAAACTTAAGTATACCTAGCTCCGAGTCTACGTCACCCGTAAATTATTCAGCAAAACGAAACATATTTTTCTTTTTAATTTTAACCCAAGATTACAACATATTTTTCTTTTTATTTCAACACAAAACAGTCTACCGAAAGCAACTAATCGCTATTGGAAACTAGCGGAGTACCCGCGCGATGCGGCGGGAACGAATAATTTTATTCGGCGATTAGTTTCTTTCGGATGTGTGTAGTTGTGAACCGAAACACCAAAAACCGTTTAACTAAGAACCAAAAACACGGCGTTTGCTAATAGCTGCACGAAAATTATTAGTCGTAACGAATTATTCACCGCCGCCGCATCGCGCGGGTATGCCGCTAGAATATATATATATATATATATATATATATATATATATATATATATATATATATATATATATATATATATATATATATATATATATATATATATATATATATATATATATATATATATATATATATATATATATACTTCTTAATAAAGGAAGCCATTAGTGCCATTTGGCATCTTTTTAGTACATTACCGTGCCACGTGTGATGTCCTAAGAAGCCCTGATTTAGTTTTCACGCTCAAATACTTCCTCCGTAGCCTAAATTACGGATATATCGTCTATCAGCAAACCCTATTTCAGAGTTACGAATTCAATTCCTCCAAAATCTCGGTTACAGTTTCAATTTAGCGGTTATCCCAATAACTTACACACCCACGATTCTAATCCTTCACCTTCGTCTCTCTTTAAGCCACTGAAAGTGCTCTTCCTATTCGCCGCCGATGTTGCAATTGATTTTCCTCACCATCGCCGCCTTGCATCACCACTGCCATTTACTAGAAGGGAAACGAGACGGAACACCGATTTAGGGTTTATTCGCAAATCCGAATTTCGGCTCTTCAGGTCTTCGTCCATGTTATATTGGTAAGGCTTCGTGGTTCTGTTTCTTCTTGAAAAACTTACTCACCATTGACCCTCTTAGCTTGGTAGTCATTATCAAGAAATTTTTCTCAGAGATGGATTGTTGGATTGCTGGGTTATGTATCTTTTTCAAAATTAATATTTTCAGTTGTTTGCGTCTCCACTCTTAACGCTCCACGGCCCTTGCACATTTTTCTAATTGACAAGTTAGACACGGCTTAACGACAACATTTGTGATTGTAGCTTGGGTTCTTTATGACAACACTTATGAAATTTTCGCTTTTCCACTTTCCCTTTTTCTTACAGAGTACACAGGCGGTGAAGTTCTATTTTTTCATTTTCAGTGCTTTTTGTGTCTTCCATCATTATATAAACCGTCTACAAGCGACGTCGATCACGAACCCCTCTTTTCCAATATAACTCAAACAAATTCAATTTATTGATCGTATTCAATAATAGTTATTGTTTAAGCTTGAATAAATGGCAATGGTACTGACGTGGATGGTGATAGCAACAGTGTTCAGTTTCAGTGTTGCTGCTCCTGAAGAAGCTCTCATCTCTCAAATTGCATTTGGTTCTTGCGCTAATCAGACATCTCCACAGGTACAATGTCTTTCTTTTTGTGTGTATTCACAAGCGTTACTTGGCTCGGCCATGTGAACCTGACACGTGAAGCCAGAGGAGGAACAAAAGGAGAGACAGTTTGATTTTTGATGGCAAAACGGTTTAGTTTTTTACGTCAAATGGTTTAGCTTTGATGTGGAAATTGACGTGAATACAAAGAATTTGGTAGCTTGGGTTCTTTATGACAACACTTATGAAATTTTCATTTATCGTCTTTTTGTAGGTAATTATAGCATTCTACTTTTAACTATTTTCTTCTTAGGATATTGTACTTTGGTCGTTTCATCCAAATAAATACCGAGTACTACAATGTCCTAATAAGAAAAATGTTGAAAATAGAATGGCATAATTAGTCGTTACTACTCCAAAAGAGTATTTTCTAAACAAATTATGTTCTTTTAAAATATTGCAATTTTATTTCCGATGTGTTTGTTTCTTTGTGTGTGTCTATGTTTTTGTCAATTTTACTTTAGATGTCACTTTTAATATGATAAATTGGCATTTAGATGCCAAGTGCGATTTATTCAAAAAGTTTAATCACTTTTAAGTTTTAATGGATGATATTGACGTTAATTTGGCTACAAAATCTTTAGATAAATTAAAAAGTGTATGACTTCTCTTTTTGGTCATTGGAATGAAAATTGTGCCTGCCATGTGAATATAGTGAGGCTCAAAAGTCTGCGTTGCTTACCAGGTAATATTATAATAATATACACTATTATTTTATACTTTAATATGAATAAATCATGTTTTTGTTCTAATATTTTGGTTTTTTGTTTTGCAATTACAACATCGTAGTTTCAATCTTTTTCTCATTAAGACATCGTAGTGTGAACAATCTACCCAAGTATAGCAATTTACGTTATTTTTGTTCTTATTAGGACATTGTATTTTGGAAAATCTACTAAATTCCTATGTTGACTATTTAAACAATTCTAACAAAATTCTTGATGCATTTTAAATTTCAGTCAGTGGAGTTATGGTTGGTGGATAAAGCAGTACTTCCAATTGAGAATTCTGTGGGCGGAAGTATTCATAGAAATTACGGTTTACTCATTCGTCATCGACTTCACATTGTTGGTGAGGTGCAGATGATTGTTAATCATTGCCTCTTGGGTCTACCTGGAGTAAGAAAAGAGGAACTAAACCGTGTTTTAAGCCACCCAGAGGTTCTTTTTTTTTTTTTACTTTTTACTCTCATGGAAAATTTCTGTGTTTTCGTTCTTGAAAACTTTGGTGTTGTTTCTCTTTGTGAAAATTGTTTGTCGTGGTGTAAGGGTAAACAGGTCATTTAGTCGTGTTTGGTTGGTTTATTCTGTCCAAAAATGGAACAGACTCGTGGTCAATGATTATTGGTCAAACTATAGTCCTTCATCATTTTGTATTATTGGTCAAACAAAATAAAATTCAGATTTAGTTATATTTTTATGAATTAATAAATATTTATTATATGATTTTATTCTACAAAGTATCTGGACAGGACAACAAATATAACTTGCACTGTTCAATTCGGGAAGCCTACTGAACAAGAAGAAACACAAGTTAAGCAGAGTTATCTGGATAGGACACAAGTCGGGTGCAAGCTATGAACATAATTCATCCTTGCCAAGTGAGTTTGATTCAGTTTGAGTATTCATCTTTTTGCTAAAAATTCCTGACTTTCTTTCTGGGTTTATTTGGCAAAAATGGGCAAAAAGGAGTGGTATTTTTTCTGTGTGAAGGATAAGAAGTATTACACCGGTTTGAGGACTAACAGAGCAACTAATGTAATCCTATTGCAAATAGTAACTAGACTTTTGTGGCACGTCAATCCGCTCTAACTTTTGTTGCCAGCTCATATTAATCCCAAGTAATGAGGATACGGTTATGAACTTTCCTTCTAAATCCCAAGAAAAGAGGAGGTTAATAAACTCCCATTATACCCTCTATCTTAATCAGTATCTATTTTGCTCTCCCGTTTCCTCTCAAGATCCGTTACTATAACCTTAAAATCGACCATCCACCTCCATCCCCCATATCTCTTTCCTCTTCTACTTTGCCTTTTCGATTGCAAGCCATGTATGCTTAGAAAGCCAGGAATCATCCTTCTAGCAGCAGCAAAATTCAAAGCTCGAGCCTCTTTATACACAGTTTAAGGTATATAAGATTTTCTTGGCAAAGTGATTTACACATATAATTAATGAATCGAGCAAGACAATCCAATTTCATGACGTGCTTCATCTTCATAAATTCTTTTTCTTTTACCTTACATGCCTTCCCTAATTTTTTGAAATACTTCTTATCCTTCATCTTTAAGACATCGTCTCGAATCTGTTCTAAAATCTGACTTTCTCCTTTTGAGTTCAAATTACAGGAAGATTGTGAGAATACTGGCAATCATAGGGTAAGTGTATACTTTTCAGAAAAAGTGAGATGTAGATCTGATCTATTTTCACATGTGTATTTGTGTTTCCTGAAATTATTCCATAATAAAAAGGTGGTCTGGTCAACTTAAAAGAGTTGCTGCATTCTACAAATGATTTGATTAATCAAAATAAAAGATAAAAACCAAAATCCATAATGTTTGTAAATTTAAAGGATTAAACCTCTGTATTTAAGGTTAAATTTCAGTTAATTATTTTATTTTAATTGTGATATATGCTTATGGTTATTTGATATTATTTTATTCACCTTGGGTCGATTGGAAAAGTATACATATGTGCATACAAAGTGAATGGTTCATAATGTAATGTATTCGCACACTCATCCATCAAATTATAAGAAAGGGAAAAGTAATTTAAGTGCAATGAAATAATGTTTTCTATTTCAAGCAAAATAAAATTACCATGGCTATCTTGGTTCAATATGTTGGAACTAGAATATAGTTTACGATGCTTTATTTTTAAGGCTAAATTGAGAAAATAAAAGACTTTTTGCTCCTACGGAAACACGGGAAAACAGAGGATTGTGGTGTGAAAAGTTTTCGACTTTTACTTCCAAAATACACAAAACAAGTTACAACGACAAACAATAAGAGACAATAGATAATGCATGAAACGATAACAAACATGTACGAGGTGCCTTAAAATATGATCATTATGGTAAAGTGGAAAACAAAGGTATTAATTAGAATAAATATCTTGTGTAAACAAAATTATGTTTATGAATAAGTGTAGCAGTCTTATAGAGAATAAATTATTAATAAATAAATTAAATATATTAATAAGTATTGAAAATATTTTAACGTAAAAGTTAATAAATAATTTTTTCACTTGTTATTATTTACTTCCCGAATTTGTTGAGAGAAATAAAAAAACACATAAATATTTAAAATATTGGAGTTGAATTTGGATGCATATTTTGTCTACCAAACGTATGATAAAATTAAACTTCTTTAAATTACAAATCCATTAAATTTCAATTCTTTTGATAGACTTTAAATTCTTTCAAAATACTCTATCGTAACACTCCTTTAGATACTTGAAGATAAATCTAAGATTATAACCAACTAAATGTATGTTTAGTAATAACGTATTTATGAAAGTACTTATATAAGTCAATAAAACACTAAAAGGTTTAAGTAATGAAATTTGACTACACATAAAAAGATCAACAAATTAAAATTAACAATTAATAAGAAAAATAAAAAATAAAAGCATCAACAACTTATACAATAAACAAATAATCTAAAGATGATCATATTATATGTTTGCATTAAAAATGATAGTTTTGAAGTTATTATTAATCATGATTTTTATATATAAGATTGTTTACAAATTTATAATTAATTATAAATTTTATACATATAATTTTATTTAATTTCCCAACCGTGTAGTACACGGGTTTATACATATAAAGAAGTATTTCAAAAGTTATGTTGAAGTATTTATTGTTTATTTATATCAATATTGTATAAATTAAAAAACAAAACCATTGGACAATTTTGGGTTTTGTTTATTTTTATTAGTTTACGAACATACAACATCTCTAAATTACATAATTTATTTGTATTTTAAGGAACATGTACATCTTCATATTGTCTATCATTAGTTTTTACATCATATTTCAATACATATCAAATTAAATGATTCGATAAAATATTTTCTTGCGATGTATATAAAATCATAAGTTTTCTTATTACAAAACTTTATTTAATCCTCAACCGTAGTATATATATATATATATATATATATATATATATATATCTATTCTAATAAAGGAATCCCTTTTATGCCACATGTCATTTTTCTAGAGCCTTAATTGCCACTTGTCATGCTCTAAGAAGCATTGGAATTTGTTTTCCCGCCTAATGACATTTCTTAGAAACCGTTCATATATACGGAATCAATTAGTCAAATTAAAATCCCAATAAATAAGGGAAAAATGCACGAAATCGGCATTAATTAAATTGATTGCAATTAAATCCCAATAAATCAGGACTTAAATTGTTTGACTACGGTTGATTCCTTTTCATTTCATAAATCCCTCTCTCTTCTCCCACACATGTATTTTGCATTCTTCTTTATTCAATTTGATTCTTTGCGGATTCATCACCGAAATCGACATTGCCGATTTGCAAAGAAATATCATTCCACTCTGTGTCGTTGTCGCAACCACCAGCACCAGTCATTGCCTCCATCAACACTTGCTTTAACCACCGTTGAGGAACCGCCACCGGTCACCACAGTTTCTACATCTTATATAGTAAGAAAGAATGCATAAACTGGTTTTTGGTGTATGTTTGTTCCTTCATGTATCTTGTGCTATTGGATGTCATCACTCAAATAATGAACTAAACGTTTTCTAATTGAAGGCCACTAACTATCCCATTTGCAATCGTATTCACGTAACTTGGTTTTGTTACAGATCCTATCTATCCCCCTTTTAGTTGTATTCACATACTCTTTTTCAATTTTCCATCTGCTGATGAAGAACAACTACAAATATGGTAAGAATCTTCTCATGTATTTTTGTTTTGCTTCTTATGTTCCAACAATTTTGGTTTTTGGATTTACTGAGTTCGAGTTTAAATTTTTCTGTTTTTCATGCGCAAACATTTTTTTTGGAAAATCAAGTAGTGGGGACAAGTGAACCTGCTACATCAGAGGTGGAAAATCAATTACTTCTCTCTCTTTTGTTCTAGGTAATGCACAACAAAACTTAGAAGACAAGGTCATCGAACATGCACCTAAGCCGATACAAGTAGTTTTACAAAAATAAAAGGCTATGGCTAATTTATCATAGTTGAAATTTTGGTTTAATTAAAAGTTAAGCTGCATGATTGTGGTCTCGGTTTCATAAATATCTTTTTTACTTTTTAGGTTGAAGAGCCAATGTCTGATTTAGTAGGATGCTTCTGTTTTGTTAATCTCCTTTTTGTGTGTAATGCTTTCGTTTTTTGGTCTTGATCGGTTAGTTTACATATCGTAATTTGTCGTGTTTTTCAATTACTTCTCTCTCTCTTTTGTTCTAAGTAATGCACAACAAAACTTGGAAGACGATGTCATCGAACATGCACCTAAGCGGATAGAAGTAATGTTACAAAACTAAAGGACTATGGCTGATTTATCATAGTTGAAATATTGGTTTAATAAAAAATATAAGTTGCATGATTGTGGTCTCGATTTCATACATATCTTTTTTATTTTTAGGTTGAAGAGCCAATGTCTGATTTACTAGAATGCTTCTGTTTTGTTAATCTCCTTTTTGTGTGTAATGCTTTTGTTTTTTGGCTATGGCTATATGATTTTCTGTATTATTTAGTGTAAATGCTTCCATTCATTAACTTCATGTTTTTTATTATAATTGTTCAACCGTGTAATACACGGGTTATAACCTAGTATATATATATATATCAGGGTACGCGTGATGTAGATAACCGAGAGGTCAAAGATGCTATTTCACTTAAACTTGAAAACAAAAAAATAAAAGATATTAGGGTGGTCCCATAATGTCGGAAGAGAAGTTACGTGAAGTTGAAAACACAAAGATCAAATATGCTAGGGGTGGTCCATATATATATATATATATATATATATATATATATATATATATATATATATATATATATATATATATATATATATATATATATATATATATATATATATATATATATATATATATATATATATATATGCTAGGGGTGGACCATATATATATATATATATATATATATATATATATATATATATATATATATATATATATATATATATATATATATATATATATATATATATATATATATATATATATATATATATATACGCATTTACACGGAATTCATTTAACTACGCAAATAACACGAAATTCATTTAAACACACAACAAACACGCACTGCCTATATGCGTGTTAAATGCGTGGTTAATTAACCACGCAATAAACACGGATTGTTTTTATTTTTCAATTTTTGATGGGCAAACATTATTTTTTTGGGTCTATTTTTTACACATCCTTATTATACTTTATTATCTTTATATTAACCAGTTTATACGTAAATTCGATTTACATACAAGCGTGTACACCTTCCAAACCTATTGTTCATTTTAAACGTTATCATTTCAAGGTGTATAACCACTTGTGATTTTAAGACACCGACACATTTGATGTGCATACATTCATACTCATAGACACATACACACACATGTATACATATATTTTACACATACATACATACATATACCCATAAACTCACACATACATACGTTTATATACCTTGAAAGGATAAAACTTGAAATGAGTAATGGGTTTGGAATGTGTACACGCTTGTGTGTAACTCAAATTTACGTATAAACTGAGAAATATAAAGATAATAAAGTATAATAAGGATGTGCAAAAAATGAACTCAAAAAATAATGTTTACCCTTCAAAAAACGAAAAATACAAAAATCTCTGTGTATATTGCGTGGTTAATTAACCACGCACTTAACACACAACAAGCCAGTGTGTGGTAAATGCGTGGCTAATTAACCACGCAATAACCACGAGGTTTTCGTATTTTTCGTATTTTGAAGGCCAAAAATTATTCACTTTATATTCTTCAGTTTATACGTAAACGAAAAAAATAATACGAAAACAAAAACAAAAACTAAAGAGATATATTGAAGGAAAACGCACTGCCTATATATCGCATGGCTAGTTAAACACACAATTAACACGCACTGCCTATATACGTGTGAAATGCGTGGTTAATTAACCACGCAATAAACGCGGATTGTTTTTATTTTTCAATTTTTTATGGGCAAACATTATTTTTTTGGGTCTATTTTTTACACATCTTTATTATACTTTATTATCTTTATATTTCCCAGTTTATACGTAAATTCGACTTACATACAAGCGTGTACACCTTCCAAACCTATTGTTCATTTTAAATGTTATCATTTGAAGGTGTATAACCACTTGTGATTATAAGACACCGACACATTGATGTGCATACATTCATACTCGTAGACACATACACACACACGTATATATATACATTACACATACATACATACATACATATACCCATAAACTCACACATACATACGTTTATATACCTTGAAAGGATAAAACTTGAAATGAGTAACGGGTTTGGAATGTGTACACGCTTGTATGTAACTCGAATTTACGTATAAACTGAGAAATATAAAGATAATAAAGTATAATAAGGATGTGCAAAAAATGAACCAAAAAAAATAATGTTTACCCTTCAAAAAACGAAAAATACAAAAATCTCTGTGTTTATTGCGTGGTTAATTAACCACGCACTTACCACACAACAAGCCAGTGTGTGTTAAATGCGTGGCTAATTAACCACGCAATAACAACGATGTTTTTGTATTTTTCGTATTTTGAAGGCCAAAAATTATTCACTTTATATTTTTCGGTTTATACGTAAACGAAAAAAATAATACGAAAACAAAAACAAAAACGAAAGAGATATATTGAACGAAAACGGAAAAAGTAATACGAAAATGAAAAAAAATAATTTACCACGCAATAACCACGAAATTCGTTAACCACACAATTACCACGGATCCAATCGGTGCGTTTGTATTGCGTTGTTAATTTTACCACGCAACAGCCACGAATTTGCATTTAGATATATTAACCACGCAATTAACACGTATTCAATCAGTACGTGGTTATCGCGTTGTTAATTTTAACACGCAACAGCCACGAATTTCTGATGCGTTGTTGTTCCGTCACCAATGCGTGTTTAAATTTGGGGTTTCAGGTTGTGTAACAGATGCGTGGAAATTGCGTGGTTATTTAACCACACAAATTTTGCGTGGTTATTTTTCGTGGCAAAATACCTACTTTTCTAGTAGTGACTATACTTTCTTGCGGGATCTTTATTAAATTCGGATGAATCATTAGCATTATCTTGTTCCATTACAGATTATAGACTAGAAGATTGGAGAATGAGGTATACTATGTGTGGTGTGGTATTAGTCTAGAGAAGAAAACAATGTCACTGTGACATTACCTCACTGTGGAATTGATCATGTATTCATGTATGGAAATGGGAAATTAGAAAAGAACACAAACTCATTGTGTAATCAGTCATGACTCATGAATCATGATCTTCAATGTTTAATTGTTAGTTTATTACTTTACTTCATCAGCGTACATCAGCTCATCGCAAAAAAAAAAAAAAAAAAAAAAAAAAAAAAAGTAGACGTTGGAGAATAGGGAATGAATAACAGCAGCAGCCGATGACATGCGCATAGGGAATGGGGGGAGTCGGGATTGCATACAAGTAATTTACCTAAGGACTAGGGAGGTAGGACCGTATTTTATTTAGATGGGGCCGGGACTTATTTAATTAGACATTTAAAAACAATTTTTAAGTTGACTTGGCGCATAACTGAATGCGCTCTGATGATAATGCGTGATGCGCTGTCATTGCGCACGCATTATCTTGACTAATAAAGTTGCATCGCATCTATAGTCTGATGAGTTGCGCTGTGCGCCTCGCCTCGCTCTTTTTTAAACACAGGCCTTACATGCATCATTCGCTTTTAGTACTTCACATAAACTATGTTATGATTCATCATTTGTATAAACAATATCAAATTATGAGAAATGGATAAAATAGACAAACTGAAATACTACTAAAAACAAAAAACTAATTAGAACACTACTTCTACCGGGTTCGATTTGAAAGGCCCAAACTTGTGAATATGAAGATATGTATACAACTTAACCTCATTCCGAAAGCTTCCATGGCTTCCACTTAACTTAAGCACATTATAGTTCATCATCTGGGATCCCTGCAATAAACAGAACAATCCTTCATTCATAGCAAAAAGAAAATACAATTTACGCTTAATTGTCTTTTTCCAAATTTGTACCTTCAAAAAGTGCTTTCAAATTATAAGGCTTTGTGATTTTGGAATCCCCATTCCAAAATAACTCTGCAAATTGGCGCCATAACTGTAAATCCTCTGAAAAGGACCACAACACGCAATCTCTCATTCCTAAAAAACCTTCATGCCAAAATCCAAATATAAAGAAATAGAAAAACAGCAATAGTTTATACACCCAAATCAAAGAAGATAGTTCATGAATGATAATCTGATATACATAAACACATACACTGATACACAGAGGAGTATAGGACATAACAAAATATTGATACACCATAGGACAGAAGTAAGTTGGATTGATACAATCGGTAGCTTGAAAACAAGATACTAATAGATTGTATGACTGATAATTTGATATACATACACATATACACTCATACTGGTACTTTGAAAATTGAAATTGGATTGGAAATCCGAAAATGGATACACATATATTGATACAGTGATACCTGTCAACACCTCGTTGGAGTGAAAACAAAATATTGGTACACAATTACACGGTGGGTTGAAAACTGAACTCAGAATTCAAATCGGTCGCTTGAAAACTGAAGTAAGATTTTGGGAAGGCGGATATCGAATCCTGTCGTTGTCAGTTTTGAGTCAGATTTCGAGAAATAGAGATGAGGTAAACAGATAACAAGTGATAGTCAAAGCCTCGTCGTCGGTTTGGAGAAAAGGTCGCCACAGAGCTCACGCCAGTGACTGTTAGGATCGAGACACTTAGCATACGAATACTAAACTCACACACTCAGCTCATAAATTAAGAACACAAGAATTTAACGTGGTTCGGTCTAAAAATGACCTACGTCCACGGCGGATAGCTAGGAATGTTTTATTGCTATGTGTTTTTGTGTTGTGTGGTGCTGTGTTTTGTAACTCACCAATGCCTCATTTATATAGGCATGGGAGTGTGTGTGAACAAATCAATGTGAAACAAAGAAGCTTTTCCTTCAACAAAAATAGGCTACCTACCCTTGAGAAAAATTCTTCACCCCTTTGTTGACAAAGCCTCCATATTCTAACAATCTCCCACTTGGAGGCTTGAACAACTTAGTTTTTCTCTGCCATCCAAATCTTGATCCTTAAACACACACTCTCTCTCACTTGAAGCCACGGAACAATCTTCACCTGTGCTTCAACTGTGTATTAAAAACACTTTTGATCTTAGCTCCTTCCTAGTTACAGTTACCCTGGCCTTCTCTTCAATTATCCTGAAGGCCAGTTGAAGCTATGCAGAGCTTCAACTTCTCTAAGGTAACAACCTTAGTCAACATATCAGCTGGATTTTCAGTTCCTTTGATCTTCTTCAACTTCAGAGTACCATCATTAATTCTTTCTCTGATGAAGTGATATCTCAGCTGTATGTGCTTTGTCTTCGAATGGAAGACAGGATTCTTTGCAAGGTGTATTGCACTTTGATTATCACAAAACAGTGCACAATCAACTTGTTCCTTGCCAAGTTCATCGAGAAAGTTCTTCAACCATATAAGCTCTTTGCTTGCTTTAGCAACTGCCATATACTTTGCTTCTGTGGTTGAAAGGGCAACACTTTTCTGGAGTTTAGACATCCAACTCACTGCAGTGCCTCCCACTGTAAAGACATACCCGGTAGTGCTTTTGTATGAGTCTTTGCAACCACCAAGGTCTGCATCTGCAAAACCCTTCAGAATGACATCCTTCCCTTTAAAATGCAATGCCACTTTTGAAGTCCCTTTCAAATATCTTAGCAGCCATTTAACTGCTTCCCAATGTTCTCTCCCCGGATTGGACATAAATCGACTAACAACTCCCACTGCATGTGCAATATCTGGTCTCGTGCATACCATTGAACATGAGACTACCAACTACAGATGCATAAGGTACTTTAGCCATTTCTTTCTTGTCTTCATCTGATTTGGGTGACTGAACTTTAGAAAGCTTAAAGTGACTTCCCAAAGGTGTGCTTCTGATCTTGGCATCTTTAAGGCTGAATTTCTCTAATACTTTCTCAATGTATTTCTCTTGAGAGAGTGTCAAAGAGCCATCTTCTTTGTTTCTGAAAATACTCATCCCGAGTATTTGGTTTGCAGCTCCCAAGTCTTTCATCTCGAATTCTTCAGACATTTTCTTCCTTAACTTCTTGATCTCTGTCATGTCTGAGCCTGCAATCAACATATCATCTACATAGAGTAGTAGAATGATATAAGAACCCTTAAACTTCTTGATGTAACAACAATGGTCATTGTCACATCTCTTGTAACCAGCTCTTCTCATGAAGTTATCAAACTTCAAATACCATTGTCTTGGTGCTTGCTTCAGACCATACAAGCTCTTCTTCAATTTACACACCAAGTTTTCTTTGCCGTTAATCTGAAAACCCTCAGGTTGTGTCATGTAAATTTCTTCATCTAGGTCACCATGTAGAAAAGCTGTCTTGACATCTAGCTGCTCTAGATGCAAACCTTCTGCTGCTACAATACTGAGAATAAGTCTGATAGTGGTCATCTTCACTACTGGAGAGATTATTTCATTGAAATCGATTCCCTCTTTCTGTTGAAAGCCCTTGACTACTAATCTTGCTTTGTACCGTTTGGTACCATCATGTTCATCCTTGACCCTGAAAACCCATTTGTTTTGAAGAGCCTTCTTCCCGGATGGAAGCTTCGTTAGAAGCCAGGTCTGGTTCTTCTCAAGCGACTTCATTTCATCTTTCATTGCTAGCTCCCATTGCAATGAATCTTTCAACCTCTTAGCTCCAGAGTAACACTGGGGTTCACCATTTTCTGTCAAAAGAATGTAGTTGACAGATGGTGAGTATCTTTGTGGTGGTCTGATCACTCTGGAAGATCTTCTTGGTTGAACTTGAGGTGTGGCTGGGGACTCTGGAGCTGGAGGGCTGGTTTCTTCATCTTTAGAGTCATTTCTGGAATCATCCTCTGAGCTCCCACTGTCAGTTGAATCATCCCCAGATTCAGGGATTTCAACCGAAGCTTCTTTCTTCTTTTCACCACCTTCATATTCAACGTACTCCTTCTGGACTTCTGGACTTTTGTTGTGTTAGTTCTATATGCCCAAGGATGATCATAAAATGATATTACTAATAATACATGATCCTATAGGGTCACACCGACAACAAGTTTGACACCAAATTGATCATTTAGAACGTTAAATTTGATTTAACATCAAATGATACTAAACTTGCAATTTAATCTTGTAGGTTATTATTATTTGAGGTAAATAATAATAACTACAAAATTAAAGGTTGATTAGTAATTCATATGTGATGAATTAATTAAGTGTAACAATTAAATTGTTTAAATTGTTAAAACGATTTAATTGATATATAAGTAAGCCTTTTATTTAATTTAATTAAATTAAATAAAATATATATATTGTTATATATGTATATATATATATATATATATATATATATATATATATATATATATATATATATATATATATATATATATATGTATATATATAATTATACAATTAAGATTGTATATTTAAATGGTTTGTTTATATATAAGATTATGGGTTAAATGTTATCCCATTTAAGAAATAAGAAGATGTATTATTTATAAGCTTTTATTATCTAAGTTTTATAAATAATAACAACCCACTAGCACTTCATTTATCATCATAAAATCAGCCATATTGGAAGGAAAAGAATGCATTAAGAACTTAAAAGAAAAAGGAAGATGCTTTGTGTCTTCTAGCTTTTGATTATAGAAATCAAATGGGACTTTCTTTTGAGCTAGTTGCATGTGCTTTTCTTTCTCTTTTGTGGGTGATATAGTGGACGAATTTGAGGAGTGTTTTGTGATCATTCTTGCTTCAAAAAATCAGCCAAAGAAGCTCTCTAAAAGCTCTCTTGATAGTTAGCAAAAATTAGATTTTTGTTTCACAAGAAAAGGAGTTCTAACTTGCAAGTTGTGGAACTAGCATTCAAGGGTGTTCAAGCTTGTGGTGGATCAACTATAGAGGGATTATAATTTGATTCCTAGCTATCAAAATCATCCAAACCAAACCCAAGAACAAAGGTTATGATCTTGAACTTAATCTATGTTTGTTCTTCATCTTATCTCTACATGCATGTAGCATGATCCTCTTGAAAATGGAATTTGTGTTCATGATTTTATGCTTCCGTTGCAAACTCTTGTTTTTGAAACTAATTACATGAAACTTGATTTCCAACAATTGGTATCAGAGCCATGGCTATATTGCATGTTTAGATAATAAGTTTATTTGGATAAACTTGGTTTTTGGAAGCCATGAATGTTCATCTTCTTAAATGAAAGTTTCATGCATGGCTTCTTTGACAACATGCAAGTATATTATCTATGATTTTATGTAACCAACTATATCTTATGTATGCATGCTTTTGGTTACATAAATTGTTGCCTTAGAAAAACAAAGTGTTGATTTTCTTATGATTTTATGTGATAAAATGGTGCATAAACAAGCCAAGGACCATATGATGCATGTTTTGTGTTTGTATTCGCTTTGGTTGTAATCTATTCTTTTATTCAAATGGTTTGTAATAATAATTAGTTATTTCCTTCTTATATTAATTTTGTAAGTATTAGAATAGTTGTATTTTATATCTTTCACAAAATGTAACAAGAGAAGGAGATAAAGACATAAGAAGATTGCACCCAACAGCAACGATTTTTCCTGCATTCCTGCTGCCAATTTCGAATCTGTTTGGGGGCTCAAAAAAAATTCTTAACCTCATTCCATGGTGCCAAGAAAGGGTGGTTCAAGTCTTATTTGATGATACAAGAAGATTGGCAAAATTGTAGCTAAATCGGAGATCATTTGGTTGAGTTTTTGTCACCTTTTTGTCCCTAGGTTTGGACTTGATATTTCATGTGTGGCTCACATGAAATATCAAACTAGTTGGCTTGTGTTTATGCACCCATGCATGCTTGTGATGATTGAATGTTTTATTATGTTATGTTGTGGATGAAAATAAGATTTTGCATGCTAGACAACCTAGATAATTAAACATAATCATCAAGGAGTTTGTATTTTCAAAAGTTGACAATTAAAACATAAGATGTGATAAAATTGGTTTTATTAAAATGGGTTTTGTTTTAAAACCTATTAAGTCAAGTTTTGAAAATGATTGAAACAAGAAATAAAATGGAGATTTTATAAACTCTTACAAACTCCAACCCTAAGTAATAATGGTAATTATTTAGGATTATAAATTGGTTCTAATATATGTGATCAAACTCAAACTTAATATTGGATATTAATTGTAATCTTGACCACAAACAAAGAATCAATAAAATGGAGATTTTATGATTTAGGAACCAATTAACAAAATAAGATTTAATCGTACCATGTTCATTGGATGCATGCAATCTACATGATACCATATGTTTTTCAAAATTAGAATTGTAAACCATTCAAATCCCTTATGAAATACGAATCTATGTCGTCCTTCTTAAAGACACTCATGTATCACTTGTATTTCCTTGTGGGATAAAGGATACCTAACCACTTGGAGTCTTCTTGTGATACAAGAAGTAGTTTTGCAATATTGATGGGATAAAGGACACCTAACCATCAATAGTTGACAAAACTACACGTCCGTTTAAGTAGGATGATTCGTTTGGAAATCTCTTGTGATAAAGGTCACCTAAGCATTAGAAATCCAAGGCATAGATGGGATCAAACATGCCAAACTTATAAATGTTATAATGGGATCCCATAAATCTAGAAATTATATTTGGATATAATTGGTAAACCGTTACCTACCTTGTTGATTCGAATAGGCGGGATAAAGGATACCTGACCACTTATTCGTAATGCAACTTGGATTCTAGACCTTAATTAATTAAAGTTTATGAAACAAGAAAGGGTATTAATTATTAAGGACTTAATATCATAATTTACTAAATAGAACCTTGTTAAAATTTTGTAGATGGCACCAAACAACACACACTCGACTCCTAACAAAACCTCACTACGGTCTCTCCTTGAAGGAGAAAAACTTAACCATACCAACTTCTTGGATTGGCACCGTAGTGTGAGAATTGTTCTCAAACAAGAAAAGAAAGAATATGTTCTCAATGAACCACTTCCAGAAGAGCCCCCTGCCATTCCTAAGCCCGCACACGATGCATGGCTTAAAAAGATGGATGATTCCATCGATGCATCATGCCTCATGTTGGCAACCATGATTCCTGACCTTCAGAAGGATTTGGAGAATCATTCAGCCTATGACATGATTCATCAACTAAAGGAAATGTTCCAACAACTTGCAAGAACGGAAAGGTTCGAAACTGTTCGGGCTTTCCATGCTTGCAAGATGGAGGATGGGCAGTCGGTAAGCTCTTATGTGCTCAAAATGAAGAGTCACATTGATCATTTGGCACGTCTTGGAGTTGTGATGCCCGAAGAGCTAGCAACGGATATGATCCTTAACTCCTTGACAAAGTCCTTTGATCCTTTTGTCATGAATTTTAACATGAATGGTTTAAACAAGACTATCCCGGAATTACATGGGATGCTAATTACCGCAGAAAAGAATCTGCCTAAGAAAACCACTCAAGTTCTCATGATCAAGGAAGGTGGCACAAAGAGAACTAGACCCGAACACCCCACCAACTCCAAGGGCAAGGGGAAAGCAAAAGCTTTCAAAGGTAAGGGCAAGAAAGTTGTCCAACCATCCCATCCGCCCAAGAAGAAGGCAAAGGTTGTCAAAGAAGATACATGCTTTGAATGTGGCAAAGCTGGGCATTGGAAGAGAAATTGCCCTACTTATCTTGCGGAGTTGAAGAAAAAGAAGGCCGGTGAAGGCACTTTAGGTATCTATGTGATAGACCTAGAACTTTATAATTTATCTCCTAACACATGGGTATTTGATACTGGTTGTGGAACTCACATATGTAATATGTTGCAGGGGTTCAAAAGGAGTAGGCGACTGAAGGCAAATGAGGTAGTACTTCGGGTTGGAAACAATGCAAGGGTTGCGGTGGATTCAATTGGAAGTTTTAATTTATTACTACCTAATGGCTTGTGTGTGACATTGTTGAATGTTTACTATGTTCCTAGCTTGACTAGGAATATTATTTCGGTTGCTAAATTAAGACAATGTGGATTTGATCTTTCCTTTAATAATGATGATATTTGTGTTTACAAAAATAATGTATTCTATTTTGAGGCTAGGCCTTTAAATGGAATTTATGAAGTAAACCTTGATGAAAAGACTAACAATGGCTCTTTATACCACACTTTCACCAAGAAACCCAAATTTGATTTGAGTCAAACCTATCTATGGCATTGTCGCCTTGGGCATATAAACAAGAATCGCATATCCCAACTTCAAAAGAGTGGACTTTTGAAGGCAAATGAGAATGACTCATTTGATATATGTGAATCTTGTTTACATGGCAAGATGACTAAAGCTCCTTTCTCCGGAACCAATGAGAGAGCAAAGGACTTGTTAGGAATCATACATACGGATGTATGTGGTCCTTTCAAGCCAATGACTAGATATGGTGAAAGATATTTCATCACCTTCACTGACGACTTTAGTCGTTTTGGATATGTTTATTTAATTAAACATAAACATGAGGCGTTTGAAATGTTCAAAACATTTCAAAGTGAAGTGGAAAATCAACTCAACAAAACAATTAAAGTTCTTCGTTCTGATAGAGGAGGTGAGTACTTAAGTACAAACTTTATGGATCATTGTAAGACTTGTGGAATTGTTTCACAACTTACTCCACCTGGAACAGCACAACATAATGGTGTGTCTGAGAGGCGGAACCGAACACTATTGGATATGGTTCGATCCATGATGAGTAGAAGTACTCTACCTTTATCTTTTTGGGGTTATGCTTTACAAACAGCTGCTCGTCTCCTAAACATGGCACCTACTAAGAAGGTAGATAAAACGCCTTATGAGATATGGCATGGAAGGGTTCCATCTTTATCCTATCTCAAGGTATGGGGTTGTGAAGCTTATGTTAGACAAGAAGCTTCAAACAAATTAGAACCCCGTTCAACTAAATGTATCTTTGTAGGGTATCCGAAAGATTGTCTTGGATACTATTTCTACAATCCCATCGAGAATAAAATATTTATTTCTCGAAAAGCTGAATTCCTAGAAAACAAGTTTCTGACGGAAGAGGCTAGTGGGAGGTTTGTGGAACTTGAGGAACTTCAGGAACCACAACCTGATACACAACAAGTTGAATCTAGCATTCAACAAGAAATTGTTGAACCTGAACAAACGGTTGATCAGGAACAAATTGTAACACAAAGTGTTCGCAAATCTGGTAGGGTTCGAATTGAACCAGAAAGGTATGGTTACCTTTTGATGGAAGAGGAATGTTATACGATAGATTTTGATGAACCCGTCAACTATCAGAATGCAATATCAGATCCTGAATCTGATAAATGGCTTGAGGCCATGAACACTGAGATGCAATCCATGCACGATAATCAAGTTTGGAACTTGGTTAATCTTCCCACCAATTGTAAGACTGTTGGGAACAAATGGATTTTCAAGAAGAAAATCGACGTGGATGGAAATGTTCACACTTTTAAGGCTAGACTTGTCGCTAAAGGATACTCACAGACTCATGGTATTGACTATGATGAGACCTTTTCTCCGGTGGCAATGATCAAGTCGATTAGGATACTTTTTGCCATAGCCGCATACTATGATTATGAGATATGGCAAATGGATGTCAAGACCGCTTTCCTTAATGGATACTTATTGGAAGATGTCTATATGGAACAACCTGAAGGTTTTGTCGATCCCAAGCATCCAAACAAAGTGTGCAAGCTTAAAAGATCTATCTATGGATTAAAGCAAGCGTCTCGAACATGGAACATCCGTTTTGATGAAAAGATTACGAGTTTTGGATTCATCAAAAATGAGGATGACTCCTGTGTTTACAAGAAAGCTAGTGGGAGCATTGTCATAATCCTAGTATTGTATGTAGATGACATACTTTTATTTGGAAATGACATCCCAACCTTAAAAGGTGTCAAAGCGTTCCTTGAGAGTTGTTTCTCAATGAAGGATCTAGGGGAAGCTGCTTATGTATTAGGCATAAAGATCTATAGAGATAGATCTAAGAGACTTATTGGTCTTAGCCAAAGTGTATATATTGATAAAATCTTGAAAAGGTTCAAGATGCAAGACTCCAAAAGAGGATTCTTGCCAATGCCTCATGGCACCATCCTAAGCAAGTCTCAGTGCCCAAACTCTAGGACTGAACTTGAAAGGATGAAACATGTCCCATATGCTTCGGCAATTGGGTCCATCATGTATGCCATGTTATGCACTAGGCCCGACGTCTCATGTGCCTTAAGTATGACTAATAGGTATCAACAAAACCCAGGTGAAGCCCACTGGACTGCTGTAAAGAACATTCTTAAGTACTTGAGAAGAACTAAAGAAATGTTCTTAGTTTACGGCGGTTTGGAAGAAAGCTTAAAGGTAAAGGGTTACACTGACGCAAGCTTCCAAACAGATAGGGATGATTCGAAATCTCAATCTGGGTATGTCTTTATTTTAAATGGAGGAGCCGTGTCTTGGAAGAGTTCCAAACAAGAAGTGATTGCACAATCCACTACAGAATCAGAATATGTTGCTGCTTCAGAAGCTGCTCAAGAAGCTGTCTGGATGAGAAAGTTCATAGAAGATTTAGGGGTTGTTCCTTCCATTCGGGACCCTATAGAAATCTTCTGTGACAATCTAGGTGCTATAGCTCAAGCAAAGGAACCTAGATTGCATCAAAAAACCAAACACATTCACCGAAGGTATAACTACATTAGACATGAAGTTAAGAATGGTGAAATAAGTATTCACAAGGTTCATACAGATCAAAATTTGGCAGACCCATTCACGAAACCTTTACCCCAAACTAAGCATGAAAGTCATGCTAAGGGTATAGGACTCCGTTTTTCTAATGAATGGATTTGATTTGTGTTTAATGTTTTATGAATATGAACTTATGTAAACGACAAGAATTATGTAATATATGTGACGTGATGTTTCATTCATAATTATTGTGTTTTATTAGCATGTTTAATCCTTGAATAATTTAGTTATTCTAAACGTCCATAGTCGATCATAGTTGTGGGAGCAATTATGAAGTAAGACTAATATGAATTGGATTGGTTGACTTTTATGGGTAAAAGTAGCACAAGGTTGCAACCAAATTCATAGGTACTTGTCAGTGAACAAGTATTGGACTTGACCCGTTTCAAGATCACTCCATGGATCATCATCATAAGTGATTCTTGAATAAAGGTATTATCATTGTATCCTTTGACCTGAGATACATATTTGGGACTCAAGTGTAGAGTGTACTATGCTTTGATATGGTTTACTGTTGTTCTTGAAATACAGACAACCATAAAGGCCATACTCATGCATAGTATTAACTATATGAGGGACGTATGTAGTCAAGACGGGATTTGTTCCTCTTATGTGTTGAGAGTTAGACATCTAAGGCGCCTGTTTGAAAGTTGAACATAAAATGAGAATGATTAAGATCCATGTCTCATGTTCAACATGATGTCTGTGACAAAGGGATAATTGATAGATAACCTTATACATCAATTAGAGCCTCGTGTTTTCTGAAGAATTGAATGTTGTTGAATGTCACAATGTCATGTGTTATTGGGGGCAGTGAAATGTTGCTAGACGTTTAACACTGTCGATATCATTCTATGATACAACCTTGTGCAAGTGGGAGATTGTTAGTTCTATATGCCCAAGGATGATCATAAAATGATATTACTAATAATACATGATCCTATAGGGTCACACCGACAACAAGTTTGACACCAAATTGATCATTTAGAACGTTAAATTTGATTTAACATCAAATGATACTAAACTTGCAATTTAATCTTGTAGGTTATTATTATTTGAGGTAAATAATAATAACTACAAAATTAAAGGTTGATTAGTAATTCATATGTGATGAATTAATTAAGTGTAACAATTAAATTGTTTAAATTGTTAAAACGATTTAATTGATATATAAGTAAGCCTTTTATTTAATTTAATTAAATTAAATAAAATATATATATTGTTATATATATGTATATATATATATATATATATATATATATATATATATATGTATGTATATATATAATTATACAATTAAGATTGTATATTTAAATGGTTTATTTATATATAAGATTATGGGTTAAATGTTATCCCATTTAAGAAATAAGAAGATGTATTATTTATAAGCTTTTATTATCTAAGTTTTATAAATAATAACAACCCACTAGCACTTCATTTATCATCATAAAATCAGCCATATTGGAAGGAAAAGAATGCATTAAGAACTTAAAAGAAAAAGGAAGATGCTTTGTGTCTTCTAGCTTTTGATTATAGAAATCAAATGGGACTTTCTTTTGAGCTAGTTGCATGTGCTTTTCTTTCTCTTTTGTGGGTGATATAGTGGACGAATTTGAGGAGTGTTTTGTGATCATTCTTGCTTCAAAAAATCAGCCAAAGAAGCTCTCTAAAAGCTCTCTTGATAGTTAGCAAAAATTAGATTTTTGTTTCACAGGAAAAGGAGTTCTAACTTGCAAGTTGTGGAACTAGCATTCAAGGGTGTTCAAGCTTGTAGTGGATCAACTATAGAGGGATTCTAATTTGATTCCTAGCTATCAAAATCATCCAAACCAAACCCAAGAACAAAGGTTATGATCTTGAACTTAATCTATGTTTGTTCTTCATCTTATCTCTACATGCATGTAGCATGATCCTCTTGAAAATGGAATTTGTGTTCATGATTTTATGCTTCCGTTGCAAACTCTTGTTTTTGAAACTAATTACATGAAACTTGATTTCCGACATGTTGTTCCTGTCTTTGTATAACTCGGCTTCGTTAAAGGTGACATTCTTGCTTCGGATTATCTTTCTGCTTTCACTATCCCAAAGCCTGTAACCCATTTCATCTGACCCATAACCAATGAATGTGCACTTCTTGGTCTTTGAATCAAGTTTATCCCTATCACCATCTTTTAACAAACTGTAAGCACTACAACCAAAGACTTTTAGATGTTTCAGACTTACTTCCTTCTCTTGCCACATTTCTTCCAGCAATTTAAAATCCAAGGGAACACACGGTGAACGGTTAATCAAGTAGGCTGCAGTGTTAACTGCATCAGCCCAGAATGTCTTTGGTAAACTAGCATTCAACCTCATGCTTCTAGCCCTTTCATTCAGAGTTCTATTCATTCTCTCAGCTACACCATTCTGATGAAGGGTTCCTGGGACCGTCTTGATCATCTTTATCCCTTGCTTGGCATAATAGTCAACAAACTCCTTGCTTATGTATTCACCACCATTATCCGACTTCAGGCATTTTACCTTCAAATCAGTTTCATTTTCAACAGCAGATTTCCATGTCTTAAAAGTATCAAATACATCAGATTTATTTTTAAGAAAATAGACCCATACCTTGCGTGTTGAATCATCAATAAATGTTACATAGTAGTTTTTGCCTCCTAGGGATGAAACTGGTGTTGGTCCAAATACATCAGAGTGAACAAGATCCAACTTCTGAGCTTTCGGCGTCTTCCCCGTCTTTACAAAAGTAACCCGCTTTTGTTTCCCGAGAACACAAGATTCATAGAATTCTGTTTCAACTTTCTTCAAGTCTGGAAACTTCCCTTTCTGAGCCAACATCTTCAATCCCTTATTGCTCATGTGTCCGAGTCGTTGGTGCCATAAATTAGATGGACTCGGATTTGTGGTTACGGCATGAACACCATCACTAGGTATCTCTACCATGTATAGAGTGCCTTTCTTCTTTCCTTTGGCAATCACCAAGTTGCCTTTGATCATTTTTCATTGTCCACCCCCAAAGTGAACATCAAACCCTCCATCATCCAACTTACCAACTGAGATCAACTTTCTCCTTAAGTTTGGAATAACCCTGACATCTTTTAATGTCCACGTAGTTCCTAAGGAGGTCTTCAAATCCACGTCTCTAATGCCCATAATATCAAGCACTTTATCATCGGCCAAACGAACTTTGCCAAGAGCACCTGTTTGTAGGTTCTTGACCATATCTGGGCATGAGACGACATGGAAAGAAGCACCTGAATCCATAATCCAGGATTCTGCCGAATTCTCAACGCAACATATGAGAAAATCTCCCGAATCTTCAGAGGATACATTGTTTACTTCTTTCTTTTCAGCTTGTGGTTTTGGGCATTGGCTTCTAAAGTGACATTTTTCTTTGCAATTCCAGCATTCAATGTCTTTTCTGGTTTTTGACTGTCCCCTTTTTCTGGACTTTGATCTGCCTCGACCACGTCCTCTTTCATTTTTCCTTCCTCTACTTTCTGTATGCAATATAGAACTAGAACTAGAAGTCTCACCATTGCTTCTCCGTCTGATATCTTCATTTACAATCAAGTCACGAATACTCTCGAAAGTGAGTTTGGTAGTGCCAGATGTACTACTAACAGCTGTGACTGTGCCTGACCAACTGTCGGGCAAAGATGATAAAAGGAGGAGCGCTTGTACTTCATCTTCAAACTTTATTGCAACTGAGGCTAAACGAGAGATAATTGAGTTAAACTCGTTTATGTGAGCGGTAACTGACATGCCTTCCTTCAGCTTGGTGTTAACCAATTGTTTGATGAGGAACACTTTGTTGGAAGCGGACGGCTTCTCGTACATGTTGGACAAAGCCTTAAATACTCCATAAGTAGTTGTTTCATTGACAATGTTATATGCAACACTCTTTGCCAATGAAAGCCTAACTACACCTAAGGCTTGTCGATCCAACAACTTCCAATCTTCATCATACATGTCATCCGGTTGTTCACCCAACATAGGCAAATGCAAACTTTTCTGATACAGCATATCTTCAATTTGCATCTTCCAAAATCCATAATCGGTTCCATCAAACTTCTCAATTTTAATTTTACCGTCTTCTGCCATTTTAACGGACAAATTGCACTTTTTTCAGAAATTAAAGGGTGCAAAATGCAATTTTCTTAAGTTCAGGGGCTAATTTGCAACTTTCTGAAAGTTCATGGGCTAAACTGTAATTTTCTGAAAGTTCAGGGGCTAAATTGCAATTTTCTGAAAGTTCAGGGGCTAAACTGCAATTTTCAGAAAGTTCAGGGGCTAAAATGTAATTTTTAGAAAGTTTAGGGGCTAAACTGTAATTTTCTGAAAGGTTAGGGGCTAAACTGTAATTTCTGGAAATTCAGGGACCTGTTTTGCAATTCCTGAAACTTCAGGGACCTGTTTTGCAATTTCTGGAACTTCAGGGATTGTTTTTGAAAATATGCTAAAGTACCGCTACAGTGTCGCTACAGTACCGCTACAGTATCGTCTTCTCCGGCGAAACTCCGGTGCTACAGTGTCGTCTTCTCCGGCGGACTCCGGCGCTAAAGTGTCGTCTTCTCCGGCGATCTGGTTTCTTCGGTCACTATTCCGGCGAACGTTTGACCGGCGATTTGGAGGTCTTCCGGTGGTCGAAAAATTCCAAAAAATATATTTTCGGAATCTGCGGAATGAGACCTTTCCAACGGCGTAAACCAAAATTGTTTTTGAGACAAAAAATTTTCGACCCAAAAACATAAAATCACTCTCTGGAGCTATACCAAGGCTCTGATACCACTTGTTAGGATCGAGACACTTAGCATACGAACACTAAACTCACATACTCAGCTTACAAATTAAGAACACAAGAATTTAACGTGGTTCGGTCCAAAAATGACCTACGTCCACGGCGGATAGCTAGGAATGTTTTATTGCTATGTGTTTTTGTGTTGTGTGGTTCTGTGTTTTGTAACTCACCAATGCCTCATTTATATAGGCATGTGAGTGTGTGTGAACAAATCAATGTGAAACAAAGAAGCTTTGCCTCAACAAAAATAGGCTACCTACCCTTGAGAAAAATTCTTCACCCCTTTGTTGACAAAGCCTCCATATTCTAACAGTGACAATCTGAAACCGCAAAAGGGAAATCGCCAAGCGGAAGAGACCAGGGGAGTCGAAAGTTCGTAAAGCGAGTGAAAAGTTGAAAATACATAACCTGAAAAGGACTTTTTGTATTTAAGTTTTTTTTTTTTGTCTAACATCAACTTTGACCAAGTATAACTTTTGACTAGACCTGGCAGAATATGTCTCCGTATCGTGTATACGTGTCAGACATGAATTTACACGACACGAAATTGTAAAACATAGCATGACACGACACGTATTTAATACGTGTGACATGTGACACTCACACATGACACATCAAAAATAGAAACATTTTGATCAATGTTACAGTAAAACACAAATTTATACAAATTTAAACACGTTGTCTAATATCATTTGAAGATATTAAAACATACAATAAACTTAATCCAATGTATATAAATAACTATTAAAATCCCAAAACACCACTACATAGCGATGTATAGAGTGATGATCTAAATTGGAGGAGAGATTTGAGAGGTAGTCTTGTAAAAATATCAAAAAACAACTCTTCGCAGAGATAACCTGACATATGAGTTTTTCCAAATTTTCCAACAAGATAAAAATCAGTTGCAAAGCAAAATTCTTTTTTGTTTGGAATTCTTTTCAATATTTATGTTTATGTAAATGGATGCAACAGCTGTTCATCGAAAGTCTTCTCTGTTTGATATGCATTATCTAATATGCTTTCAAATAGAAATATTCTATATAAGATAATAATGTCGGTGAATCTAACATTTTTACAGCCATCATCGCATAAACTATAAGCCAAAAAAAATCTTAAAGGAGAATTTACAATCAACGGAACCAGGAAGAAGAGGGACAGTAGATCAAGACGAAGAACGAGAAAGTTTTGACTGTCAGTTAGATGACAAAATGGAATAAGAATGGAATGTAATGAAGTACAGAATGGAATGGACAAGGTAATGGAATGGTTCATTACCATTCCATTGTCATGTTTGGTTACTACGTTGGAATGTAATGAGTCATCATTATTCAATGTTGTTTGGAAGATAGGAAAAGACGAAGGAATGGAATGTAATATTTTAACGTTGACAAAAATACCCCTAAACACAGAATACATATAATTTACAATCTTTTACAATATTATACGGTTAATAATTATTTTCATATCATAATAAATAAATATTAAAATAATGGAAAATCTTTTAACATAACAACTTAAAACTGAACCTGCATCCTCAATGTTTAAACCAATTTTATGAAATTGAGTATGATTCTATCAAGACTGTAGCATACATACATATTTTCCTACTTTTTTATTTATGTATTCATGTAGCATCCTAGTATTTAAGTGTATGTGAAGACCATCAAATTTTACCATGATTGGATGAAAAAAAGGTGTCTATAAAAATAGGATAGAAGTAGAACTTAGAAAAACTATTAAACTATCCATTGGTGGATGTTTTACGCACTACATTTTATCAATTGAAAAATGTACAGATAAAAAGCAAAGCTAAAAAACTTTAGCAAAGCTGTAAAACTTATTTGTTCTTCATACATTCACAAAAATTGTTGTGTGGCTAATATTCCTTGGCCCTTCTGTTAGGTGAAGTTTGGTGAAGATTTTCAAAGATTAGGTGAAGACATTTTCAAATATTAGGTGAGAATTTATTATATTTTATACACTCAAATGTGTATATATAGGGGTACTTCCCAATGAGGAAAATGCACCAACAACAAGCAAAAATCAAGAGGAAACATTAGAAACTCTTGTGAGCTAAAAATTTCAAAGAGATATATTGTGAGGTATTTTTGTGCAGAGCCTTTATTTGGCAGCCAAAAATTTGAGTGATACAATATTGTGAGTGATCAGATTACAAGGGCAGTTTAGGCCTTGTATGATTGTAATTTCTTTGGTGATAATAAAACTCTCTCTCTCGTTCGCCCGTGGACGTAGGTCGTGATCCCGTGACCGAACCACGTTAAATATCTTGTTCCGATTTTACATTTTGTTTACCGTTTTTCGGTAATTTTTATTCCGCTCGTGTCACCGAAATCAAATATCGATTTGTTTGAAGTGCTTAACTCGTTTTGTTATATCCCAACAAACTGGTATCAGAGCTCCGGGTTTAAAGGAAGTCGTATCTCGCGTATGCTCTGTGGTTGCAGCTTACTCTGATCTTCCACATCAGAAACGAGGTTTCGATTGGCCTTATAATATATATATATATATATATATATATATATATATATATATATATATATATATATATATATATATATATATATATATATATATATATATATATATATATATATATATATATATATATATATATTGAGCTATGGCTGAAGATGGGAGAGTTAAGATCGACAAATTCGATGGTCACGATTTCGGTTTCTGGAAAATGCAAATCGAAGACTATCTCTACCAAAAAGGGTTACATGAACCTCTGTCTGAAGAGAAGCCTTTTCACATGAGGTCGGAGGATTGGGAATTGTTAGACCGGCAGGCTCTTGGTGTGGTGAGGTTGTCATTGGCAAAGAACGTTGCTTACAACATTGTCAATGTGAATACAACTCATGGGTTGATCAAGGCGCTATCCGACATGTACGAGAAACCCTCGGCGTCGAATAAAGTTTTTCTGATCAGACAGTTGGTGAATTTGAAGATGATGGAGGGCAGTTCAGCAACTGATCATATAAATGAATTCAATTCAATATTGTCGAGGTTAATATCGGTTGATATTAAATTTGAAGATGAAGTTCAGGCATTGCTGCTACTATCATCTTTGCCTGAAAGTTGGTCCGGTACGGTCACAGCAGTCAGCAGTTCAGTCAGAGGTGCTAAGCTGACGTTCGAAAGCATTCGAAATTTAATCCTTAGTGAGGATGTGCGCAGACGGAGTATCGGGGAATCTTCCAGTAGTCTTCTAAGCGCTGAAGATAGGGGAAGGAAGTCCAACAGAGGAGGCGGTGGTAGAGGAAGATCAAAGTCGAGAAAGAGAGGTCAGTCAAAGAACAGGTCGGATATTACCTGTTGGAACTGCAAGGAGAAAGGTCATTTCAGAAATTAGTGCCCAAAACCTTCTTCAGACAAAGGCAAGAAGGAAGTCAATATGGCAGTAGATTCTGAAGATGATGCGCTCATTTGCTGTGTTGAAAACTCAACAGAATCCTGGATCATGGATTCTGGTGCGTCGTTCCATGCTAGTCATTCCAGAGAAGTAATGCAGAATTTCCGGCAGTACAAAGGAAAGGTCAGACTAGCAGACAACAAGAGCCTGGATATTACAGGTGTTGGGGATGTGGTCCTCAAGACAACTTTAGGTACAGATTGGACTTTGAAGAATGTCAAGTTCATTCCTGACTTGAAGAGGATGTTAATATCCGTGGGGCAGCTTGATGATGAAGGTCACCATGTTACATTTGGTGATCATCAGTGGAAGGTGACAAAAGGGAATTTAGTTGTTGCTAGAGGACAGAAGCGGGGTACACTTTATATGGTGGAAGTTTCTGATGCCGAAGCACACGCTGTTGAAGAAGTTGGGGCATCTACTCTATGGCACCAAAGACTTGGGCATATGAGTGAGAAGGGAATGAAGATGCTAGTTTCCAAAGGAAGAATACCAAAGCTAAAGACTGTGAAAGTTGATTTCTGTGAGCCATGTGTTCTTGGCAAACAGAAGAAAGTTACTTTCAAGAAGATTGGTCATCAGCCCAAGTCCGGGAAATTGGAGCTAGTTCATTCAGATGTCTACGGTCCCACTTCAGTTTCTTCAGTGGGAGGATCCCGATACTATGTCACGTTTATCGACGATTGCACAAGGAAGGTTTGGGTTTATTTCTTGAAGCATAAGTTTGAAGTTTTCAGCACTTTCAAGAAATGGAAAGCTACTGTGGAAAATGAAACAGACTTGAAGATCAAGTGTTTCAGATCAGATAATGGGGGCGAATACAGTAGCAAAGAATTTGTTGATTACTGTGCTAACCAGGGAATCAGAATGCAGAAGACGGTTCCAGAGACACCTCAGCAGAATGGAGTAGCTGAGAGGATGAACCGTACATTGAACGAAAGGGCTAAAAGCATGAGACTGCATGCAGGTTTACCCAAGATGTTCTGGGCAGATGCGGTCAGCACAGCAGCGTATTTAATCAACAGAGGACCCTCAGTCCCCATAGGGTTCAAGATTCCAGAAGAGGAATGGCAAGGTCGTGATATTTCTCTTAAACACTTGAAGGTTTTCGGTTGTGTCTCTTATGTCAAAGTTAAAGACTCGGAGAGAGACAAGCTAGAGGCAAAAGCAAGGAAATGCATTTTTATAGGCTATGGGTTGGATGACATGGGGTACCGCTTTTGGGATAACCAAAATAAAAAGGTTATCAGAAGCCGGGATGTGGTGTTCAACGAGAACGTCCTATATAAAGATGAACTTGCAGAGAGCTCAGGCAGAAACAAGCAACCAGAGAAAACAGAAAGTCAAGTCGAGTTTGAAGAAATCTCTGAAGATGATGTTGTGAAACCTATCAGTACTCCAGAGATAGGTGAAAGTTCAGGAAGCAGTGGGAGCTCTGATGTATATGGAGATAGTGGGAGCACAGATGACAGTAGTTCTGAAGACGGGGTTGCAGATGATGCAGAGACCTCAACTCCTACTATTCGTAGATCCACTAGAGTACGAAGACCTCCAGTCAGGTATTCTCCTTCAGCAAATTACTTGTTGTTGACTGAGAATGGTGAACCTGAGTCCTATCCAGAGGCCTTAAGGATGAAAGATTCCATACAGTGGAAGAGGGCTATGGAAGACGAATTGAGCTCACTTGACAAGAACCAGACTCGGTCCTTGGTCAAGCTCCCAGCAGGGAAGAAAGCACTGCAGAACAAATGGGTGTTCCGGGTAAAGGATGAGATTGATGACAGTAAAAGATACAAGGCACGATTAGTGGTCAAAGGGTTCCAACAGAAACGAGGGGTCGATTATAATGAGATCTTCTCCCCAGTTGTGAAGATGACTACAATCAGAATGGTCTTGGGAATTGTAGCCTCTGAAGATCTCCATCTAGAGCAGCTAGATGTGAAAACAGCTTTTCTCCATGGCGACCTGGAAGAAGACATCTATATGGCACAACCAGAGGGTTTCCCAACAGTTGGTAAGGAAAAGTCTGTATGGATTGAAGCAATCCCCAAAGACGGAAGAAGACAAAGAACAGATGGCTAAAGTTCCTTATGCATCTGCAGTTGGTAGTTTGATGTATGCAACGGTATGCACAAGACCAGATATTGCTCATGCAGTGGGAGTAGTAAGCAGGTTTATGTCAAATCCAGGAAAAGAGCATTGGGAAGGAGTAAAGTGGCTGTTACGCTACTTGAAAGGAACAGCTGAGATTGCCCTATGTTTTAGAAGAAAGGGGGTAGTCTTAGAAGGGTTTGCCGATGCAGATTTGGGTGGATGTGCGGATTCGGGTAAAAGCACAACGGGATACGTTTTCACAATCGGAGGTACCGCAATCAGTTGGATGTCCAGGTTACAGAAGAGTGTTGCTCTTTCAACCACAGAAGCAGAGTATATGGCTATTGCAGAAGCAGCCAAGGAGCTTATATGGTTGAAGAACTTCTTATCAGAACTTGGATTTCAACAGGAGGATTGTGTACTGCATTGTGACAACCAAAGTGCAGTTCACCTGGCAAAGAATCCGGTGTTCACAATAGAACGAAACACATTCAGATGAGGTACCATTTCATTCGAGAGTTAATCAATGATGGAACTTTGAATCTGAAGAAAATCCTTGGAACGAAGAATCCAGCAGATATGTTCACCAAGGTGGTTACCACAGACAAGTTGAAGTTTTGTATGACTTCAACTGGCTTTCTAGAAGTTTGAAAAGGAGGGATGGCAGGAACGAGAGAGATTGGAAAACCATTGCAAGAGTTGGACGGTAGAGAAAGACTACGTTATTCAAAATCTTCAAGTGGGAGATTGTTAGGTGAAGTTTGGTGAAGATTTTCAAAGATTAGGTGAAGACATTTTCAAATATTAGGTGAGAATTTATTATATTTTATACACTCAAATGTGTATATATAGGGGTACTTCCCAATGAGGAAAATGCACCAACAACAAGCAAAAATCAAGAGGAAACATTAGAAACTCTTGTGAGCTAAAAATTCCAAAGAGATATATTGTGAGGTATTTTTGTGCAGAGCCTTTATTTGGCAGCCAAAAATTTGAGTGATACAATATTGTGAGTGATCAGATTACAAGGGCAGTTTAGGCCTTGTATGATTGTAATTTCTTTGGTGATAATAAAACTCTCTCTCTCGTTCGCCCGTGGACGTAGGTCGTGATCCCGTGACCGAACCACGTTAAATATCTTGTTCCGATTTTACATTTTCGTTTACCGTTTATTTCGGTAATTTTATTCCGCTCATGTCACCGAAAGCAAATATCGATTTGTTTGAAGTGCTTAACTCGTTTTGTTATATCCCAACACCTTCCTACCTTGACGATATTTCATTTAAGCATCTCATCGAACAATTAGTGTGCCAGTTTTATTAAAGAAAGCAAACTTGCATAAACTTATTCAAGAAAACAAACGTGCAGCTAAACTAAAACTGATTATTGAAAATCAAATGACAAAGAGGAAAGAAACTAATACGTAACTTTCAATTGACATCCACATTTGAGTTGAACATTTCTAACAATTATTAACACCTGCTTCAAAGATGATTAACATTTTAATGTTAATGGAGACTTCGATGAGTTTTTCTTCCAATATTGAAATCAAATTGATACAGTTGGTTGCTTCAACTTGAGAATCGGATCTGCTTTAAATATTGAAATCAATTATGAATTCATTTTAAATAAACGATTTTGTTGAAAGTTTGATGGGCATCAATTGTTGATTTGGATTGGTTTTGACATTCATTGATTCTATAGAGTAAAGACTCGATCATGGGCAAAACTGGCAGTGTTTATTCTTGGAGAAAAGGAATGAAAAAAAGCACAGGGGGTATGCGGGAATGAAAAACACGCTTCTTGAAGGAATGACATTCCTTTAAGAATACTTCTTTCCTTTCCGATCGGCAACCGAACGCCTAATTTTATATTACTTCTCAATAACCCATTCTTTTCCATGCCTTATTACCTCATACCAAACACGGGCTAAGTTTTTTTGGATGGGAAGGAAAGGAAAGAGATGGGAGGGAATGAGAAGGAAGAAAGAAACATGCTTATATTCTATCCGCTCAAAATTGGGCAGATTGGGAAGGAAATGATATAAAGACTATTTTTATCCTAACCAAAATGCAACCGGTGCTTGAAGAAAAACCCAACCAGGGGTAAAATTGTCACTTTATAGTGGAATTCTTTTCCACTCCTTTGATAACCCAAGAACACTTTCAAAAAACTTTGTTGTCCTTGTATATCCTTCCCTTTCTTTTCTCTCCCCTCCCTTCCCTTCCTCCTCCCTAATTTTTACACCGGAGAACAAGCCGTTAGGGTTATATTATTTTGGTTTACTATTAAAAGTTCTTTATTTTAAATCTATTTCCAAGTTTTGTAATATGGTCCCTGAACTATCATTAAATGTAAGATTAACCTTGCGTAATATACGTGTGTATTTGGGTTTGTACATGTCGTGTGTCAAACGAATTTAATCTGTGTCTTATACGTGTCAAAATAGGTAAATTCGTGTTTGAAACATCAAAGACACGAAACACGAATTTGTAAAACCCATACACTGGAAACTCGTGTCGTCATGTCATGCCGTGTCGTGTCGTATATCATGTTGGCATGTCTAGGTTTGACCGAGGTTGACCAGCGACACCAATTTATATCGAGTAAAACCAATTCGAGTCAATCCGAGGTTGACCGAGATAGACAGAGTCCGAGTACGACTAATCGGCCTACTTGTTCGAGTTTTGCAACACTACATAAAACAAAAATTATATAAATCCAAAAATACAACGCTTTATAATTGAAACCGAAAGAAATAGTCAATACATCAAAAATGATAACTTAGTTCAAAATCAAATGTCGTTGAAAAATGTAAATCACTGTCTAATTTATGATATTCTATCGCCGAACTAGCTCAACTATCGATATATTTTTTATTTTTTATTCAAATTTATGGATAATTACAAATTAATGTTTAGGATTTAGATAGGGTGATTGCGGCATTAGTGAAATAATAATCAATAGGGTCAATCCAGACAAAACTGGATACTTAAAAAATTAAAAAGCATCATATTAATAATCTTTTAATAGTAAACTAAACAAATCACTAAAAGTTGATATATTGATTAGAAGAAATATAATATATGAAACTATAGATAATAAAATTTAACTATTTTGATGGTAATAATATGTAAAAGCTTTTATTTTAATTGGTGAATATAAACTTTCATATTATTGGAGAACTGTTACTTAGTATTTAATTTAATTTAATGTAATTTAATATGTTCCGCATTTGTCTTATAATATTAATCACTAGGCGTATTCCCGCGCGTTGTGCAGGAGTAAATTAATATAGTAAAAATATATTGACCAATCAAATATAAACATAAACATTTTAGATTTAATCAAAATATGAAAAACAAAAAATAAATCAAACATATGACATATGTATCAATAATAATTTTTCATCCAAACATCGAACAAAAAAACATAACACCTTTTTTGGAGTTAATTATTATAGATGGTCCAACATTAAAAATATATAGAAATATATTTACATAAATTATCTCCGAATTTAAAATAAATATAAAATAAAACATACCAGTAATAACATAAATGAGAGTCTAAAGTAATTATTGTATGTTGTCAAGTCGTATTTTCCTCCATCTTATTTTCCAAACTCTACCAAAATAAGATACCTATCCTATGCGAACTATATATATCCTTATATTAACTAATGTATTATAAGTAACAATTAAGTATCATAAGTTCAAAAACTTTTGGGTTGTAGTGGTTAATTAGTTGAAATGTGAAGAGATTGTGTATTAAAATAAATTAATGGTGTTGGTAATAGACTAATAGTAGGAAGTTGAAGTGTTGAAAGTTTCAAACATATATTATATATTTATAAAAAATATATCTTCATATAAATATATAGATTGTTAATTGATTTATAACTACCTGTGAAAATTTTCAATTATTATAAAAAATAATTATATATTTTTTTAGTTAGGTTTAGATTTCAATTTAGGTTTTATATTTTACAAATTGAAGCCTTTTAACTATTTTGAAAAAAAAAAGCATTTGATCATTGTCTAAGTTTAGTTTATATTTTGATTTTGGTTTTGCATTTAGACCATCTTTCGATCAACAAATTCAATGTATTATATTGTCAATTAAAAAGTTTAACTTTGGTTTTGTATTTAACACCATACATTAATTAACAACTTAAGTATAGTATATTAATAATTCAAAAATTCTATCATCAAGATGATATATTTTATATTTAATAAATAACTTAATGTTGGAAGTTGAATAGTTAAAAGTTTCAAGTCAATATGATGAAAGTAAAATGCTCTAATATTTAATAAATAACTTAATGTTGGAAGTTGAATAGTTAAGAGTTTTAAGTTGATATGATGAAAGTGAAATGTTTTAATAAATGTAAAAATTATTATAAATCATTCATCGTAATCAATATTTAGTGATATAAAATCTAGATTTAAAATATATATGAAAAAATGAGTCAGTCTTTAAAAATCGATAATTAAAATTATAGAAATATAACCAAGTCTAACATGTATTAAGTGCTTAGAACATTTGAAGCGTTTTTTAGAAAAATATAATTTATTATTTTAATAGTTTATTAATTCAATTTCATACATTAATTATTTGTATGTCAAACTTCTATGTATTCGGGAATTGTAAGTCTTGAGTTGAATACATTATGACTTGTTACTCAACCAACAATATAATCATCTATTTTAAGTCAATTGTATATAGACAATCCAATATTAAAAATATAACACATTAACATGAACTACATTAGAATCTAATACAACAAATAAAACGTACTAAAAATAATATATATATTATCTTTGAGGAATGTATTATTATAGATCGTTTCTTCGTAAAACTTGTAGGTAAAATAAATATAATTTAGCCTTGTCAAATAACGCTAATATGAAAAAATATTATATGAACCAAATGACCACTAAATACTTTATCAAACAACATAAGCCCACTTATTCAAACTATATACAACCATTTTGGTGAATATGGATTAGAAAACGTTACAATGAATAATCAATATATTATATATCTTCCTCCCGTTATGTTGGGGCAGAACCAATATGCATTTTGTTTCTTGTCTTGCAACTTGTAATTTGCTTTAGCTTCTTCACTGTCTCCTTCCCAATATAATATAAACATATGTACCTTCGAAATATGTGTTCTCAACCATGCCGTTTTTCTTTTGCCTTGCGACTTGTAATTTGTTATAGTTTCTTCATGTTTCTCCTTCGTAATACAATAATACAATATAAACATATGCAACTTCAAAGTGTGTGTTTTCTCAAATCATCTTTTCTTCCATCATATTCTTCATGCTAGAATCTATATTTTCTTCCATCATATTCTTCATGCTAGAATCTAATTTATATGTGAATTATGTATAACTCTTATATTAATTAGGTGTGATAACTAACAATAAAGTATCATAGGTTAAAAAACTCTTGAGTTGTGGAAATATGAAAAGACATAAAAAGTTAGAAAATCAATGGAAATATGAAAAGTCAAGGGAGTTTCAAATGCATGTGATGCTTTGAAATATGTCTCTATTATAAGATATATAGATTATTCTACATGCATTTTATGTCATTTATATTTCTTGGCTAGCTTATCAACTAGTTTTTACCAAACATTATTTTTCTTTAACTAGCAGCTACATTCCAGTCGGTTAGTCAAATACAGCCTAAAAATACAATTATTATATAGTTGAGCAACTTTTGTAAGGTTTTTGGAGTTCTAATGAATTATTATGTCGTACATGCCCTAATGTCATCGAAAATATGATAAAAATAATATACATAATTTGTGGATATGTTATACGTAATAATAAGCACGTAGGCAAACTATATCTTCATGGGTCACCGGGTAAGAGACACTAAGCACCTCCTTATGTGTGACCCCCGTTCGAATCTTGGGGTCTTTAATCAAGGGTGGCCAGAAGGGGGTAATGTAGTGTCGTTTCCAAATGAAAGGAAAATGTCCATGTATCTCCGCTAAATTTGAGAACCACCTTTGTGGGAGCCTGTTCTAACTAACACGAATGCTCCTTAATTAGAAAAATAAATATAATAGGAATTGGTTTCAATGAAAGTACAAAGGCACGACCATAACCATTGTGACAATACAATCTTCAAGGAGTAACAATAACTCGTCAAAAGGATGTTTTGAAACATGATAAAAAATAAAGCGAAAATGACATTAATATAGCTCTACTTTCTTGAATTTGTTTAAATGATCCCTCGTGTTTTTGTACCTTTCTAATGGCATTTGATTGCTTAAGACAAGTTTAAATGATCCTTATTGAAACGATAAACAGATAACCTAGTTACCCCTTGCTTTGTCATTAAAAAAATTGCCACAAGATCGCCCTTACTCAATACCCACCAACAACGAGATAAACCCCATCGTTTTCCCACTTGCGTATTCTCTCTATCTCTCGTTGTATATTTTCTCTCTCTCTCTCTCTCTCTCTTCGATTTGTATATGTACTCTCTTGGGAGACTACCCTTTTCTAAGGGGCATAAACATCTTGATTGAGATCGTGAACCCATGCACCTAGAAGCTAGGGCTATGGCATTTAAGATGTTGAACATGTAACCCGAAAGGTGGCACTCGAGGTTAACCAGAGGTTCAACCAAGATGAGTACGATTGTGTTTATCAACAGTATAGTTTTGACCTAAGATAAATTCGCATACTACACCATTTCCAATTATGTTGTCATGAATGATGGTCGTAACGATATGAATTTAGTCCCACACACACACATGTGTACACACACACAAACACATCCTTCATGAGATTATTGATTTAACCAAACTTACATTTGAATCTTTTTCTAGATGAAAACACAAAACGATGGTAAATACACTAAAAACTACTAGATAACTACAAACCCGAGAATATGTCAAAAAACTACCTTCCGACTGTCTTTTCCTATTTCCATTTCCAATGTATCTTCTTAATTAGATACTGTAATACCGTATTATTAATTTATGTAGATTTTGTGTTAATCTTAGTGTAATTAAGATTAAATAGGTTGCTATATGAGTTAGGATGGTTAAAAACCCAATTGAGTAAAGTTTGGACTTGTAAAATGTCAAATCAGAGCTACACGGGTCGTGTAAGGTCACACGGGTCATGTAGAAAGGCTTGAGAAGCAAAGCAGTAACCTTTTCAGACCTACACGGGTCGTGTACCTTCACACGGGTCGTGCAGCTCTTGTTCAAAAATTACTGAGGCGAGATTGGGTCTCACACGGGTCGTGTGAGGCTGTATGGGTCGTGTGAGTCTGTACAAGTTCAAGTCGGCTTGTTGTAGGCCTCACACGGGTCGTGTGAGCCTACACGGGTCGTGTCGCGCACTCAGGGCTGTTTTAAGTTCGAGTTTTTTTTCATTTGGGTCATTCCCAATTCAACCAAAAACCCTCCCAAACCCTAGAAATCGATTTCTACCCTTCTAAGTCGAGATTAAGGCTTTCTATTCACGATTTGAAGCTAGGGATTTGTACTTGGAGCTTAAAAGGTAATCCTCCTTGAATTTGAGTTTGTTTCAATCGTTGGATACTTTGATTTAGAGTGATTCCTTGTGGTCTCGATGGACCACCTGTGAATCGATGATGTTAGGGTTGAATTAGTTGTATAGCAAGTCTATAAGAGTTAAATTTTTAAGCTTGAGTTAGTGTTATGCTTGTTGATTGTTATTGTGAATTTGAATGGGTCAAAGGGGTGAAGTGAGGAGCTATAACTAGAGTGTTATTGTTATTGTTGATTATGACTTCACCATACGATTCTAATTCCTAGATTTTGTCGATATAAATTGTGAATGAGATTATTATGAGACTTGAGTATTGAAATTTTAGCTGTTGTGTTACAGCTATGGCTAGTCAAGATCAGGCACGAGGTTCTGGAGTTCCACGTACCGAGTCAACCTCAGGTGAGTAGTTATTGTTAAATGAATTAACTATTATTGAGATATTATTACAGATCAAAGGTATATCATATTAGGTTGATTTGATTAACGAATTAAAGAGTAACAGTGTTTGAGATACACTAAAGATTGAGTTGTTCAATTGAGATTCATTGGAATGAAGACTTGGATTATATAATTAAGTCATTCTCTAATTACTCACTGAGCTTTCAAAGCTTATAATTTGTTTGCTATTGTTGTTTGTGTTAGGTTCTAGTAGTGCAGGTCGTGGAAAACACATCACGGAGGGTTAGCTGGATAGATATGGACCTTGGATCTTGGACTTGTTCTAGATGTTTTGAAAACTTTTTAGATATCCCGGTTTTTGGTGAAAACAATGTAACTACTTGTTGTATATAGATTATAACTTAAACTATGCTTTTGATAGAACTTTGTAGAGCTTGTTACTCATCTTTTGGAATTACACCATAACTATTTTTGTGTATGATTAAATTATTGGTGTATCCTAAGATTGAGAAACCGGGTATTACAAGTTGGTATCAGAGCCTTGGTCTAAGGGAATTAAACCTTGAGATGGGTTTAGACTTAAACCAATGAGATTGAAAAGTCCTAAAGAGTCCCGAGTAGCTATCCTCCGCAGTGTATCACAATTGAGTTGATTATACACTATATTGAGTATTATAGTGATATACAATTAAGTTGATTATACACTATATTGAGTATTATAGTGATATACAATTGAGTTGATTATACACTATATTGAGTATTATAGTGATATACAATTGAGTTGATTATACACTATATTGGGTATTATAGTGATATACAATTGAGATGATTACACACCATATTGAGTATTATGGTGGTAATTACTAAATGAGTTAATTTTCTTTTTCAGTTAAGATGAGCACTGGAAAAGAAAAAGAGCAAGGTGATCCATCAAGAGATCAATCGGGATCACGAGATTCGGGTGAAGAGCATCAACCCGAGGGAGAGCGACCTCCCGAGACACAGGGTAATATGCAAGCTATGATTGCGGCTGAGGTAGCCAAAGCACTTAAAGAATTACTACCCACTTATTTGAGGCCTCAGACGGAGGCTGCAACTGGAGGTCCTTCGGGACAACCACCGGTTCAACCTGAGCACAGGGAGGATCGTGAAGAGGTCTATACTGAGGCGGGTAGAGCTAGAATACCTGAGAAGACAAGGAGGTATACTTATGATGTTTTTCAGAAGTGCAAGCCATACGATTTCTATGGGAAAGATGATCCCATAGCAGCCAAGAATTGGTTAACACATGTTGAAAAGATGTTCCGCACTAGTAAATGCGACGAGGCAAATAAAGTGGAGTTTACAACAAACTTGTTAAAGGAAGATGCACAGTTCTGGTGGGAAAATATGTGTATGGAGATAGGAGAGAGTTTGGCGTATACACTGAGCTGGGAACAATTCAAGTTGAAGTTCATTGAATACTATTGTTCCAATAATGCTATGAAGGGAATAGAAGAAGAGTTTTTGAAGTTACAACAAGGGTCGAGAACAGTAAAACAATACACACTGGATTTTAATGAGAAGGCAAGATTTGTACAACATCAAGTTGATTCAGAGGAGCGTAAGATGGATTGTTACTTGTGGGGTTTAAAAACCCAGATCCGAGAGTTTTTGCCGAGTTCCAGATATACTACCTTTCAACAAGTTGCTGAGGCAGCAAGATCGAGAGAAAGGGAGTTGCAAAGACAGGAGGAGGAGAGAAGAACCGACAGAGAAGTTGGAGGATTTAAGAGAAAGTGGGAAGGTAAAGCTGTAGATACTTCTTAGAGATCCATTACCATGGGTTCTCAAGTCCGTGGTGAAACCAAAAAGAATGAAGAGAAATGGTGTAAGAAGTGTAGGCGAAAACACACGGGAGAATGTGATTCCCGAAACCCTCCATCAGTTTGTTTCTAGTGTGGAAAGACGGGACATATGGCTCGCCAGTGTACCGAGAGTCGCGCCGTTTCTTTCAATTGTGGGGAGAACGGGCATATTCGTCCAAATTGCCCAAAGATGAAATCTGAGCCACAAAGAGATTTTCAAAAGACTGGTTAAGGAGGAGGTCGAGATCGAGATGATCGAAGAGATAGGGGTGGTGGTCATGTGAAAACGCGAGCTTTTCAATTAACCGTCGACGAGGCTAGAGATCGGATCGATGTTATCACAGGTATCTTTAGCTTGAACTCTTTTCAAGCACGAGTACTTTTTGATTCGGGTGCATCTGTGTCTTTTATATCAGAGTCTTTTGCTTCTAAATTAGACATTTCGTTAGTCGAGTTATATGAAAAAGTAAAAGTAGATGTAGCCGATGGGAGATGTGTTTTAGTAAAGAGTCAGTATAAACGATGTCGGCTTGAGATCTTTGGGGTTATATTCCTTATCGATCTGAAACCGATTTCTAATCATGAGTTTGATGTAATAGTCGGGATGGACTGGTTAGATGATAATAGAGGTAATATGGATTGTCATGAGAAGACACTTTCCATAAAAACATCGAGTGGTTCCTGAATTTTGATACGGGGTGAAAGAGGTTCTCGAAAAGTGCCGGTAGTGTCATTAGCAACAGCTCGGAGATATATAGAAAGAGGCGGTGAAATGATTTTACCACATGTGATTAGTGCCGAATCAAGATCTTTAAAAATTGAAGAATTAGAAGTGGTTAGAGATTGTCCCGATGTGTTTCCAGATGATCTTCCAGGTTTACCACCGAGTCGACAAGTTGAATTTGTGATCGATGTCATACCGGGGGCGAAGCCGGTAGCTCGACCACCTTATCGATTAGCACCATCTGAGATGGAAGAATTAAAGAGGCAGTTGCAAGAGTTGTTGGAACTTGGATTTATTCGTCCGAGTTCATCTCCATGGGGTGCGCCTATACTCTTTGTGAAAAATAAAGATGGCTCTATGAGAATGTGTATAGACTACCGAGAGCTCAATAAAATTACTATAAAGAATCGTTACCCGTTGCCCAGGATTGATGATTTGTTTGACCAACTACACGGAGCTACGTATTTTTCGAAGATTGACTTAAGATCCGTGTATCACCAATTGAGAGTACAAGAAGTTGATATTCCAAAAACGGCTTTTCGTACGAGGTATGGCCATTACGATTTTTTAGTTATGCCATTTGGTTTGACTAATGCTCCAGCTGCTTTTATGGATCTAATGAATCGAATTTGTCGTCCTTTTCTCGATAAATTCGTAATTGTATTTATCGACGACATTTTGATTTACTCGAAGAGTCGAGATGAGCACAGATTCCATTTACAACAAATGCTGGATCTCCTCCGTAAGGAAAACTTATATGCAAAATTTTCGAAGTGTGATTTTGGTTGCGGGAAATTCAATTTCTCGGCCATGTGATAAATATAGACGGTATAAAGGTAGACCCGACAAAGATCGAAGCTGTAATGAGTTGGGAGCCACCAAAGAGTCCGATGGAGGTTCGCAACTTTTTGGGATTAGCGGGTTATTATCGGCGATTCATTGAAAAATTTTCCCGAATCGCTACACCCCTAACCAAATTAACAAAGAAGACGGAGAAGTTCAATTGGACTGAGGCGCAACAGTCAGCATTTGAACAATTACGAGATAGTTTGTGTAAAGCTCCGATGTTGGCGTTACCGCAAGGAGGGGAAGACTTTGTTCTTTACAACGATGCCTCCCTAAGTGGTCTTGGATGTGTGTTGATGCAAAGAGGACGAGTGATAGCGTATGCCTCTCGACAACTAAAACCACATGAAAAATCTTATCCAGTACACGATTTAGAGTTGGCGGCGATAATCTTTGCATTAAAGATGTGGCGACACTATCTTTATGGCGTGCGATTCCAGATCTACACGGATCACAAAAGTTTGAAATACTTGTTTGATCAGAAAGAGTTAAATATGAGGCAAAGACGGTGGATGGATATGCTAAAAGATTATGATTGTGAGATACTTTACCATCCTGGTAAAGCAAATGTAGTGGCAGATGCATTGAGTCGAAAAGAATCACCTATTCGAGTTGTATTGGCTCGGATGGGAGTTGTGAGTAAACTACCAGAGATGATACGCAGGTGCCAAAGCGAGGCAAATGATTTAAAGAAAGAAAGAATGATTGGTTATATGGAGAAATTGGTGGAGAATGCACAAGGAATCAAGACTTTCCAATGGCGAGTTTGGGTTCCAAGGCATAGCGAGGTGAGACAGTTATTGCTAGAGGATGCTCATTATACTAGATATTCGGTTCACCCTGGTAGTACACGGATGTATCATATCTTAAAGCCGTACTAATGGTGGCCGGGTATGAAGCGAGATGTAGGACGCTTTGTGGAGAACTGCTTGACGTGTCTTCAAGTAAAAGCCAATCATCAAAAGCCATATGGAGCAGTGAAACCGTTACCTGTACCAATGAAGAAATGGGATGAAATCACTATGGATTTCATCACAAAGTTGCCTCGGACTCCACGAGGATATGATTCAATTTGGGTGATTGTTGATAGGTTGACAAAGTCTGCTCAATTCATTACGATCCCAGAAGATTATCAAGTGTCAAAGCTTGCTGAGATTTATACTAGAGAAGTGGTGAGACGACATGGAGTGCCGACTTCAATAGTTTCGGATAGAGATAGTCATTTCACTTCACATTTCTGGCAGAGTTTCCAAAAGCATTTTGGTACTAAAGCCTTACTGAGTACTGCGTATCATCCCCAGACAGATGGACAGCCAGAAAGGACGATACAAACTCTTGAAGATATGCTACGAGCTTGCATCATTGATTTTGGAGGCAGTTGGGAAGATCATCTGCCTTTCGTGGAGTTTTCCTATAATAACACTTATCACTCCAGTATACAGATGGCACCTTTTGAAGCCTTATATGGTGTACCGTGTCGGACCCCGACTTGTTGGACAGAGACTGGAGAGAAACCATTGGCGGGACCAAAGATTTTAGCTGAGACCGAAGAGAAGATACAAAGCATCCGTGAGCATATACGAATAGCCCAGAACCGCCAAAAGCAATATGCAAATAAGAGAAGAAAGCCGTTAGAGTTCCATGTCGGAGACATGGTGATGTTGAAGGTATCCCCATGGAAGGGAGTGATCCGGTTTGGCAAACGAGGTAAATTAAGCCCACGATTCATAGGACCTTTCCAAGTCTTGGAAAGAATTGGAGCAGTCGCGTATAAACTTGAGCTTCCAGATGAACTATGGGGTATCCACAATGTGTTCCATGTGTCACATCTCAGAAAAACATTACATGATAAATCCACTCGAGTACCTTTAACCGGAGTTCAATTAGACGAAAAATTGAGATACCAAGAGATGCCAGAACAAATATTGGATAGAAAAGTTAAAAAGTTACGAAACAAAGAGATTGGAATAGTAAAAGTACAATGGTGACATCATAGAGGTATGGATGTCACTTGGGAAGCCGAGGAGGAGATGCGGTCAAAGTATCCCTTTTTGTTTCAAGAGATTCCGAGGATGGAATCTTTTGAAGGGGGTAAGAACTTGTAATACCGTATTATTAATTTATATAGATTTTGTGTTAATCTTAGTGTAATTAAGATTAAATAGGTTGCTATATGAGTTAGGATGGTTAAAAACCCAATTGAGTAAAGTTTGGACTTGTAAAATGTCAAATCAGAGCTACACGGGTCGTGTAAGGTCACACGGGTCGTGTAGAAAGGCTTGAGAAGTAAAGCAGTAACCTTTTCAGACCTACACGGGTCGTGTACCTTCACACGGGTCGTGTAGCTCTTGTTCAAAAATTACCGAGGCGAGGTTGGGTCTCACACGGGTCGTGTGAGGCTGTACGGGTCGTGTGAGTCTGTACAAGTTCAAGTCGGCTTGCTGTAGGCCTCACACGGGTCGTGTGAGCCTACACGGGTCGTGTCGCGCACTCAGGGCTGTTTTAAGTTTGAGTTTTCTTTCATTTGGGTCATTCCCAATTCAACCAAAAACCCTCCCAAACACTAGAAATTGATTTCTACCCTTCTAAGTCGAGATTAAGGCTTTCTATTCGCGATTTGAAGCTAGGGATTTGTACTTGGAGTTAAAAGGTAATCCTCCTTGAATTTGAGTTTGTTTCAATCGTTGGATACTTTGATTTAGAGTGATTCCTTATGGTCTCGATGGACCACCTGTGAATCGATGATGTTAGGGTTGAATTAGTTGTATAGGAAGTCTATAAGAGTTAAATTTTTAAGCTTGAGTTAGTGTTATGCTTGTTGATTGTGTTTGTGAATTTGAATGGGTCAAAGGGGTGAAGTGAGGAGCTATAACTAGAGTGTTATTGTTATTGTTGATTATGACTTCACCATACGATGCTAATTCCTGGATTTTGTCGATATAAATTGTGAATGAGATTATTATGAGACTTAAGTATTGAAATTTTAGCTGTTGTGTTACAGCTAAGGCTAGTCAGGATCAGGCACGAGGTTTTGGAGTTCCACGTACCGAGTCAACCTCAGGTGAGTAGTTATTGTTAAATGAATTAACTATTATTGAGATATTATTACAGATCAAAGGTATATCATATTAGGTTGATTTTATTAATGAATTAAAGAGTAACAGTGTTTGAGATACACTAAAGATTGAGTTGTTCAATTGAGATTCATTGGAATGAAGACTTGGATTATATAATTAAGTCATTCTCTAATTACTCACTGAGCTTTCAAAGCTTATAATTTGTTTGCTATTGTTGTTTGTGTTAGGTTCTAGTAGTGTAGGTCATGGAAAACACATAGGGTTAGCTGGATAGATATGGACCTTGGATCTTGGACTTGTTCTAGATGTTTTGAAAACTTTTTAGATATCCTGGTTTTTGGTGAAAACAATGTAACTACTTGTTGTATATAGATTATAACTTAAACTATGCTTTTGAAAGAACTTTGTAGAACTTGTTACTCATCTTTTGGAATTACACCATAACTATTTTTGTATATGATTAAATTATTGGTGTATCCTAAGATTGAGAAACCGGGTATTACAGATACATTTACTTCTTCGAGCCTAATTCCTGACTCCATCCAATATTCATTTATTTCCACACTCGTTTCTTTCAATCATGACCCTGATAGATCTTTAAAACATGTCGAAAGAACTTCATGTGTTGCAAAAATGGATGTCGATATAGCTAAATTGATCCGAATTTCTACCATTTTTTGTAAACGCCACTTCTATCTTATCTGCTATAAACCCCCAAAATCAGTACCTCCCGTAAATAGGCCAAGCACCTCTTGCAAAAAAAAGGGAATGCAAGGAAATTTTCAAATAATAGTACTACTATTTATTTATTATATTTTTAATATGAATGAACTTCTCATGGATATTTGTGTTTAGAAGTTGTCTTATTTTTTGGCAGATGCAAACATGAAAGAGTTGTTTATGGATATCTAGGGTTAAGAAAACATATCATTCCTTTCCTTCATAACTTACTAATTTAGATGTTATAACCCTCAAAGTTTTTGGGCTGGATCTCTGAATGAAATTCATGCTAGTACATGCACAAATATCTATACAAAATATAATTTGAGCGATCATAACATTCAAATAAACAACCGGGAAGATGATAAAAATATTTGGATTAGCATGGGAATAAAGGATGGATACGCTAGGGTTAAGAATATTATTGTGTTGTGCATTATCATAAACTTCCCTCATAAGTAATGGGCTTTAGCAAGTAATGGGCTTGGCTAAAGAGACACTCACTTTTACCAAAAAGACACCTAATGATTAGTTATTTGTTTTTTGATTGCTTAATGATTACTAGGTATAATGATTAAATAATAATTAAATTTTAATAATAACATATAATAATTAAACTTTAATATAACACATATTTTAAAAGGTATTTTAATGATGTGGTAATTAATTATCTCATTTCTTTCTAATATGCCATTAGATTAAATCGTTAACGACGTTATGCATCATATAAAATAGATGTACAATTATTATTTATTTGGTATTAATTGCATAAGTGCATTTATGTCAAAAATATGAGATAAAAAAACATGCAAATTTTTTTTATAAATATTTGATAACACATACATTTTTTTTAATTATCGAATACATAAACACAAAAATTTTAAGACAAAAAAATCATATCATTTAACAATCCTCTATAGTTATACGTTCGGCTTCGGGAGTATGAGGTCTCAGTTGACGGTATAGCTCCAGGCGTGCCCGATACTCGGTTTCCCATCTAGCTGCACAAGGGGCTCTATGATGGATCCAGTAACCCGAAATAGGAGGTATCAGAAAATCTCCTTCTAATTGCACCATCACGTAATGACTATCATATACTAGTTAAACGGTAATCATCCGATGGTACGAACATTCTTTTGGACCTTTCCAAAGAGAAAAGACAGTCAATGAGCCCCGCTTAGTTAAAAAAGTAACGATTACACCGAATTTGTTCGCAATCAAGAAACCAGATAAATGCATAACCATCCAATGTTGTGGTGGTCCATTCTTTTCAAATAAAGACAATGATGTATGCAGTTCATTTATTCCATCACCGAAAATTCTAGCGTAGGCTTCGTAGTTAATTTATAACTCGTCTAACAGTTCGTTTCGCACTATCTAGCCACCGTTCTTCGTCATGCCCAAGACAAACAGCTACTGCTCGAAATCCACAATTTCCATCACCCAAAACATTTTGTATATGCGAGATGTAAGGATGAAACATAGATGGAATTTCATTCATTAGTGGATGCATGTAGCATGATTGAGGCTCTTGGTTTAAGTCTGGAATCTCATTCAAGTATGGAATCTCATTCAAGTCTGGAATTAAGGTTAAATATGAGCTATGTCTCTCTCGATATATGTATCTCACTGCCATTTCTATCCACGCTGACCACCCACCGGTTCCATTTCTATCTCTCTCTCCGGTTCTCTCTCTATGTGTGTTTCTCTCATTCTTTCTCTCTCGATGTGTGTTTCTCTCCAGTGGTATGGTGAAGTCGGTGGTGATGCCGGAGATGTGGCCCAACTCTCTGTGTTTCTCTCATTCTTTCTCCTTCTGTTTCTCTATGTCTCTCGGTATCTCTCAACATTTTGTTCCCTCTCTTTCTCTCTGAATCTTGTTCTCGGTATGGTGACGACGGTGTTGGTGATAGTGGCCGGCGGTATGGTGACGGTGGTGGTGAAAAAAGAAGGCTGTATGTTATTACAGTGAAATGTATAATATTGTTACCTGATTTGGATTTGATTTTGTCACTGGTAATATGGATTTGATTAGTTAATTGTATTTATATATGCAGTAATGTGTGGTTAATACCAAATTAAATTTTTACTGATAAAGAGAAATAATAGTTAACAGTTAGCTTCAAAATCAAGAAAAAAATATAGCTTTATGCTTTAATAACACACACTCAGAAAAATCTATTGTATTAAAAAACAAAAAAAGAAAAAGCTACAGTATTAAAAAACGAAAAATGAAAAAGCTAATGAAAAAGCTACAGTATTAAAAAACGAAAAATGAAAAAGCTACTGACATATTCAGAAAAAGCTGATATTGTCATGAAAAAATAAAAAAATGACATGCAAGAGTTGACTTCTAAACAATAATGTGTCAATTATGTGTCATGGTGTCTGAAAGGATGTCAATTTAGCAGCACCCTAAGTAATTGTTTTAGATTTATAATCCTCGAAATTTTTGGCTAGTACAAACACATGCCCTTATAAAATTTGAGGGATCATAACATATAAATGAACAACAATCGGCAAGAATTGAGAAAAGGAAGTCGACAACATGAGAAAAGACGATAGGGTTGAGAATATTATTACGTTACAATTTATCATAAATCACGTCCCATTTTATATACAATAGCTTCACTATTCTTTACAGACACAAATATATGTACGCATCATTGAACGCTTCGAGGGGAGCATGCATAACATAAGCACTTGTGAAGATAACTGTTCATGAGTGCAAATTTTTTAGAATATAATAAATATGATATGAGTTCGAAAATTTAACACAATCACATGAACTCATAAAATGATTACACCAATAACAAAAATTTGAACCAACTAATCGCAAGCGAATTGTTATTTGCTAAATATGTTCCCATCGTAGTGGAAAGAGAGAATTCAATAACCTCGATGATGCTTTATTTTCTAAGAGAATTGAGATATCAAAGAAAGACTAAGCTACATATTTGGCTTTTTCAATATTACGTTCATCGAGTGGGTCAAGCGACGATGGTTGTGATAGATGGTGGATCTGGTTAAAAAATCAGCAAAATATCGATTGGTTTTGTTTTTTTGAATTAAGAAATTAATTAATCAAAGCTATATATATAGATGATTAATCCGATAAATGACCATCGGTGATATCGAATAGAAACCACAAAATCAAATCCAAAAGGAAAAGCAGACAATGATGATTGAAAATGGTGTCCATCGTCACTAGAGGAAGGCTAAAAACATATAACAAATGGTGTAAAAACAATCAAATAGGTAATAAAAAAGATAAAAAGAAAACAATTAAAAAAATCGAAAACGAATTAATATTAGGGTCAAAATAATTATTGTAGACACCTCACTAACTCACTTCACCATTTGGTTATACGAACAGCAAGTAACCTTTGTGTTAATTTCTATATTTACGCCCAATTATTGCGACCCTCAATAACCAAAAAATAACAAAGATTCAAAACTGAATATTGCTACTTTAAATCGTAATAATCAATTTAAACAAAAATCGAAACACTCCTTTATCTGATGTTCATGTGGATGCTAAAGATTAATTATTTATGGCATTCGTTTAGGGAGGGTTTGTATAATTATGAATCCCTCAAATGGGTTATTGTTCACTCCATGTTTTATGGATGAAAGCTTATCAATTTTTGGTTTGATGATGTGTTTAGACGCAGATTTGTTTTTCAGGAAACTTATATTTTTGTATTTTATATGATTTTGTAAAGACTTTTTGTTTTTACAAACTAACAAGCCATTTTCTTGGAATTTTTTGCATAGAAAATTATTCCCGACAACGCATGGAAGAATTACGCTAGTTACTAAACATTGTTGGAAATTTTGCTCCTCTATAAAATAATAAATGCTATTAAAATAATAAATTCTGTAAATTGATTATGGTCTTTGAGACTTCGACCATACACCATTTCCAGGCCCCGTTTAATTTTTTAGAAAATGTAAGTGTAGAGCTGGAAATAAAAGTCGTGTTAAAACGTTCTTTAGTACTATATTTAATGCAATATAGTACAACAATATTGAAAGTTCAGCCACATTTATAATGTTAGTTGAGATTATTGATATGTGAAACCGTATGTGTTATTTCAACAACTATATTATCAAGTAAGTTAATTCCATCAACATTTAGAATGATTATAATAGTTAATGAAGTAAACTGAAAATCACCTAAATGATATTTAATTTATAAAAAGATTTTGAATAAGTTTATTAGAAAAACTAGACTATTTTATGTAATAAGATAGTCATCTATATTTACCAAAATGCTTATAGCTTAACCGTATCTAGTTTGATGATGTCTTTAGACGCAGATTTAATGCAAGAACTATGTTGGTAATTCGATTGGGTGAAATCAATGGGAAATCAAGTACAAAATAACGAAATGAGGCTTGCCTTCTCAGTTGTTGCATAAGTTTGCTAATGAGTCACTTTACGAGACACTGCCTTCACAGCACTAATTACGTATTGGACCTACACGTGTGGAAATTAAGAACCAAAGTCCATGAAAAGAGGGTTTCAATTTCTAAATAACAAACGCATCAAAAGGAGTCATGAACAACACTAAGTACTTTCTGATATACTCAAAAGGAGGAATGTCACATTACATTCATTTTTTCAACTACTTTTTTAAGAAGTCATGAACAAGCTTGTCAACGAAGGCATTTTTCCAAAATACGGAAATGACAGTTTCAACATCAATCAAGAGACATTGGTTGGTGTGGATATGCATTACAAATTAGGAATTGGAGAAAATAGCAATGGACTTTAATCTTTTTACCAATATAGGCAATGTACTTCTATTTTTATGTGTAATAGCAATGTAATTTCATTTCCTTACCCATTAAAGCAATGTACTTTCACTTCCTTACAATTAATAGCAACATACTTGGTTGATTACTAATAATAGGAACGTACTTAGGATTTGTTACTCGATATAGCAATGTACCTACATTCTTCAAAGCCTCAGACAATCGTGAATGGAATACCCAAATTGCCCTTGGTGGGCCGTACTTAGCGCGACCCTTTAACTTAGCTGATATATATGAGTCGAGATATTTTATTTGTTTGATGAAATCTAAGTGGTAACATGATCTGGTAAACAAAATCAATCCATTTGAAATGTTGATTCTTTTTACTAAATAAAATAGAAAAAGAAAACATCAAATAATTTTTTTTATATAAATTCCTATACAGAAAAAACTCTCTTTGTGGAAATTTTGAAATTTAGATTAGCTCATAGAGGTAAATAGAGGCACCCGCTCATGTGTTGGACATCGCTCGTCATTTATGTAGACGTCTCATTCCTAAACATTGTTGGAAATTTTGCTCCACTATAAGATAATAAATGGTATTAAAAAACCCTGTAAATTAATTATGGTCTTCGAGAGTCAGGACTTCGACCATACACCATTTCCAGCCCATGTGTTCATTTTTTTAAGAAAATGTAAGTGTAGAGCTGGAAATAAAAGTCGTGTTATTTAGTTGTAAATAATGCTTAATATTATCATTAAAAATATCAAACTATCACAGAAAATATTTCCTTGTTTATAGTGAACTTGAATAGTAGGAGAAGAAAAACATATTGGGTTGGAAATGGGCTGGTGGATGGGGACGGGAAGAGGGACCTGCATAGCTAACCCCCGCCCTACCTCTTATCCGTTTCTTTAATTAGATTGTCTGTTCAACAACCGTACAATTACAAAGGCCATGTTTTGTAGTTTACTCTTTTTAAGTTTAGTCGTTTGATTGCACTAAATATCATATATTTTTAATTCTCTTTTTGGAATGGCATTTACACGTGAATTAGTTGAAATTATTGTCCATAAGATCTTAATTTCAATTTACAAATATAGAGTTTGAAAAAACTTCATATAAAATAACCATATAATAAGGTTGACTATTTAGTTATGAAACATGATTGTATAATTTATATTTGAAACAACTTTTTTAAATATGAAATATTATTATATGTTATGATCGAGACACTTAGCATACGAACACTAGACTCACACACTCAGCTCACAAATTAAGAACACAAGAATTTAACGTGGTTCGGTCCAAAAATGACCTACGTCCACGGCGGGTAACTAGAAGTTTATATTCAACTACATTGTTGTGGTGTGGTACGTTTTTCTGATGAGTAGCACATCTCTATTTATAGAGATGAAATTCAATGTGAACAAAGATTTTGAAGTCAAAGAAAATGGCAGCAGACCTTCCTTTGTTGACATTTGTTGTTCAAACATTTTGATATTTGTTGTTCAAACATTCATACTTTAACAATCTCCCACTTGAATGCTTGAACAACTTAGTTTTTCACTGCCATCAGAATCTTGCAACGATCCTTAAACACACACACACACACTCTCTCTCTCTCACTTGAAGCCACGGAACAATCTTCACCTGTGCTTCAACTGTGTATTCCAAAAAACACTTTCGATCTTAGCTCATTCCTAGTTACCCCGGCCTTCTCATCAGTTAACCTGAAAGGCCCGTTAAAACTCCCATGAGTTTCAACATGTTCTTCATGACTTAAACTGCCCTTGACCCGTTCTCTGTCCCTATCGGCTCCCACTGAAAACAAACTACCGAATCCTGGAACAATCTGAGAACAAACAACAACACTCTCCATATTTAGGAAGTTATCAAAAAACGGGAGAGACTTTTACAGCTGAAAACTGGTTCTAAATCCACTGTCGTCCTGGACCTATTATTGAAACACGACCTATGCTCCCACTGTTGCAAAACCCTGCAACTGAAACAATACTCTGTGTTGTCATTGCCACAATATCCTTCGACTGATTTTTCTGAACCTTTCACACTCGTTCAACCTGAATCTTCATTGTAGCTCTAGGCTTCCTACTTGCAAAAGGTCACCCTCTTCTGCCCATGAGATTCTGTGAACCGGACTTTGTTTCTCTTCTGAACTGGGACGGTCACTCCCTCAGACGGTAATCCGACCATATACAGCGAACATTCATCGTTCACAAGTCTTACCTTTCCAAAGTCTCCAACTTTCAGATTCTGCAGTGCTTCACTGCTGTGGGTAGCGGGAAATGAAGCACCAGAATTCTTGACCCATGAGTCTTCACTGCCTTCCACTGAGTCCCAATGCATCAAACCCAGACACATTCTCAGAAGCAGAATTTCCTCTATTTAGACATCGACTCTAAAGAATGTCCACACCTCAACGTCATGAATAACACCGAACTTTCTGATCCCGTGATTACACCTAAGTCTGCTGACTTTCTAATCACTGCTGGATCTACCGAAAACGGATTTTCTCTTAATTACTTGATCTGTTCATCCCATGATCTGTTCTTGAACCCTTGAAACTCTGATCATCGCTGGATTTGTCTGAACGTCTGATCTTCTGTAATTCTCTAATTTTCTCCCTTTACCAATACCACATCTTGAACTTTCTAACACATAAAGCCTCAATCTACGTCTTCCACCAACTTTTCAATCTTCACTAAACGAAGCCTTGTCTGAACTTAACGAATGTTCTTCTGAACTCTGTTAAATAATCAACATATTTAAACTACAGCGGAATACCGAACTAAGAATCAGAAACTGAAAATTTAAACTGAATCGATAAAACCCGACAAACGCTGTTGGCACTGGTTTTCGATTTCTTTAAATTTCTTCTGAGTTCAACTGTTCTTCACCGATTAAATAGAATTTTGATTCAACTGTTCTTGGCTCGTTATTTGCAAAATATAATCCCCACCCAAATTATTTTCTGGCTAAACTGCCCAAAACAAATGTTTGAGTGACTGTTTTGTGACTTTGACAAAGTTGAGGGACCAAACTACAATTTTTCTGAAGTTCAGGGACCAAACTGCAATTTTTCTGAAGTTCAGGGACCAAACTGCAATTTTCTGGAACTTCAGGACCTGTTTTGCAATTTTCTGGACCTTCAGGACCTGTTTTGCAAATTTCTGGAACTTCAGGGGCCAAATCTGAGTTTTTCAACATATGCTACAGTACCGCTACATTGTCGCTACAATGTCGTCTTCTCTGGCGAAACTCCGGTGCTACAGTGTCGTCTTCTCCGGCGGACTCCGGCGCTACAGTGTCGTCGTCTCCGGCGATCTGGTTTCTTCGGTCACTATTCCGGCGAACGTTTGACCGGCGATTTGGAGGTCTTCCGGTGGTTGAAAAATTCCAAAAAATATATTTTCGGAATCTGGGGAACGAGACATTTCCAACGGCGTAAACCAAAATCGTTTATGTGACAAAAAATTTTCGACCCAAAAACAGAAAATCACTCTCTGAAGCTATACCAAGGCTCTGATACCACTTGTTATTATCGAGACACTTAGCATACGATCACTAGACTCACACACTCAGCTCACAAATTAAGAACACAAGAATTTAACGTGCTTCGGTCCAATAATGACCTACGTCCACGGCGGGTAACTAGGAGTTTATATTCAACTACATTGTTGTGGTGTGGTATATTTTTCTGATGAGTAGCACATCTCTATTTATAGAGATGAAATTCAATGTGAACAAAGATTTTGAAGTCAAAGAAAATGGCAGCAGACCTTCCTTTGTTGACATTTGTTGTTCAAACATTCATACTTTAACAATTATATATAGAAAACATGCGGGATTACATTTTTTTAACCAGCAAATATTAATTAACACGTATACTATATTATATCCTAAGTCCTAACCAACCTAATCTTCTAATGGATTTGAACTCAGGATCTCAAAGAGGCCCGACATATCCCGGTATCGTTGGACCACAAGGTCTTTCGCTTTGGCTGTGGTATCATATATTCATTTAAAAGTTTACTTTATTACATATAGAAAACAAGATAAAACGTTATTTAGTACGGTATTGAATGCAATATAGTACAACATTCAAAGCTCAGCAACATTTATGATGTTGGTTGAGAGAATTAATATGTAAAATCATATGCGTTCACCACCGATCTACTATGTATTTTGAGTGGTCTACATTTTTTTTAAATGATATGTTAAATTATCAAACAATATCATCTAATACAATATAAGCTCAACTATTATATTATTAAGCAAGCTAATTCCATCTACATTTAGAATGATTATAATAGTTAGTGAAATAAACTGAAAATCACGTAAGATATTTAATTTATAAAAAGATTTTGAATAAGTTTATTGGAAAAACTAGACTATATCTTATGTAATAAATTACTAGATGGTATATCCCCGCGCGAAGCGGCGGGGCGCATTTCCATATGTAGTAAAGCCAAAAACCAAAAAATGATTACATCAACGTTTACTTTAGTTACAAAAAAGATTTACAACATGCGTAGTTCGTCGGTACGTAACATGATGTGATTTTACCAAAAGATAATGTAGTTTGTTTCATGCTGCAGTTATTTACATATACAAAAAGACGGTACCAAAAGTTTTTTTTGACAATATTAAATTTAATCGGAGTATGAAGCTGTGGTCTTCGATTTCGTTTTGTTGTCTTCTGTTTCTGGAGAGGCTGAAAAAAAAACAGTTATATTTGTTGTGTTTTTGTTAAAAGGAGGTTTGATAGTTTGAAAGTCCTTCGGCTGCGGTAGTTACAGGATCATCGGATAGCTATGAAAGGCATAACGGAATATGGTAATTTCGGTGCAATATCTTTGAAAGTAAGTAGTCATGCACAATAATTAGATTTACCAAATATTTATTGGCTTTTTCCCTCAATAATTAATTAATTAATTATATACAGTGTAGTTTAAAAAAAACCCAATTGTTTTGGAATTTCTAAATCGTCTTTACAAAAAATGGATGAATTTGTGACTTAATTTACTCGTCTAAAAGAGTTGTTAGATTAAGTTTAACGCAAAAAGCCAAAAAGAAACGGAAGCCTGACAAAAATGAGATGGCGTATATGGTACAAACTTTTTTAATTTCTGTCATGGAAACTTTGTTGTTTTGGTGGTATATTAGTTCCAATGGTTTATAGATTAAAGATTTATGTACAGTTTTGAGTATAAAAGATTCAGATACAACTTTCATTCAATTCCTACATACAGACTCTTAAATCCTCTCCCTTTTCTAATACATTATTTTGTTAACTATCTTTTTTAAATAGAGTCAAAAGAAAAGAGTTGCAGAAGAAGAAACATGTGCAAGGAAAATGGGACTTGGAATAAGACTACTCCCAGCCTCTAAAGAAGACGCGGAAGCTGCTAAATGTGTCAAAATTTCTTCAAAGTTCAAAAAAAATAGGGATGAAAAATGGGCATTGATGAAGTGAATGTCCACATTCTCAAGGGCATCTTCGTCTAATTTAAAAAGATCAGAGGTTGAGGCTAAAAGACGAAAAAAATACAACAAAAGAATCCGAGTTGATGTAACGTATCAGAGCTTGGTTAAGCTCCCCGGGAAACTTTCTAAACACCCTCGGGTTTTTTGGTCAAAAATTTTCTGTCTCAAAATCGATTTTCGAGAGCACAATTGGAAAGGTCTCGTTCTCAGGATTCCGAATATATATTTTTCGGAATTTTTCGACCACCGAAAGATCTCCAAAAGTCCGGTCAAAGGTTCGCCGTAATAGTTGCCGGAAAAACCAGTTCGCCGGAGATATCGTCGGAGAAGACGTCCGGAGAAGACGACACTGTAGCGTCACTGTAGTGGTTCACTGTAGCGACACTGTAGCAGGTTTCAGAAAATTGCATTTTGGTCCCTGAAGTTTCGAAAAGTTACGTTTTCGTCCCTGTCTTTCCGAAAAATTTCAGATTGGTCCCTATTTTTCAGAAAAACTTCAGAATAGCCCCTATACTTCAAAAAGTTTCAAACAAGCCCCAGAACTTCTGAAAATTACATTTTAATCCTTGTAATTTTCATAAATTACACGTAATTTTTATAAATTACACGTAATTTTCGTACACGCCAAGAATGTCCACACCAAGCTCGTCGTTTTCTCAACCCGAAATTGAAAGTGTTCAAAGGACCGGGAGGGATAGTAGTGTTACGTTACACTATCCGTTGCTTACAAAAACAAACTACGCGGTGTGGGCTATAAAAATGCGAGTGAATTTGCAAGCACAAGGAGTGTGGGATGCAATTCAAAATGCAAGAGTAGATGAACGAACAGATAGGATGGCGCTTGCGGCCATTTACCAAGCGATTCCAGAGGACGTACTTTTTATGTTGGCCGAGAAGGACACGGCTAAAGAAGCATGGGAAATGCTTAAGATGATGCATATGGGAGCTGATCGGTTAAAGGAGGCTAAAGTACAAACGTTGAGAAGTGAATTCGAGGTGATCCGAATGAACAATGGTGAGTCGATAGATGATTTCGCCATGAGATTGAATACTATTGTGACCCGTATTCGATCTCTCGGTGAAAAGATCGAGGAGAATACGGTGGTGAAGAAGTTTCTTCGAGCCGTCCCAATGCGATTTATACAAATCGTAACATCTATCGAGCAATTTGGAGACATGAAAAACATGACGGTTGAAGAAGTTGTAGGCCGTCTCAAGACCCACGAAGAGCGACTTCGAGGGTATGAAGAACGGGAAGAAGGACCTTCTCTATTGCTTACACATGCCAAGTGGGCATCTCAGTCTAAGCAAACCGACGAGGGAGACTCGTCAAACACTTCAAGGGAAAGTGGAAGCCAAGGCCAAGGACGCGGTCGAGGTCGTGGGCATGGCCAAGGAGATGGTCATGAGTATGATGCAAACCGGAATGACTACAATCGTCGTCGAAAGGACAAAAGTAAAATAAAATGTTTTACTTGCGAGGAATATGGTCATTATGCATCAGAGTGTCCAAACAAGAAACGAGGTGAGGATGTGAACTCACCCAAACCAATGAAGATGAAGAGCCCATTTTAATGATGGCGATCTCGCAAGAAGATACACCAGGTATGGTGCCGCTAAACGAGAAGAACGGTGTTGATATCCCTGCATCCGAAGAAAGTCAAGTTGATTCCGAGGAATGGTACCTTGACAACGGTGCTAGCAATCATATGACCGGAGATCGTTCAAAGTTCCATGAGTTAGACGAGAACGTGACGGGTTATACACGGTTCGGAGACGGGTCAAAGATCAAAGACTACTTAACGAGGTATATTACATTCCTAGACTTAAAAAAGAATATTATAAATCTTGGACAACTAACCGAAGACGGGAATCGAGTCGACATGGATGGTGATATTTTACGGGTATTTGACAATAGTAATACTTTACTTTTTAAAGTAAAAAAAAACCCGTAACCGACTCTATAAGACACTTTTAAAGACGAAACGAAAAATGTGTCTTTTATCATCCCAAGATGAACCAGGTTGGTTGTGGCATCAACGACGTCCGTATGCCAATTATTATACCATGAAAGTTAATGGTTATTTGGAGCATGATAAAATTCTAGGTTCACATCTAAAGAAATTAGATGATCCGAGTGAGGAAGAATTTTATGTTGAAGTTGAAAAATGTGAAAAAGGACACCAGTTTTTCGACGCACGGAAAAGGAAGCCACGGATAAGACGAGAAGGGTTCTTTGGTAAACGAAAAAGACGGACTTGGACCGAAAAAGCAGCTGCCAGTTTTCTCCAACGTAGTTCCGAAAATCGAGGTATCGATTTTCGTAAGGTGATGCAGAAGATGGAAGACGTGTCTTTAAAGAAAACGGCTTATGCTAAAAGGATTTCGGGGGAGTTTAGTATGACAGATTGCATTCCAACAACTTGTTCCAAGGATGCAAAATTGAAACTCGAGAAAGATAAAGACAAAGCACTTGCTGATTATTTTGTAGTCGGGGATGGCATGAAATGCTCAACATGATCGGCGTAACGAATCTCGAGCCAAGTTTGGTTTAAGGGGGAGAATGTGAATGTAAACACATAGTATAAACACAAACTTGCAGCCACCACCAACCACACCTAACTTTGTTGAATTTCTCATATGAACTCATTTTTAGGTTGCAGCTATTGTAGAAATTAGGGACACTACCATCACTATAAATAGATGTTCTAACATCCATTGTAATGCACCACAAAAACATAGAGAGTGTTTTAGAGTTAGTAGTTCTTTCTTGTATTTCAGTTTGAGTTCTGAATAAAAGAACATTTGAGTTCCAACAGTAACGTAGTGTAATCAATTTTAAAATGTGGTGAAAGAAGTCAAACATAACCACATGGATAAGTCAAAAGCAACATGCAGTAAGGTGACAGTTGGAGTTAAGGCTATAGTAGAGAAATTTTTTTTCTTTCACTTTAAGCTTGGTTCCTGCTTTTAACGTAGGCTATTTCTCATTTTAGTTGTGTTGGGGTTAAAAGCTGGTGATTGTTTATTCTTTCCTGCAGACGTAACATCATATTAACAACCGGCAAGTATATTTCCCTTAAATTAACATAAATCTAAACCCTAATATCAACAGATGTAACATCAATGTAAACCCTAAAATCAATCTAAAACCTGTAATAAAAACAAAGACGGTGTTTATAATGTTGAATACCGTTTAAATGTTGTTGAAATTTCAACACAACCGGTGATTGTAAACGACGGAATCGTGGCAGCGAAGTCGACCGAAGAAAGCAATCGTAACGGGGAGGGAGAAAAAAGAACAGTGTGGAAATTACATTTGGGGTAAATTTCGAAGGTGAGAAAACCCACCGGAAAAGCAAACATCGGGCGATAAAAAAATATTAAAATAAAAGTAAAGTTTTGGACACGCTAAAAAACCTTACAGTTACAAGAGTCGAACCTGGGATATACAAAATTAAAAGGCAAGCGCATAACCAAATCAGATACAAAGGACTTAGATGATAAATTGAAACAACAAAAATATAAACAGTTAGCAAGGCGTTATTGTTCACGCCTTGCTAATTGTTACATATATATAATAGTTATCTAAAGGAAATGCGTACTTTTCACATCTTTTCATTTTTTTAGAAGTTAAGGCTTTCCGGTGTGCTCACCCACAACCTCTCACTTTTTCTCTTCCACATCAGCATCCCTCACTCATCCCCTCATCCTTGGAAATGATTACCTCTTACTTCCCCTCACATTTGGTACAAGTAATTATGCATAATGCACAACCAAATAACATGTTCTTTTCTTTGCCCGCGCGACGTTCCACCCTCGTGTGATGCCAAAACTGCGACAACCTCTCACTTCCGGGGTAGTGTAGCTCGCACCAAAAATGCGGTGCCGTAATGGTGCACGTAGGCACACCTGAGGGCCTAAGTAAATAACACACACACACACACGTGACAGACAACACCGTCTTTGCTTACCTCCACCAGCACCGGCACCCTACTGACCTGCTCCATCCTCGTCGTCAACACCCTACTCCAGCTCTGTCACCAACTAGCCTTACTCCGCCGACGGGTAATTGCTCAAAATCCCACACATCAGTTTGTTCTCCTTATATGTAATCAGACACTAATACAATTCTTGCAGACCAAGTGTTCGATTATATGTCACTGATAATAGAGATTTCTTATTTTAAAATGTATATAACAAAAGCATTGGCAGAGTGATTAATGAACAGTCTAATTGACAGATCGTTCTCCCCTCCGCGACCGATCTTGTAATGGTAAAATGATTTCTAGCAGTATCGATTTTAAAACTAGGTATTGATTTTAAAACATATATTTTTTTCTCCTACAGTATTGATTTTAAAATTAGGGCAATTGACCTTGATGGAAAACGAATCAAACTTCAAATTTGGGACACAGCTGGCCAAGAGCGATTCAGGACAATTAAAAATGGTAATTTTTTTCATTATATTTTATTGATCTTCTGTTAGATTTTAAAATGGTTTATTTCTTTTCTAATTTTGGTATTTTGCAGCTTATTACCGTGAGCCATGGGTATTCTGTTGGTGTATGATGTAACTGATGAATCATCATTTAACAGTAATCACTTTCCTCTCATCTTCATATCTAATTTGATTTTAAGAAATTAATTAAAAATAATTATGTTTAGACATCAGGAATTGGATCCGTAACATAGAACAACATGCATCTGATAATGTAAACAAGATACTGGTTGGGAACAAAGCTGACATGGATGAAAGCAAAAGGGTATGCTCTTTCTCTCTTTAATAGCAATGTACTTTCATTTATTTGTTAAATTATAGCATTCCACTTAATTTCTCTTGTACTTTCTAACTTTAGTCTGTTCCCAACTCAAATGGTCAGGCACTTATAGACGAGTATGGGCTTTTAAATCAACTTTTTGTAATGTAAGGGATTTTAAATCAAAATTTTCTAATGTAAGGGCTTTTAAGTCATTTTTTTGTAACGTAAGACTTTATTTGCAGCACACCTGATTACATTACTCCAGAAGCCCCCACAGATGCCAGTTACTCTAGGGTGCAAATTGTACATTGTTATAGGTATTTGTGCGTATTTGCATATGTGCGTATTTGTATATATGTGATCCAATATGTGTACATATTCACATATGTGTATTTGCATATGTGCGTATTTGCATATGTGCATATTTGTATATATGCATACATGCAAATATGCATACATATATGTGCATAGGTGTGAGTTATAACATTATTTATGTATTTCTTTTTATATTTGTTTGTGTACATATGGGCGTATTTGCATATATGCATACATATATGTGCATATATGTATATGTGCACATGCATACATGCATGTGTATATGTGCATATATGTGCATAAGTCTGTTCAAACGTATTTGCACATACGCATATGTATATCAATTTGTTCATATAAACATGTGTGCGTATATATATATATATATATATATATATATATATATATATATATATATATATATATATATATATATATATATATATATATATATATATATATTGAAAGGTTTTCTGCAACTATGAACTAACATTCCCAAGTTCACATGCAACCTATATAGATCTAGGTTTTCTTCTAATTAAACATATAACATATCCTAGAAGGCCAGAAAAGATTAAGTAAAAGAAAGATCAAGAAAACCAACCTTTAAGCGAATCTTGGAAGCAAAGCAACATAAGTCTCTTGCCTCAAATGCAGTCACACCCTAGCATGAGCTTTTGGCCGAAAATTCTTGAGAGAAAGAGAGTAAAAAACGTGGCTTTTAGGGTCAAGGAGCCACCCTATTTATAGGCTCCAAGTGGTGATCAGATAATCATTACAGATAAACCTTTTTTGAATTCGAATTAAGATAAACTATTATTTTAATCATTCAAACACCATTTATCTGTAGTGTATATATATATATATATATATATATATATATATATATATATATATATATATATATATATATATATATATATATATATATATATATATATATATATATATATATATATATATATATATATATATATATATATATATATATATATATATATATATATCGAAAATATATATATATCTATATATATTTTTTCGGCCACCACACAGTCACTCACACTGCCACTTACTCAATTATTGAATAATTACAGTTTTAGTCCCTACACCTTTAATCAATTAATTTAACTACCAAATTAATTCCAATTAATTCCAAAAAAATTCCTAATTAATTATTATAGTTTCTAATTAATATATTATCACTTAAATATATTAATAAACTATTTATTTAATTTATATTGATTTATTAATCACATAATAAATCAACATTTCTCTCTACCGGACTTTCTGCCAATCCTTCAACTATGAGGGCAACCCAAATGGACTATGCTACTATTAATTAGATAAATACTAATTATTAGTCATGGCTTAGACACCTAATCCAACAGTTTCCCAATTGGATAAGTCTATGACTAAAATTACCAATTTACCCTCTAATTAATTTAGCAACTGTAGCTTCCTAGAAAACATTGCCGAACTCTGACCTAGTCAGTTATGTCCAAAGATAAGTGATAAGATGATCCTCCGTCCAAAGATATTTTCAGACTCAAGACATGGATTAGAATCAATCTTGGTCTGATTCTCTGTTTCCTGATTTCTGATTTGCATATGACTTTAAGACTACTAATTGAGCATATCAATTTAGTCCTGGTTGGCCAACCCTTTCAGTCAACTTCAAAATCATCGAGAGGCCTACAGATATCTGTTTTCCCGACAGGGTCAAGGGACGAATAAGTTTTGACTCATATACTTATGTCTTTTACTAGTCAAATCATTCACAACAACACGTTTTATAACACCGTGTTACCGATGCGTTTTCGCATTGTCAATGAACAACCGCTTGGTAAAACATAACTCATATGTCTCTACTTAAAGATCAAAAGATATTATCGTCTCAATATTGCTTATGATGAAATCCATGAAGCAATCTATTGAGCGTGAGTTTATCCAATACTTAAATCCCTATTTCTAAGTACTTATGAATATTGTAGCAATCTTATTGCTATGACTAACTCATTAGACAATCTACAAAACTATTCATGACAATCTTCATTCATACTTACTCCTTAAAAAGTATGAGTAACTGTGGATATTCGAATAATAATTAAATTATTCAGGAAGTAAACATGCAAAATTGAAACACAATAATAAACAATCAACAAATGGTAGTATCAAATACTCATCAACAAAACTATATTATTAATTCACCAAAGTTAATTACATTTATATTGCAACAAGTTTCAAATCCTATCTAATTACAAAACTAATATCATCTGTTAATCCTATGCGCCGTGCATGCTGATGGTGCTTAACCCTACTCAGAGCCTTTGTCAATGGATCTGCAGGATTATCTTCTGATGATACCCTCTTCACTATGAGGTGACCTTCTTCTACCCTATGTCTTATGTAGTGGTACTTTCTGTCGATGTGTATGGACTTTCCATGATCTCTCGGTTCCTTTGTCAAAGCAACCGCTCCTTCATTATCGCAGAACAGTTCCATGGGCTCCTGAATACTCGAGACTACTCAAAGGTCACCGATGAAGTTCTTCAGCCAAGCCGCTTCCTTTGCCGCTTCACTCGCTGCGATGTATTCGGATTCACACGTTGAATCAGCCACCGTCTCTTGCTTGGAACTTTTCCAAGTCACCGCTCCTCCATTCAATAGGAATACCCAGCCCGACTGAGACCGACCATTGTCTCTATCTGTCTGAAAGCTGGCATCAGTATACCCGTCAACTCTCAAGGTATCACTGCCACCAAGGACTAAGACAAAGTTCTTTGTCTTGCGCGGATACTTGAGTATGTTTTTGACCGCTGTCCAATGTGCCCTACCAGGGTTTCCCTGGTATCGACTGACCATGCTCAAGGCAAAGGCCACGTCGGGATGAGTACACGTCATGGCGTACATGATCGAACCCATAGCCGAAGCGTAAGGTACCCGACTCATGTCCGCAATTTCCTCGTCTGTACTTGGACTCTGAGTCTTACTCAGCTTAGCATTACTTTGCATTGGTAGCTCTCCCTTCTTGGAATTTTCCATACTAAATCTTTTCAGTACCTTGTCCAAATATGTACTCTGACTATGTCCAATTAGTCTTTTCTTCCTATCTCTCAATATTCTTATCCCGAGAATATAGGCTGCCTCTCCTAGGTCTTTCATGGCGAAACACTTCCCGAGCCAAGACTTGACATCTTGCAAGGTTGGAACGTCGTTTCCCATGAGCAGTATGTCATCTACATACAACACCAGGAAAGTGACTATACTCCCTCTAGCTTTGGCATATACGCAAGACTCATCCTCGCTCCTAGAGAAACCAAATTCTTTGACTTTCTCTTGGAAACAAAGATTCCAGCTGCGAGAAGCTTGTTTTAATCCATAGATGGATTTCTCAAGCTTACACACTTTGTCGGGATACTTTGCATCAACAAAACCCTCTGGCTGATTCATGTAAACATCCTCAGTCAACTTCCCATTAAGGAAAGCGGTTTTGACGTCCATCTGCCAAATTTCATAATCATGAAATGCAGCTATGGCCAGCATAATCCTAATTGACTTTATCTTAGCCACTGGTGAGAATGTCTCATCATAGTCAATCCCTGGGGTTTGAGTAAAGCCCTTCGCAACCAGTCTTGCTTTGAAAGTGTATACCTTTCCGTCCATGTCGGTCTTCTTCTTGAAGATCCACTTGCACCCGACTGTCTTTCGACCCGGTACATTGTCAACCAAGTTCCAAACTTGATTGTCATACATGGACTTGATCTCGCTGTCCATTGCCTCTTTCCATTTGGCAGACTCAGGGCCCGCCACCGCTTCCCGGTAGTTAGCAGGTTCATCGTATCTCCATCCGTAGTTATATGGAATCCATAAAACTCGGGTGGCATGCTAACCCTACTGGAACGCCTAAGAGGTAAGGATATATCGGTCGGACCAACAGGAACTTCTTCCTCTTGTTGGTTGCTAGTTTCTCCTAAGGTTGCATTATCGGGTGATTCTTGAATTTCTTCAAGGTCAATCCAACAATGAGTTCTCTCTCTAGAAATACTCCCCGTCTCGCTACAAAGACCACGTCCTCGCTTGGTCTGTAGAACAGGTATCCAAAGGACTGTTTGGGATATCCAATGAAAAAACATTTCTCGTTTCTCTCTACGAGTTTATCGTGAGTCTCTCGTCTAACGTAAGCCTCACAACCCCAGACTTTGATATGTGCTAACGAGGGAACTTTCCCGGTCCACATCTCATGAGGTGTTTTAGCAACCTTCTTAGTAAGGACAATATTGAGGATGTGGGTGGCAGTCTCTAAGGCATACCCCCAGAAGTGAACGGGAAGTGAAGCTCAACTCATCATGGAACGAACCATGTCTAACAAGGTTCGGTTACGTCTCTCGGCTACACCGTTCAACTGTGGTGTCCAAGGAGGTGATAACTGTGAAACTATTCCACATTCCTTCAGATAGTCTAGGAACTCGATACTAAGATACTCTCCGCCTCTGTCGGACCTGAGCATCTTTATCTTCCTGCCCAATTGATTCTCTACTTCATTTTTGAACTCTTTGAACTTTTCAAAGGTGTCTGACTTGTGTTTGATTAAGTAGATATATTAGTATCTACTAAAATCGTCAGTGAAGGTCACGTAGAACCGTGTGCCGTCTTTTGTGGTAGATCTGAAGGGACCACACACATCTGTGTGTATGATGTCCAAAAGACCTTCACATCTTTCAAAGGAACCCTTGAAAGGTGATTTCGTCATCTTGCCCAAAAGACAAGATTCGCATACATCATCCGATTTGAGGTCGAATGATTCCAACACTCCATCCTTTTGGAGTTAGGCGATGCATTTCTTGTTAATGTGCCCAAGACGACAGTGCCACAAGCACGCCTTTTCTACACCACTAGAAGAATCAATAAAGTTTACACTATGACCTAAATTGTCTACACATTGCACAGTTTCATACACACCATCACAAGGTAAAGCAGTAAATACAGAAATACCATTTTGAAAAACAGAAATGGAACCATTACTATTATCAAATGAAAAATGAAAACCTTGTCTAAACAATGCATGAAATGAAATAATATTTCTTGCCATTTCTGGCGAATAGCAACAATTAAAAAGATCTAAACTAACACCACTACTGAGCACTAAACTATAAGTCCCGATCTTGGTCACAGGCGACGATCTCCTATTCCCCATGATCAGGTTGAGTCTACCATGCTCCACCTCCCTGCTTTCCCTTAGGCCCTGCAAATCAGAACAAATGTGAAAACCACATCCTGTATCAAAGACCCAAGAAACGGAAGATGGTGAGTTTTTAAAGATACTCTAAATACCTGCTGAAGACGGCTTGACTTTGCCATCCTTCAAATCTTGCAGTTATGTAGGGCAGCTTCTCTTCCAATGGCCCCGCGCTTTGCAATAGAAGCACTCTGCTTCCTTAGGATTGGCATTATGAGGAATGCCAGAAGTCTTGGGTTTTGTCCCACTGCTGGATGACCCAACATGGACTTTTTCCCTCCAATTTTGCTTATGAGGGCTCTTTCTCTTCTTCCCCTTTCCACTAGTAATGGCCAGGACGACTTCATTAGCTGCGAGTACACTCTTACCCTTCATTCCGTCCTCAGCGGTGCGGAGCATGCGATGCAGTTCGGCCAGAGTGGCCTTGGAATTGTTCAGATGATACGCCAACGTGAACTGGTCATATGAACTAGGCAGAGAATTTAGCACCATGTTTACAGCTAAATCCTTGTGAACTGGCATCTCAAGCTTCCTAAGCCGTTCCACGTATCCTTGCATCCTCCGCCAGCTCTTTGTACATTTCATAGGGCCAGTAGTCTTCATATATTCTTTGCAATTCCGCGTTCATTGTAGCTATCATGATGCAAGCCACTTTGGTTGCATCATCAGAATTTTTGAGTATTGAGCGATTTCTTCGGGAGTAGCATTATCAGGGTCAATTTCAACTAGCTCGGTTTCCAGAACATACTCTTTATGTTCGAACCTTAGAGCCATCTTGATGTTACGAATCCAGTCATTATAGTTGGTACCGTCCAACGTAACTTGGGAGCATAATGACAAGATAGAGGTAACATTGGAGTTTGATTGGGGGTGGTTTGATCAGCAGAAGACATCTATAAAAGAAGATAGTTTTAATTAGATATTAATAATAATCCTTATAATAACCCAATAATAATTATAAGGCTAGGATCCTACAATAACAATTTACAATCTCGAAGAGAGATGCCGTAATCAATATTGTAAATTTTATAAGGTAGGCGAATGACGATTTAGCCAATTCCACCGCGGAAAGATAATCTTATTAAAATGGAATTCCTAGATTCATTGAGATTTATTGAACTGTTCAATAGCTTGTTTTAATCTCGGATGTGCCCCACTGTTTGTGACTAGGATACCGAGGATCACAAACCGGGTGTGAATAACCATGTAAATTAGCTTGGTACTCTCGGGATCAGTTGTCATCTCAAATTGATGTGCCGGGAAACCACACACGCTCCATCAACAATGACAACACCCGGGAAACCCATTGCAACTCTTTATGAATCCCAATTGGCGTGCCGGTAAACCACACACGCTCCACCAATGTTTCATAAAGTGCAATGTGCAATTTCATGGGTTAGCACCAATTCATATTTTTCCTAAAGTAACTAGATTGGGATTTTATTAAGTGTTCTAGTACTTTGAATCATTATACTTTTAGTGATTATAGGCAGTCTCCTTATACACACTTTATAGACCAGCTTCGTGAATGAGGCCTACTAATGATTTGACTAACCATTTTAATCTTATACATATAATAATAACTCCCTAATTATAATATATATATAAGATGTAATTTTTTAAACATTTAAAAAATTGTTTCTGGTTTATCTTTTAATTTATTGTCAAATTTAAACTATTAAAATTTTCAAATTAAATTAAACCATAAAATCGATTTTAATTATCTTTTAATTAATCAATTAATTAAATTAATTAAATTTAATATTTTAAACATTTTAAAATATTTCTATATTTTATCCATTAATTTTCGCAATTTAAAACAATTAAATCGAAATTAATTAAATCCTATTAATTATCTTTTAATTAAACAATTAATTAAATTAATTAATTTTGCAGATAGGTGTCACAAAATAATCAAATTAATTTAAACCTATCATTATCCCCTAATTTTCGAAATTTAGGATAGGAGGTTTAAGGTTTTATCTATTTAAACAATTAAAGTTACCAAAAATAGAAAACCTACTAAACCATTCCCTTTTTCAAGCCAAGCAGGGGGGAGGGGCCAGGTTTTTCGAAACCCTAACCCTAATATTCAAAACGGCCACATTAGGGTTTAGAAACAATAAACCCTAATTTACAGGATACAGTTATAACAATTTAACAAGAAAACACACCAAATAGCTCTGATACCACTGAAAAGGTTTTCTACAACTATGAACTAACATTCCTAAGTTCACATGCAACCTATATAGAGCTAGGTTTTCTTCTAATTAAACATATAACATATCCTAGAAGGCCAGAAAAGATTAACTAAAAGAAAGATCAAGAAAACCAACCTTTAAGCGAATCTTGGAAGCAAAGCAACAGAAGTCTCTTGCCTCAAATGCAGTCACACCCTAGCAGGAGCTCTTGGCCGAAAATTCTTGAGAGAAAGAGAGTAAAAAAACGTGGCTTTTAGGGTTAAGGAGCCTCCCTATTTATAGGCTCCAAGTGGTGATCAGATAATCGTTACAGATAAACCTTTTTTGAATTCGAATTAAGATAAACTATTATTTTAATCATTCAAACACCATTTATCTGTAGTATATATATATATATATATATATATATATATATATATATATATATATATATATATATATATATATATATATATATATATATATATTTTTTTTTTTTTTTTTTCGGCCACCACACAGTCACTCACACTGCCACTTACTCAACTATTAAATAATTATAGTTTTAGTCCCTGCACCTTTAATTAATTAATTTAACTGCCAAATTAATTCCAATTAATTCTAGAAAAATTCTTAATTAATTATTATAGTTTCTAATTAATATATTATCACTTAAATATATTAATAAACTATTTATTTAATTTATATTGATTTATTAATCACATAATAAATCAACCTTTCTCTCTACCGGACTTTCTGCCAATCCTCCAACTATGAGGGCAACCCAAATAGACTATGCTACTATTAATTAGATAAATACTAAATATTAGTCATGGCTTAGACACCTAATCCAACATATATATATATATATATATATATATATATATATATATATATATATATATATATATATATATATATATATATATATATATATATATATATATATATATATATATATATATATATATATATATAGATGTGCATTGGTTAATATGTGTATATGCATGTATGTATTTATTTTAATGTTTTTGAATATACATTTATATTAGTTTTTATTAAAGTTTTGCAGATTTTAAAGAATTTATCAATTAAATTGAAGAATTGGAAAGTGACAAACTAAAAAAATGAAGATATCATTGAATTTTGTTGTTTTTTATATTTTTTGTATGTATTGTTCATTATTTTTAGTAAATATTTATGTATCGTTCAAAATAGTTGTATATTATTGTTTTTAGTAAATCGATTTTTTGTTGTTTGCATTCTTAATTAAAGACAATAATATGTATATATGAATTTCGAAAATATGCATATATACACCTGCGAATATGTATATATGCACCTGCATATAAATAAATTTATGTGCATATATGCACATGCGAATATGTATATATATGCACCTACGAAAACATGCATATATGCAGCTGGGAAAATTTGAAAATCTGAAAACGAAAATTTGATTTATAAAAACCAAAATCTGATTTTTTTTGAAATTTGAATATTCAAATATAATAGGCTTAATTTTAGGAGATGGTTATTGTTGTTGCCAAAAATAAAAAAATTCAGTATTAAATGAGATTTGTTACCGAAAATAAAAAATGTCAATTGACCATCATGTCCTTATTGGTATAGTGATGATCTAAGGGTCCATAATTAGTTCCTAGGTTCCTAGGAAAAGAATGGTTCTCTCTTGATCCGGACTATATATATATATATATATATATATATATATATATATATATATATATATATATATATATATATATATATATATATATATATATATATATATATATATATATATATATATATATATATATATATATAGGGAGATGTTAAAATGAGAACGATTAAAAGTTTGAGAATGTGAGAATCATTCTGGACCAATCATTTTATAGGGATATTATAGTAATTTAATAATATGTCTAATTAATTAAAATCCTAGATAATTATGTTTTCCCTATAATCATGGGATTAAATTATTCACTTTCCATGATTATAAAGATTATGATTTCTGTTACCAAAAAATGAATTAAATATTTTTTATATTTATTAATAGATTTATATGATTTAATTCACAAAACAATAAAACATAACACAATTTTATAATTTTATTCGACTCATTTTTTAACTAAATTTTTATAGTGACGAAAAATAGAAATATAATTTATCAGAATATTTATTATTTAACCAGAATATTTATAATCATATATGCATAAAACATATTTTTAATCATATATGTATTTAGTTTAATTATAAATGAATAAAACACGGTTTAGAGATTAAAATTACAATACAATTCTAATCATAAATGAATAAAACACGATTTCTACCACAAACAATAATTAAAATACAATAGTTCTCTATTATCCTATAATCACAAATGAATAAATCATGATCTTCTAATCATAAATGAATACACCACAAAAAATAATTAAAATACAATAGTTTTCTATTACCCTATAATCACAAATGAATAAATTATGATATTTTCTTTTGTAGTGTTGGATTGTACTTTAGCACTCCAATAATGTTTCCAAAATGATCTTCAATTTCTCTGTACATTGTGAAATACAAAGTAAATATCAATAACATTAACTAAATAAAAGATTGAAAAAACTCAATAACATTAAGAATATCATATAATCACAAACAAATTACATCTATTCATTTATAATTATAATTGTCATCATAAACGAATAACACACAAACTCATATTATGTAACATGTTCTATTCATTTCCAATAATTTACGCAATTATAATTGATGTTATGATCGTTTACACAATTATATTCATAAATAAATATGAACATGTTAAACATATCCAAAGTTTTAATAAAAAATGATTATAACTGATGTTTTAATTATTTAAGTAATTATATTAATAATCACACATTATTATAGTTATAATCATAAATGATTATAACTAGTGTTGTCAATATTTATTAAACAATATTTAGAACAACTAAACTTTTATGTGATATTGCAAATTCACAGTTTATTACACTAATCTTTGTGAATAGCTCACAACATTCACATTATTATCATTAAAATTTAACACTAAAATAAATATACCAAAGAAAATGAGTTATTCTCATCAACAAAGACTAAAGAATTATTGAACCAAAAAATGTATTTTCAATAAAAAAAAAACACATAAAAATTAGAAGAAAACGACAAGACAAAATAACGAAAATTAGAAGCATATCAATCAAAAAGTGAATTCTATTGTTTTGGTAAATTATGGCATCTTAAAGCCCCTGTACACACATCTTAAGGCTTGGGGGAGTGGCCTCGCCATCCCCCTCGCCATCTTCCTCGCTGAGCATGCCAAGCCACACCGCCGGCTTCGCTCTCGTCCTCGCCAAGCAGCTCCTCGCCAAAATTTCGACGAGCTCGCCATTAACAACCATAGCAACATCACTTGTACCTTTTAGCATGAGAGTTGTACCTTTAGCATGGTTAACACATGTTGACTACTCCCACCAAATTTGATCAGCATGTGCTAAGCTGATGTGGCAAGTTTAGCATGTTCAGCACATGCTAACCACTCCCTCCAGCCTTAGGGCATAGCCTCACATGTTTTGCTTCTTTTAAGGGACCACGCCATCATTTAAAATAGAATATGTATATAATTTCATCTAGGATTTTATTTAAAATAATCATAATATAGCTTACATACCTGTTGTGTGTTTTTATCCTATAACGCCCATGTTGGCTTACCACTTCCAAGCCTCAAAATTTCATTGATCATATTCGATGTTTCAATCAAAAGACACCGGAATACACAATCGAAATTAAGAGGTTAGACAAAATGGCCAGCGTCTCTTTGTTTCTCCAATAAAAAACCCTAACCGCCGTTTCTCAAATATTCTTTCTCTCAATCCGTCATCGTCATTTATCTCCATTTAATACATGAAAGAGAACAATTCCATGTTTAAAAGCCTAATTTCATGGAACCCAATAATATAAAATTCCTTTAATACCCTTGATATCTAATTTAATGGCATATTGATCTTAGCCTTAGATCTATAATTTTAGATGGTTGAGATATATTCTCACATTCTCAACCTTTTTTATATTCTCAAATTAACCTACCTATATATATATATATATATATATATATATATATATATATATATATATATATATATATATATATATATATATATATATATATATATATATATATATATATATATATATGATTCTATATAGGGTCCGGTTCCGGTGAGGACACTTTTTTCGGTGAGGACTCGCGAGGACACCTTAAAAAAATTGAAAAAAAATATTAAAAAAATACAAATCATAAAATCAAGAATAGTACTATATCATTATCAAAAAAAAATTTGAAAAAAAAATTTGCATCATTGCAAAACGTAATGATGCAATTTTTCTGTTTTTATTTTGGATCATTATTTCATTATAAAAAAAATAATGATCGAAAAGTTTTTTTTTGAATCTTTTTTTTCTCCGATATAGTATTATGATCCATTTTATTATTTATATTTTTTTATATTTTTTTTCAATTTTTTTAAGGTGTCCTCGCAAGTCCTCACTTTAAGAAGAGTCCTCACCCGATCCTGATTCTATATATATATATATATATATATATATATATATATATATATATATATATATATATATATATATATATATATATATATATATATATATATATATATATATATATATATATATTCCTATTCTAATAAAACAGTAATTAAACTGCCATATGTCAACCCCTTATGCATTCTCGTCTTTGTTTTCCCGCTCAATTCTTTCTTCACACTCACCAGCATCCCTAAATCTCGATAGAATTGCTGATTTTTCGCATTTCATATTTATGGATTACTATTGAAGGCGCCTCCCACAATTATCGGCACTAGACCTGGCAATGGAGCGGGTTTTGACCCTGATCCGCTCCAAACCCGTGCAAAATATATGGTGGATCGTTATTTATGATCCGTTAACCCGCTAACGACCTGTACCCGTTAACCCGTTAAATAAAAGGGTTGGGTTTGGATCACTATCGATCCGCTCCGTTAATAACCCGCCCCGTATAAAATTATATTAAAATAAATTTATTATATATAAATTAATTAGTTTGCAATTACGACTCATAGTGGTATACGTATATCCGATAGCTTATAGGAATAGGAAGTCACAACTCACACGCAAACACAATACTCGATAGTTGTCCTCGAGGAGTCGACAGTCGTTCCAAATCCTGATTCGTAATCGTGAATATCATTCGACTTCAATTGGAATAAAGATGGCTTCGATCTTAACAGCTTCAATCCTCACAGCTTCAATCGACATACATCAGACATTAGGAGCAATCGAGACCTACACCTTCAATCGAGGAGTCGTTCCAAATCAGTCGACCTTTAACAGACATCAGGAGCAATCGAGACCTACACCTTTAATTTCTATCGACAATTTGAAGGTATGCATCTGTGATTTCCGCATCTGTGATTTTCGCATCTGTGATTTTCGCATCTTTTAATCGACATCAGGAGCAATCGAGACCTACACCTTTAATTTCTATCGACATCTTCTGATTTTGTATTCATCTTGTGTAATAGATCACGATTCTGATTTCTGTATTCATATTTTAATCGACATCTTCTTATTTCTGTATTCATCTTGTTTAATCGACATCTTCTGATTTCTGTATTCATCTTGTTTAATCGACATCTTCTGATTTCTGCTTTAATTTCTGTATTTATCAGCTTTAATACATCACGATGGATGCCAATGTGCAACCAAATGGTCCTGAACATGTTGTAGATCTAGAAGCTCCAACTCAGGGGAATGTTGAAGACATAGATGAGAGTTCTGCCAAGAAAAGGAAACTCAAATCAGATGTATGGATTGAATTTGAAAAAATAACAAAGGCAGATGGGAGTGAGGGTGCCAAATGTAACCATTGTCGAAAGGTTTTTGTTGCAGGCTCTGCAGCTGGAACAAGCCACTTAAGAAATCATTTAGCAAGATGCAATAGCAGAAACAAAATAGGTATTGCACAATATATGATATCCACAAAGGAAAATATTTCTGATGATTCGATTTCAATTGAAAACTTCAAGTTTAATGAAGAAAAAAGTCGAATGGACTATGCAAAATGGTGATCAAGCACAACTATCCATTTAGCATGTGTGAACATGAGTATTTTGAGTACTTTGTGAAGGGTCTTCAACCTAAGTTTCATCTTCGTTGCAGAAATACAATCAAGTCTGATATACTTCTTGTTCACAAAAATGAAAAAGAGAAACTCTATAAATACCTTGAAATATTACCTGGCCGGGCTTTTCTTACAACTGATATTTGGACATCTGATCATTAAAATATTGGATATATTTTCTTAACATGTCACTTTATTGATGATGATTGGATATTGACTAACAAAATACTTGCATATAGATCTATAGAATATCCTCATGATGCAGAGACTCTTTTTAAACACATCATTGACTGCATATTAGATTGGAAACTTGAAGAAAAGTTATTCTCCATGGTGCTAGATAATGCTAGTGTCAATGATGCAATGGTGAGGACCTTGAGAAGTTGGCTTTGTGACAAGTCTGCTATTCCCTTGAATGGTAAATTATTTCATGTTCGTTGTAGTGCACATATTCTTAACTTGGTTGTTCAAGATGGTTTGAAAGTAATTGGTGAATTCATTCATAAGGTTAGAGAAACTGTAAAATATTTGAAGCGTTCTCTATATGCGACACAAAAGTTTAATATTGCAAAAGTTCATCTCAAGATTAAAGATAAAAAAAAGTTAAAATGGATTGTCCCACTAGATGGAATTCTACTTTTCTGATGATTAAAAGTGCTTTAGAAATGAAAGATGTATTTTGGCGATTGGCACAAACAGACGTCAATTATAAATTTCATCCAACTAATGAGGAGTGGGAAGTTGCCCAGGTGATAAGTGATTGCTTGGAGCACTTCTATAAAGCTACTAATCGGTTTTCTGGTACTTCTTATCCTACTTCAAATATGTTCTTTGCGATATTTGTAACATTAAGTTGCAAATGATGAAGTGGGAATGTAGTGAACTTGAGTTTTTGCACAAGATGGCTACCCCAATGAAGTTGAAGTTTGACAAATATTGGAACGAGTGTTGCCTGGTGTTAGCACTTGCTGTTGTATTTGATCCCAGATACAAAATGAGTTTGGTTGAGTACTATTATAATAGGATCCATGGTTCTCTTTCCTTTTCATATGTTGAAACCGTTCATAGTGCTTTGATTGAGCTCTTCAACGAGTATGATGAGTGCTTATCTCATTCCAAAGTAAATTCAAGTTCAGAATTTCGTGGTGCCTCAAATCAGGTACATGTAAATTTTCCCGATGATGAGTTATGTGGTTTTGATTCTTGGTATGAAAAGAAGCAATCTAATGTAGTAGCTACCGTCGAGGAAACAAAATAAGTATGTTGCTTTAACTCTAGAAGTCACTTAATAATTTTTACTTTAAAAAAACTTATTATTTATTTATATGTGCTTCCTTTTTTTTCAGATGATTAGTGCGTGGATCGTTCGGACTTTGGATTTTTTGAAGATGCATCTCAACGTTTACATTTTCTCATGCATGTTTGATGTTTACAATAGTAGACATTTGTTTTGTTTTGGAATTGTTATTTTAAGTATTAAGCTATATTAGACGTTTGTTTTATTATGAAAATTTTATTTTATAAGTATTGAGCAAAAATGTGATTCATGTTATATTTGTTACAATGCGGGTTACGGATCGGGTTTGGGTATCCGTTGATCCGGTGGATAAGGGTATGGGTTTGATTATTCAAAACCTTGCGGGTTACGGATCGGGTTTGGGTTAACTTTTGAAATTTGATAAACGAGTTTGGATCAATGTTGATCCGCTCCAAACCCGCTCCATTGCCAGGTCTAATCGGCACCATTCTCGCCTTCTCTACAAACAAATATACCTTTAAAATTGAAAACCCCGAATCTCTGTCACTCATGTTTTCGTCTTCCTTGTCGATCCCTCCCCCACCATGAAGCCTTATGTCCTCCACGATGAACCGTTCACCTAAACAATATCCATCCTGATAGATGATCGGTACATATACCCACTACTGTCGTCTCCCTATAAGAAGCGAAGCAAGTCTATTTTATTGTTTGTGTTGCTACCATCTTTCTCACCACAGACCATGCTAAGAAGTCGTCTTCTTTATTCCGTTTCTCCTCACTCAGATCTATGTATTTCTCTGTAAATTTTGATCTTTTTCCTTTATTTCATAACTCTTCCTCTCTCTATATTTTTCACCCAAATTGGTTCAAGAACTGATTTGATGAATTGTTAACAAGACTATTCATATGATTAAATGTGAAAATAACATCTTTTGACAAGTGGATATGAAGAATTTTACATTTTATTGAGAAAACATTTTTAACGATTTACCAAAATAATGATGGGATGAAAGGCATATATAGTAATCAAGGTTGGGTTGTCCGTAATAGTTTTTTTAATAAAGCTGAAAATCAGGGGCTCAAAAAAGATAAAAAAAATAAAATAAAGATAGAAATCTAGATAATTAGTTCCTGTAGCTCAAAATAGCTCAATCCCGGTGAAGATATTTTCTTGGGTCATTTTTTCTGTTGTGGCGATTTCTAAAGTAATTTGAAAAGGAAGACTGATTGTAATAATAAACCATAGTATACATTATGCCCTCCTAAAAGTTTAGCAGTTTAACCTTTAATTGTTAGGTATTGCAGTTCCCATCATTAGAATCAAAGTGATGTTCTTATGCCATTTCCTTTTTGCAAGTATTCATCTGATCTTTAAATTGATTTATACTATTATGTGTTTATGATCTATGTGAAATTTGACACAGGCCTTGTGACCGCTTGCTATTAAAGTGATATTTCTTTTGTGACTTATTAGAGACGATATTTCAAATAAGCCTTCTTATTGTATATTTTTTAAACAAGATGGGTTTGCTACAAAAAGTTGAAGATTGTTCATTTATAACCGTAGAGCTCTTTTCATGCAGAAATGAAGTATGTGAAAGTTTTAAATTTGGGATTAAATGATATGGTAGATGTCATCTCGACACACATGAAAGCAGAGATTTATAACTAGCATTTGGGATTGTTTTTTAATAGGCTATGTTTATGGTCTATGCTATAGGTCAATTGGAACCGTATTAATATTTATTGATGAACAAACGAGTTTTAACCTGTCAAAATTTTCTATGAGAATCAAGAACTAAAGTATATTTAGATTGTTGATCTGCTTGTAATGTAACTTGAAGAATGCATAAATTTCAGAAAGAAACTGGTTGCAAATTTTAGAAAGTGTGTTGTTTAGATCTAAATAAGTTGTTATTGTGTCCTTTAATTGGAATTTCTGAATTTCATGGAGAATTTCAATATTTATATGTGGTTTTTATTTAAACAATGGATGATTGCTGACATCTTCAGAGAATATTAGGGATTAGTGCCAGAGCAGTGAATCATGATGGACAATGTGCATTGGTTCCTCTGTTGACGATGACGATGATGTTAATATGATGGCGTCGGCGGTAAAATATTGTTTTAAAGTATGCGTATGTACTGATCATTTAATGCCATGTGATGTTTCTTTTGGTTTTGGTCGATAAGCATTTGAGAGAAATGAGTAGTAATGATACGTTGGATTTATGTAGGTAAGAAGAGCATTAAGAGCTTTGAAAGGAGTTGTAAGGCATCAAGCAGTATTCCAAGGTTGATAGGTTGTCGAAAAATAAACTAACGAGTGCAACACTCAAGATGGGATTTTGAAAGAGATTGACGTGCTTACGATAAAAAATAATTCGATTTATCCTTATAATGGCATTATTCATGCATTAAGTTGGAAATAAAGACCCATATATATCTTACCTTAATCAAGTCCTGTCCTTTTTTAGTCAAAAAGGAAATAGAACCTGCAAGTTGTTCATGATTCATCAAAAAGATAAGTGATATTTTTTAAACGTTATGGGATCCATTTATACTTAGGCAAGCATTTCAGCCATTACGACACACTGGTCTGCAAGATTGAAGAATATTGTTTAAAATTATCATTGTAATAGCAACGTACTTTGGTATTATGAATTTTAGAACTTGAATTTTATTTTTAGATAGGAATATAGGATAACCGGGTGTATATTTATATGAAACGGCTTTGTGAAGTTGGTTTTTTGAAACTTTGAATTAGCTTGATGTAGTTTTGGATCTTTTTAGATAAAAGGGGCATTTCATTCTTAATATTTTATTGTTTTTTTATAGATAACTAATTAGGGTTTTAATTTATAACAATTGTCAAATAATGTAACATTATTGTTTTTCCTGGAAGTATGTTCAAAGTTTATTGTCATTTCCATTTTGTGGTCCAAAGTTCATTATTATATCTGGATGGAGTGTCAAACTTTGTGGCTATTTTTTTATTTATTTATTTTTTTTTTTGCTTATGGATAGTTCAGTGCTATTAAGGGCTGTTAGAAAATAGACCTAAATCTATAACCTATTGCCTAGGAATAATAACGAGAATATAAATGCGGAAATATAAACACAAAGTAACGACACAGAGATTTACGTGGTTCGGTCCAAGATGACGTACGTCCACGGGCAGGAGAGAGTATTCTTTATTCCAGAGCTAAATACAGGTGTTACAGAGCGTACCTAGATTGCTAGCAAATCGGCCTCTTCTGACTACTGACTTCAGACTTGACAACCAACAGCACTAAACCCTAATGACCAGCCTTTATATTTATAGGCATTACAAGAAACCCTAGCCGTACCCTAGCTGTTCACGGCCCACGCGACGCGGACACTTAATGGGCCGCGGCGCGCGTGTTTACAATTTATACGGGTTTTAATTCCCAATTCACTATTTAACAATCTCCACCTTGAATTGCGAATTCAACATAGCTCCACATCGCTCTAGAAACCAAAAAACTTCCTCTCGTCTCCTGCCAGCTTGCCCCGTAGGGACTTACTTCCAGCGAACATCAACCAAGTTCAAGCATAGCTCGAACTTCTCCTTGGGTAACGACTTTGTTAACATATCTGCCGGATTCACCTTGGTATCGATCTTCAAGATTGAGAACTTGTCTTCTTCAACTATGTCACGAATGAAATTTAACCGGATATCAATATGATTTGTCTTTTCATGATAAACCGGATTCCTCGCTAGACACAAAGCGCTTTCACTATCACAGTTCAAGACAGGCTTCTCCACCTTCAATCCCAAACTCTCCACCAAACCATGTAGCCAGATACACTCCTTTATACCTTCGGTCATTGACATGTATTCCGCTTCAGTTGTAGACAAGGAAACTGTAGGCTGTAAAGTTGACTTCCAACTGACTGCACATCCAAACAAAGTGAAAATATAACACGTGAGCGATCTCCTTTTCACCAAGTCACCACCATAGTCTGAGTCTGCATATCCCACTAAGTTACTATGAGTATTACCACCATAGACCAGACAAATATCCTTAGTCCCCTTCAAGTATTGCAAGATCCACTTGACCGCTTCCCAATGAGCTTTTCCAGGATTACTCATAAACCTACTAACCACACTAACTGCATGTGCTAAATCAGGTCTAGTATAGACCATAGCATACATAAGGCTTCCAACTGCACTTGAGTATGGAACTCTACTCATATAGTCTTTTTCCTCATCCGTAGTTGGTATAGTACTTTTGTTTAATTTAAAATGCGCTGCCAAAGGAGTTCCAACTGGTTTTGACTGATCCATACCGAAAGACTGCAAGACTTTCTTAATATATTTCTGCTGAGAAACATATAACAACCCCGCTTTCCTGTCTCTCTGAATCTCCATCCCCAATATCTTCTTTGCTGCACCCAAATCCTTCATTTCAAAATCACTTGCCAAAAGCTTCTTCAAGTTATTAATTTTAGCCATCTCCTTGGCTGCAATGAGCATATCATCAACATATAGCAACAGATAAACAAAGGACCCATTGGACAACTACATCAAGTAGACACAATTATCAAACTGATTCCGAATGTAGTCATGCGAAGTCATAAACGAATCAAATCTCTTGTGCCACTGTCTAGGAGACTGCTTCAAACCATAAAGAGACTTCTTCAACAGACGCACATGATCCTTATTAGAACCCGGAAAACCCTCAGGTTGTGACATATATATCTTCTCCTCCAAGCTTCCATGAAGAAATGCAGTTTTGACATCGAGCTGCTCAAGCTCCAGATTAAACGCACTCACCATAGCCAAAAGAACCTGAATTGACTTGTGCTTCACGACCGGTGAGAAAACCTCGTGATAGTCGATTCCTTCCTTTTGAGAAAAACCCTTCGCCACTAACCGTGCCTTGAACCTTGCAGGTTCAACCCCTGGAATTCCTTCCTTCTTCTTAAAGACCCATTTGCATCCAACCGGTTTGACTCCTTTAGGTAATAGAACAAGATCCCACGTTTCATTCTTCTAAAGAGATTGCATCTCTTCATTCATCGCCATCAACCAGCTTGATCCTTCTTTACTTGCCACCGCCTCTTTGTAGGACCGAGGCTCATCAGTACCAATGTTTTCACCAACAGCTAGTGCATATGCAACAGAACCAATATCACCATTGGTGACACATGCAGCATATCTAGCTGGTTTCTTCGTGTTCCTTTTCTCTCTTCTCCTTGCTATAGATTCATCCTCATCGTTCTCACCATCGGTCTCAGCATCACCAGACTGATCCTCATTGGGTTGTTCATGAGTTTCATCACGTCTATGTTGATCATCACCGACATGCTGTTCTTCATTTATCACCATTCTGTCTGGAATTTGTGTGACAAACTCCACCTTCTGGTTGGCACCCTGATCTTTCCCTACATGACTTGTATCACCTCCTCTTTGGTTCACCATAGCAGATTCATTAAAGGTCACATCTATGCTATTAATAAATTTTGGAGTTCTCCATTCTTCTGTACACCACATACGATAACCTTTCACTCCATGTGCATACCCTAGAAATATGCACTTCATTGCCCTCGCCTCAAGTTTAGCATCATTAACATGAGCATAAGCCGGACAACCAAATATACGTAAACCAAAATAATCAGAGAGTTTTCCAGACCATACCTCTTGAGGAGTCTTAAAGTCGATTGCAGTTGATGGTGATCTGTTCACTAGATAGCAAGCAGTATTAACCGCTTCAACCCAGAATTTCTTTGATAAATCAGCATATAACCGGATGCTTCTAGCACGCGCTAACAGTGTTTGGTTCATCCGTTCCGCCACTCCGTTCTGTTGTGGTGTGTGCCGTATAGTGTGGTGCCTCATTATACCTTCTGCCTTGCAAAAGTTGTCAAACGGGCCATTGCAGAACTCCAACCCATTGTCAGTTCTGAGTGTCTTGACAGATTTTCCGGTCCGTTTTTCAATCATCGTCTTCCACTCCTTGAACTTCCCAAACACTTCGTCTTTCGTCTTCAGAAAATATATCCAAACCTTCCTTGAGTAGTCATCAATGAAAGTCACAAAGTATCGATGACCTTTATGAGACTCGACCGGAGAGGGACCCCACAAATCTGAATGAATGTACTCCAGGATTTCCTTGCTTGTGTGTTTACCCGAACTAAACTTCACCCTGCGTTGCTTGCCTTTGACACAAGCTTCACAAAACTTGAGTTTTCCCGTTAGCTCACCACCAAACAACCCCTGTTTACTCAGAATTGACATACCCTTCTCACTCATATGTCCCAACCTTCTATGCCACAACTCTGTCTTATCATTACTACTCTCTAAGGATTGAGAAATCGCCACTGTTCCCCTAACCGAATTTCCTTCTAAGACAGGAACCCCACTTTTCTGCACCTTTCCTTTCATAACTACTAGAGGCCCTTGGTGACCTTCGCCCAGTCATCTTCACCAGAGTATTTCAACCCATTCTTTGCTAAAGTAGTAAGAGAAATTAAGTTCTTACGAAGATCCGGAACATACCAGCAATCAAGCTTTCTGACCATACCATCGTGCATCATAATCTGTACCGTACCGCTTCCTTTGACCTGAGCAACCCAATCATCTCCCAACTTCACCGTTCCTTTCAAGTCTCTAAAAGATTCGAACCAGTCACGATGGAAAGTCATATGATAAGATGCCCCAGTATCCAAGACCCAAGCATCAACAGAACTAGATGTACAAATAGTCAACACATCACCTATGTCTTCTTCTTCAGAACCATCCTGAACAATAGCCGCACTGCCATTGTTGCTATTTTCTCCCTTCCCCCCTTTCAGCAATGGACAATTTCTCTTGAAGTGACCCTTCTCCTTGCAGTTATAACACTTGACTCTTGCAGAAACTTTCGATTTTGAACGTGACTTACTCCGATTTCCACCATCTTTCTTATCTGACGTCCTTCTTCTGCCAATGAACAGACCTGAACCGGATGTCTCCTCATTCCCAGAAACTCTACGTTTGAGTTCCTTGGACAACAGAGAATCCTTCACATCATTCACAGTAATTGTTGTTCTTCCATACAACATAGTATCAACAAAGTTCTCATGTGAATTCGGCAGTGAACATAACAAAATAAGGGCTTGATCCTCATCATCAATCTTTACTCCTACTCCTTGAAGATCTAGAATAATACGATTGAAAGAATCAAGACGGTCTTTTATTTGAGTACCTTCTGCCATCCGAAAAGTGTACAACTGTTGCTTCTGATACAACCTATTTGTCAAAGAACTGTTCTGATACGTATCACAGAGCTTCTTCCAAATACCGGCAGCAGTGGGTTGATCAATAACTTCCCTCAACACCTCATCTGTCAAGCTCAAAAGCATAGCACTATGTGCTTTCCCTTCGATCTCCTTCTTCACAGGAACTGTCGTCTCCTTTGCATATTCTCCTTCCACTGCAACTGCACATCCTTGTTGAACCAGAAGAGCCTTCATCTTAACCTTCCATAAAGTGAAATCATTCGAGCCATTGAACTTCTCCAAATCTAACTTGTGAGATGACATCTTCAATCAACCGATCCTTGTATTCTTTGATAAGCAAGTAAATCCGAAACTGCTTACTGCTCGTTGTCGCCGTGGCGCGAACTCCAACAGGGCGCGACACGAGCTTGAACAGATGCGGTCCTCAACAGACGCGATCCTTCAATAGGCGCGACGCGGTTTTTCAACAGACGCGACTCGGCGAGGCCGTAAACCCTAGATCTACTACCGACTTCAATCAACCAGAACTACAACCAGATCTAAAACACGCAGACCTAAAACCGCAAATGACCACAGATCTATAACACTACAGATCTAAAACCGCGGCTCTGATACCACTTGTTAGGAAATAGACCTAAATCTATAACCTATTGCCCAGGAATAATAACGAGAATATAAATGCGGAAATATAAACACAAAGTAACGACACAGAGATTTACGTGGTTCGGTCTAAGATGACCTATGTCCACGAGCAGGAGAGAGTATTCTTTATTCCAGAGCTAAATACAGGTGTTACAGAGCGTACCTAGATTGCTAGCAAATCGGCCTCTTCTGACTACTGAGTTCAGACTTGACAACCAACAGCACTAAACCCTAATGATCAGCCTTTATATTTGTAGGCATTACAAGAAACCCTAGCCGTACCCTAGCTGTTCACGGCCCATGCGACGCGGACACTTAATGGGCCACGGCGCGCGTGTTTACAATTCATACGGGTTTTAATTCCCAATTCACTATTTAACAAGGGCGTTTTCTTGAAAACTCTGTATGGTTTTACTATTTCAGGAGGCAGGTTAAAGTTCATTGCTACTTCTGGTCGGCGGCTCAAAGTTCATTGCTTTTATTGGTGTGTTGTGCAAAGTATGTTACCTTTATGGGAGTGCTATTTTGAAATGTCTGATAGGCTTCCATTGGAGTATAGACACCTCTGCACTTCACATTATTTTGTTCAATTTTATGAGAGTGGGTTCTGTATCTCTATTCATTTGTTGTCTGGTGAGGTCATATTTTTTTTTTATCTGTTAGCTTTTGTCTTGTACCCCCTTTGTATTTGTCCCAACTTCTGGCTGAATTTTATTTTTATTAATAAATTCACCATTAAAAAAACTAATTGCTAAATTAGATCGATAGATATAGAAAAAAATCGAAGTCCGATTTGATGAGACTGGGAGTTTTGACAAATATTGACTTAGAAGAATAACATGGATCTGAGTTATCATTAATGGATACGAGATTATTTGAAACTAAAATACTAACAAACGAATCAAGTTTGGGTTTTGACCACGTTAGGGTTTTCTAATAAAATACTGATATGGGAATTAGTGGGTTTATAATAGAGGGGTAAATACATCAACGATCAAAATAATATGATCCATTTAGCAAAATAATAATCCATAATGCAATGTGAATTTTGGGGAAAAACTAGTTCGCCTAAGACCGATAAAATATCATATCATCTGAGACATGTTCGACACCAATTTTCTTCACGTCTATCTTTTATTGACATTCATGTTTTTCGATTTTCATTTTAGTAACCAAAACAATTTGAAATCTAAAGTATTTGTTCAACTTAAATTAATTATGTCGACTTGTGTCCTACGATGAAAATTTATATCGTGTCGATGAATTTTGTCTTCTTTCTGTTTTAATTTAAAAAACTCATATGTTTAAATTTTAAAATACAACTCAGGCCATTAATATGAAATGTTTTTCTTAGTATATAACTTTATTTATTTGTCAACCGTATAACACACGGGTTTGTAACATACTATATATATATATATATATATATATATATATATATATATATATATATATATATATATATATATATATATATATATATATATATATATATATATATATATATATATATATATATATATATATATATATATATATATATATATATATATAGGGATAGGTTCAACATAAAACCAAAAAACACCACCTAACCATAGAACCATATTCCTATCCGTAAGATATAATTACACTCAAAAGGGTATGATCGTAAAAAAATATAACAACCAAATAAAATCCCTAAAATATAGGAGCATGTTACGTGATTTAAATTTCACTGTTGAAACATATGTTTATCTATGAACATATGTTCATCTATCAACATATGTTCATAAATAAACATATAGTTGATATAGTTCATATATAAAGACATGTATGCAGAGAGAAAATACATCATAGATAAACGTTCATTCATGAACATATTATCACAACATGAATTTATTTCTTTTATGATTTATGGTACTATTAATTTATGAACATATATGTTCATTAATGAATAAAGTTTCCAACGATGATTTCAATCATATAGTTAATTTTCATGCCTTAATATATGACCGTTGTTCATTTATGAACATATGTTCATAGATGAACATATGTTCATAGATGAACAAATGTTCATAGATGAATATATGTTTTAAAAGTGGAATTAATAAAATAACGTAACATTTGATGCTCCTATATTTTAGGAATGGGTAAAAAACCCAATATGTCTTCGTTTGGGGGTGATTCCATACATAAGGTGCATATTTTATTGGTGTATCCCTTTTAATCCAATCCATTGATAAAATGATCCAACGGTTATAATGACAGTTCTATGGTTATGTGATATTATTTAGTTCTATATTGAACTTTCCTTTCTCTCTCTCTTTCTATATATATATATATATATATATATATATATATATATATATATATATATATATATATATATATATATATATATATATATATATATATATATATATATATATATCGAATTTGGATCCGGTAAGAAGTAAATTTTTTATAGGAAGGTAAGAAGTTTTTTATTTACATATTTTTTCGGCGAAACAACAAAATGAATCAATAGATGATGCAAAAATAACATGATTCACAAAAAAAAAATCTCGAAAAAACAACTTGATGAATCATTTTTACGATGATTTTGTTGTTATTCACTAAAATTGTCCGTAACATAAATAAAAACTTGATTTACTAAAAAAATGATTCATCAATATGTTTTTTTGGAATTTTTTTCAATGAATCATGTTATTTTTTATTCATCTAGTGATTCATTTTGGTGATTCGTTAAAAAACCAAGTAAATAAAAAACTTCTTACCTTCTTACCATAATTGTACTTCTTATTTGATTCTTTTTCTATATATATATATATATATATATATATATATATATATATATATATATATATATATATATATATATATATATATATATATATATATATATATATATATATATATATCATTACTATATAAACAAAGTCTTTTATATATATATATATATATATATATATATATATATATATATATATATATATATATATATATATATATATATATATATATATATATATATATATATATATATATATATCATTACTATATAAAGAAAGTCTTTTTTTCTTGATCGCCCATTCTGCGCTCTATGGCGTTTTCATCCCGCCACATATTTATACTCTGAAACGTCGCCTCTCTACAAACCGGTTATAAAGAAACGCTTTTTTTCTACATCGTCTATTCAGCGCTACATACTGTTTTCATCCCGCCACGTCTTTTATCCTCTGAAACGGCGCTTCTCCCCTTACCGGTTGCTTCGTGAGACTTACCTCTTCGTCGTCGCCAAAATGATTCACCATCGGTTCCCTTTAATCAACCCCCACACCGTCTTCAATTTGGAATTTCGACGCTCAACAGTTTACTTTAAGAAGTTAGGGCACGCATTCTCCGTCTGCATCTTCTTCAACTTCGTCCGCCGATATGTTCAAAGAGCCTTTTTTCCTCATAAATCAAAAATTCCAACAATAGGTTACCAACCCTCGATCGACAGCTCCTACTCCGGTTGCGTTTCCACACCGTTTTCATCGGCTTGACACCTTTATGCAAATCAACGCCGTTTTCTCTGAATTGCCTGCTTCCGTAACGCCTCCAAGTTTCACACTGTTGTAGCGTTAACTATCGCATTTAATAACGTGTGAGTTCAGCGACATAAAACATTTGCTCAATTGGTTCCACCCCTACGACCTAGAGACAGAGATTTGATAACGTCTGAATTCCCTCCCCACCCCCCCACCCCCACCCTTTCTCCATACATCTGACAGAGACAAAGATTCCAATTTATAATTTCATCGTACAAATTCATCCAGGTACTAATCTCTATTGATATTTTTCGATCTTCATCTTTTCGCTTTCCTTTGCCCTCGGTTAGTTTAATCAACGATTTGGTAACCTACCAATTCCATGACCGATTTCACAAAAGGTTGTTGATCGGTTTAGGTTCGTTTTCTATGCCTACTCCTAATCGTTTTCTTTTTTAATGATATTTAATAACTTCAAGTTGAAGACGACCATGGAAGGTTTGGTTTCTATTTCAACGTATCACCTTTTTGGTTTATTTGATTTGGGTATTTTCTGTTTTAAAATTGATTTATACACTTATTATAACTTATAAGGATATCCATGGTAGCAATTACAGAAAAATAAAGTGAAAATTCCAAACATGTTTATTTCGTTTTGGTATAAATTTTGATGAACGCTTCCTTGGCAGCCCTATTGTTTTTTTCATCCGACCCAAAACGGGATCTAGGGTTCAACCTTTTCACATTTAGAATTCTATTTGGTTCTGGTTATTTTTAATTTATTAACTAATTGTAGTGGCTTTTGATTGTTTGTTAAGGTGCTTATGTCACTACAAGGATCTCAAATTGAGGCTGATGGTCCCACCTTCAGTTAATCATCAATATTAGTTACATGCTGCAAGTAGGATCAATGGAAGGTATAAGCTTTCAGGTTGATTCATGATTGGATCAATTGAAGTCTTGATCTGATTATTATGGGTTCTTGTTATTAGTAAAGAAATCTAGGGATTTAATTTGGGGTTAAATCTTTTCTCAGTCTGGATGGCTGAACTAGATGAAGATCGGTGTAGAATGACGAAAATTCTATTTAGTCGAATAGTAATTTCAAACGATTGGAAAGGGAGATTGTATATAAATTGGTCTAATTGTTACAATATTATATCGTAATGAAAATGATTTGAGAGTTTTTAACCATGTTTTTATGAATCAGATGACAATTGCAATTGGAGGGTATGGGTTAGCAGTGGGTGTGAAATCAGGGCAGGATGTTTTGGGCTAAGGTTAGCCAATGTAGCAGCAACTTTGATGAATTTATCAGGCCAGCATGTTCTTGGTAGGTACTGGAGTCATTTGATTCAATCAAGAAGTGAAGTGATGCTGTCACAGTCTGTTTCTTGGGGCTACTCTGAGAAACACTATACAATTATAAATCATTTTACTTGTTCATTGTGCATCTACTGCTGTCCTCCTTTAGTAACCAGATATATTTTTTTTCATGTAGTTGTTTAAAGTTTGTTGGTTGTGATGCTTAAAGAACGTGACTGCTTCCAAATCGAACAGGGGAAGAAGGGAGATACATGGGTACTTATTGCCCATATCTGCAAACAAAGGAAAAGGAAAGGTATGTTGCAAATTCCTGCAATTTTCTAAAAGATTTCAATTAACTTAAAAAGCTAAAATAACAACAATTTTATTCTAACCCTATCACATAAGAAGGCACGAAGCGCGATCAGAGGCAATCACGTGGGTCTAATTCGGGATTCGCATTGGAACAAATGATGAATGGGGTTCTCAAGCCGCCATCTACCAATCAACCAAGAGATGCCATCTCCTTTCCGATTAGGTCCACACCGCTTCAAATACACCTCTAATCCCTCATTTTTATTGGATATTTCCGATGACAGCATCCGCAAAGATATCGTTTCAGGATGTTTTTATTTTCCTTGCCGCTCACATCTCGCACAATCTCTCCCGGGTACCCCCTTTCTCTCTCACGTTTCAATTGCATACATCAGTAAGCTCGTTTTGATTCGTAACAATTTGAAGACTGATCAACCATCAAACAATTTATTAAACCAGCCCCCTAAATCTCAGGCAATGCATCAAATCAAATAATTTGTATCAAATTAGCTTGAACCCTGACCCCCTTCATCTCATGTGATGAATCAGGTCTCTGTTCATCGCCTCCTCCAAGATAGTAATGTAAGTATGTAACCGTTTGGTAACCGTGTAAAAGTCTCTTCTAGAAAAAGATAGAACAATAAAAATTTAACAATGGTATATAGGTGCAACTAATTTGTTAACTTTTAAGTCCCTATTTCTACTTTTTATAAATTGTATATAACTAAACTGCACAATTAAATGGTTCTTTCGGTATACTCCATTGTTCCTACCTTATTTCGTCAATTTTGCTTCTTTGATAACGAAAATAATGTTTGTGCTCATCATTTATTAATGTTTTGATTCATGAAACTGCCACTGTTATCAAACTGTTATGTCACTTTTGGGGTTGTAATTGACAGAGAGAAGGATGACCGCATCAATGTTATAAGTATAGTGTAGGCTATTTTTACACATCGTTGCAGGATTGAATCCCAAGGACAAAAGGGTCTGTAATGGTGAACTCAAGTGGCAAGAGAAGAGTATTTTTAAGGTCAACATCTGACAGCCAAAGTGTCTACCAATTTGATAAAGCTGACCAACTAGCTCTATTTGAATGAAAATGATCACATTCTATAGTTTTCAAAGTACGACTCATTAATGACATATCTTATGAAGGACATGGTACAACTTTCAACAACATCGAGACTTCAATCACACGGGAAAAATCTTTGCTTGATTGGATATTCATCTCTACGTGTTTAGGTTGGTTGTAGATTATATATATACACATGGAACATAGCTTCCATGTATATGCCAACTTTCTTTTATTTATGTAGTTATGGTTCGAGTTAATGCTCTATTATCTGGTCACCTACAAGGAATAGCAATGGAATTTACTCACTTTACAAATACATGCAATGTACTTTAGTTATTACCTGTAATAGTAAGGAGTCAAATCTACTATCAATTTCTCTTATTTTGACATCGAACTTCCGAAAAACCATCAAATGGTAACATTCTATCTTCATTTTTGTACAACCAAGTAACCCGTCCTGGACCGTGTTTAGCACGGCCCTTTATTATCTAACCTAGGGTGAAATTGTTGTTCGCTTAAAATGATACTTCACCTAATTTCTTCCCAGACCCAATCCATCACTGAAGTAACAGTCGAAAAAACACCTCAACAGAAGTTTCTCAAAGAAATATTCTGCTTTAATCTTCTTCCGGTAATGTTGTATCTCTCGAGCGCTTCCCCTTGTTTCTGCTTATATCCATTGCGCCCCTTCTTTAACCATTCCTCAGCACGGCCCTTAAAATGTACCTAGTATGTATATATATATATATATATATATATATATATATATATATATATATATATATATATATATATATATGTATATATATATATATATATATATATATATATATATATATATATATATATATATATATGTGTGTGTGTGTATATGTATATGTATATGTATATGTATATGTATATGTATATGTATATGTATATGTGTATATATATATATATATATATATATATATATATATATATATATATATATATATATATATATATATATATATATATATATATATATAATCTCAAGGCCATGGGCGGAACTCAATGGGAGCTTAGGGTGGTCACGGCTTCCCCATTTTTTTTGCTTCCAACTATTCATAATAACGTTAACCTAATTTTTTTAAATATGAAAACACCAAAAATTCTGTTGAAAGAATAGAGAATGTCTTCTAATTGCTTTCTCTTTGACTGCTGCAGTGAGAAAGAAGAATGAGGTTATATATTAATTTTAAATTGTTTTCAAAGTATGTTAGTTAATGTGGCTTAGGACCTAGAAAGGTGATAAAACTCAACCTAAATTTTCAGTTCGCCATTAATCTCTAATCAAAGGCATTCTTTTTCTATTTGTTATTCCTAATATTTCTTTCATGTATTTATTGTTTTTCAATAAGTATTTAGAATTTGTTAAATACAATCTAATAGTTCATTATTTATAATGAGTCTAAAAGTATAGTTTATAAATGATGCAAAATAATTAAAAAAGAAAATCAATATCAATACTATCATTAAAATTTAAAAATTTATTTATTAATTGTTAATATGTTATTTTATCTTTCTATTTTAGAATTAGTTGTTTGACAAAATAAATATGTTAGATATTACTTTATTGGTGATCTTTTAATGTTACTTAATTTTATTATGTGACGTATAGTAACATTAAAAAAAAAAAAAACAATTCGAGAGATTTTATAATTGTTAGTTAATTTTTTAAATTAGATCGTTTATATAAAGTTATAGTTCCGGGCTTTCTAGTTCTAATATTCGTGTTCGGTCCCTGTTGAAAGACCACTTTGTAGATATATAATTGTCAAATCTTTTAAAATAATACATGATCATTCTGGAAAACACGTATATATATGTGTCCCACCGGACATATCTGTAGGGAAGGAATTGATTACATGAGTTAAAATGTTTCTATAAGATATAGTGGTCTTTTGTTTGGTTATTTCTTTTCCTTTTAAAATTTATGTTTTCTTGAACATCATCTATACATTTTCAATAACGATTTAAAAAAGGCAGGTCTTCGGTGTATTATTTGTCAAGTCCTATGTTTTTTATTTCAATGATCGTTGATTCATTACTCAACAATAATTCAAAATGTATTTTAGACTAATATATAAATATTAACGTATAATTTAGTAATTTATTTATAAAATAATATTTTTATGATCAATACAGAATGTTACTATCAATCAATAACTTCATGCAAGCTGACATAATGCATACATATACAAACACACATCATCAATTCATCATATACATATAATCAAATTCCCTATAAATACAAGCGATGAAGAACTGTTAGTAACGGCATCTACTTCCCCATTCAAATGGCAGGATCATCAAACCCTCCTCCTCATGCTTCTGCGCAAACACAAGAAGACCAAGAGTACTTAAATACAAGAAATGCCAATTTTTCCTGCTTCGTTTCTGTGAAGCTTTCCGGTGAGGGAAACTACCATCGTTGGGAGACCCAGATGCTTTGCCTCCTGGAAAGTTACAGTATTCGGAGCATTGTAGCCGGTGAGTTTAATCATCCAAGGTTGAAACAATATGACAGTCTTGTCAAAGGTTGGATCTTTGGTTCAATCAGTGAAGGGCTACTTGACACTGTTGTCGATCTTGCCTCAGCCAAAGAGGTTTGGGACAAACTCAAATCTTTGTACGGTTCAACTATGACGAATTCTGAAGAAGGTATGTGCATGATAAATTGATTGCAGCATTTGGACTATAGCTAATCCACATATGCTTAATATGAACTTATAGTTTGCTGTCTTCTAGTATTGACAACTACTTTTACATGCATACACTTTTAACATGATATCACTATCTAGTGTCCATTATTGATAGCGTATGGGATATACAGTACCTATGTGCTGTAATGATAACTAGCAAAAGCATACACTAAAAAATTGAAAACCATTGAGCATGCAACTACTATCATACCTGTGTCTCATGGTTACTGATACGTCCTCGGGGTCGTGCCTAAGGCCACCTCCTTCACCAGATCCATTCATCCACGAGTAAGTTTATTTCATATATTTATTTCATATATTTATTGCTTTTCAATAAGTATTTAGTATTCGTTAAATACAATCTAATTGTTCATTATTTATAACTAGTAACTTTGTACCCGCACGATGCAACCAGATGTCGTACTAAAAAATGTTAACCTAATTATGGAAAATATAAAAACACCAAAACCTCTGTTGAAAGAACAGAGAAGGTCTTCTTTTTGCTTTCTCTTATGTTAGTTAACATGGCTTACTATGAAAGTATATAGCGATAACCGGGTATTTTTTTTTAAATTCTAAATGACTTAATAAAAACCTGAAGTACACAGCTGCAACGAATTTTTTTGAAAAAACAATACTAAGAATAATTAATGATTTAACCAATGTATAATGCAATGCAACAATACGATTCACAAAAACAAAGTAATGATTTAACCGACGTATGGTATTTTAATACCAAAAACAATTGAAAACACATTTCTATAATGAAGTAGAGTTATCTCAAAACTCCTGTGTTGCCACAGTAAATTTATGTATATATAACAGGCAGATCATAATATACATTACTAATACGATTAATTTAATTATGTATAAATGTGCAATTCGGTTGGTAAAAATAAAAAGACAGAAAATAATTAAAGAAGTGGCCAGGTTTTAAAAAAAAGTTGTCAAACAATTTAGAGAAAAATCTTTATGAATAAGTTTAAAAGAGTACAAAAACTCGTGGACCAAATTTGTAAAACTAATATAATATTGAGATAAAATTATAAAAGTAAACCAAATTCGTAAAAACATTGGAAGATAGCTAAAACTTCCAAATATAAAAATTCTAAAATTTTATAACTTTTGGACCAAATATGTAAAAGAAATTGAAAATTAAGAAAAAAATCGTAAATAAAGGAAAACCTTGAATGACAAATGAAATAGAGTCTACAATGTGGATCCGTATTCACTAAACCGTTAAATTATGTGAACTTAAAAATTGGATACATTGTTATGTGGGTGCCTCTAAATACGTGGATCCACATATTGATTAACAAAAACTTGTAAAAGGATAAAAATTAAGTGAAAAGGTTACTATTAGTTTTTTGTTAGTAATAAAATAAGCAAATGTCTTATTTGTAACAAACAAATATAAATATTGACAAACATTTAAATTATATTTAGAAATTTGTATATACCTAATCTAAAAGCTTCTTAAAAACAAAAATAAATTGTTTACACCAAAAAAACAATTAATTTTAAAATCAAAATTATCAAATAAATATTAATAGGATTAAGGGACGGCCTATAATTAACAATAATAAAAAACCTAATCTAAAAAGGTTAAAAGCATCAATACTAATGCCTTAAAAGTTTTTAAAAAAATAGTCTAAAAAAATGGCAAGTTGCAAGGAAAAAAGACAGCCAAAAAGGAAGAGGGATTGGGAGGAGTCGAACCAAAGACGCCTTGGATAAAAATCGAAAATAAATAAAAGGTCATGGGAAAAAGAGTAAAAAGATCAAAGTTTGAGGAAAACATGTAGGCGTGGGTAGGGGTGTAAACGAGCCGAGTCAAGCCGAGTATTGCCAAGCTCGTGGCTCGGCTCGACTAAAATACTCGAGCTCGAAGCTCGACTCGAACTCGACTCGAGCCTTGATTTCAAACTCGGACTCGAGCTCGTGAAATACTCGACACACTCGAGCTCGGCTCGGCTCGGCTCGACAAAAGTTTAAAAAAATAAAAAATCACCAAATTGAGTGAAATTTTGAATGCAGTACACTTGCAAGTATTTATCCAAGGTAACAAAAATCACAAATGTCCAAAATACCAAAAAACAAACATTCTTCAATGCTAACAACCATTCAACCATCTATGTCCTAGTTTGTACGTACTTCCAAAATTAGCACAAACTGAAAAATCCGAAATCAAACCGAAAAATCCAATAAGAATCATGAGAACATGAAGGTTGGAAGTATTATCGTCCATCATAAATTCGATTAACATGATAGAAAACCAAAGCAAAAGAGGCCGAAACAACTACTACACATGTGACATGACCTTTGCTTTTGATTCATAACATAAACCAGCACACAGAAAAAGAAGCAAGAAACTTCAAAATCTGTAAAATATAGACATTTAAAGGTCTTCCCCTCCCCGATCAAGAAGATTCTATATATATAACACACAGATGAATCTTGCTTGCCACCTGTTTTCTTTTCATCCCTGGCTTTATTAAAAATTACAGTAAAGCCCTCAGCTGAAGCAGGATCGTTTACATCCGAGTCTCCAAACTTGGGTAAAGGCCTGCCCTTCTCTTCCTGCCAAACCCTATTGAGTAACTTTAGGTTGAGGGTCCAACGCTAATGAGAGCCAGTTGTGTGAGTGTGAATGTATTGGTGGGGCGTGTGGTGACCTGTGTGTTTGAAAGGAAGACCAATCAAGACAATTATAATTTATAAAAACCAGATGAATAATTAGTCTAGCTAGCACCAATAAACTTTTGAGTTCATTGTATTCCAATTGATTTCAAAACATCATTTCCTTAAAATTCCACAAGCTATAACATATATGCATATCTTTCCAATTCTAATCCTGAACAAATAAGAGGAGTAAATACAAGGTGAAAAAGAAGGGAAAAAACAGTGACGATTCTAAATTAGGATTTAATTTGAAAATCCCTAAATTTATTCGTTTTAAAATAAAAGTAGAAATCATGATCAACAAGCGACGACATAAGTAATATCTACACTCAAGAGAACACGATGAAATCGAATGATTTCCCGTACCAACAAAACAAACATACAATCACTACAAATAAAATTACATTTAGTGGCACAGAAAAAGTGACACTAAAAACCAAAAAAGTGCCACTAAAAACCCCTAGGCAATCAATGGCACAAAAAAAAGTGCCACTAAAAGCACTGCCACTAAAGACCTTTAGTGGCACTTTTTGGTTGTGCCGCTACAGCATTATTGGGTTTTAGTGGCACTTTTCTATTATGCCACTATAGCACTTGTAGGTTTTAGTGGCACTATTTGTATGCCACTATATAATTGCAAAAATAAATATTATTTCACTATTTAATTGCAAAAATAATTATTATTTCACTACTAGTAAATATCTCATAAACCATATATTATCCCAAAGAAATATTATGTTTAAATGCAACAATAAAAAAGTAAAAGTACATTGCTATGTTCAACATAAATTAAATCCAATAAATTACATTATATTTAACCTTTCTAAAATACAATTTTTATGTTCATCATTTGCCCATGAAGCACCATTGTCTTTTATAGCTTGCATCCTTCTTAAAAATCGAATGTACCCATGTTTATCTAGTCCTTAACTTTAGAGTAGTCATCATTTAAACTATTTACTGCCATGTAATTCCTGAAGACAAAGAATGGAATTAAGTTAGGCATTTTCCAGATCTTAAAAAGTTTGGTGTCATCAAACATTGACCTAATCAACTTCAACATCAACGAAAATTATCAACTACAATCTACTTTATCTTCGAATAAATGAAGAAAAAAAACTCTACAATGGGTTTATCAATACGAAAAATCAGCAATGGATTATGTCCAAATAATGTCAAACTAAAGTGACTTTCTTATCAATTTCCGTAAATTTTTTTAACCAAAATAGAAACATTACTTCTAATTTTACCAAGACTACATGAACCGGACCAAGTAGAGTAACTTTGGCATAAACCAAACCTTTTTTTTTCTTACCGTAACTAATAACATAAGAATATAAGATGGTGCTTTGATTCCTCTGTGTCCAAGCGTGATAGATTATAGTGAATAAATTAATATCAACAATCAAAGAAAATGAAAAACCAAAAGATACATATAGAAACATATAAAAAGATTTAGAGTGAATAAAAATATACCTTATTACATATCACAATTGACTTTCTAGCATCCCCCATCTTTAGGTAGCAGGCAGAAATTGAACAATGTACAAGTCATTGAAGCTAGTATATGTTCGACATTGAAAAAAATGGATGAATTTGATTAACAGATGATTTATGTAACACAAAAAAGCTTAAAATTGGACAAACTAAATAGCAAATCGAAGAGGAAAGAGTCAAAATACGTCATACTGTATAAGAATCTCATCCGCAGAAATTGAACAATTACACCTTGATCAAATTTCCACACACACGTATTTTGGTCAATAAAGAAATCATAACTACGAGATCCGCCAAAATCTCTACAAATTACCAAAGCAAAATCGTGTAACATAATGAAAACAAAAACAAAACTGATTTAAGCCCTAATACTTAAAATCTTACTCTTTAAACAACACAGAAAAATCGAAAATTTAAATGAAGGTTACCTTCTTCCGATTAATCAAAGGAATTGCTGGAGCTTTTGAGAAGGCCTAGAACACAAACACGCATTGAAATTCAAATAACTTTGTGTACCGACTCAAACATGAAGAGTAACTCAGCAATTACAGATAATTAAAGATAAAAATTAACAAAGAATTTGTACCGACTCTCCAGAATAAGAATCAGAAATCAAACAGACATCTTTCCAAGGCTAAGATAGCTTCAGATCGACACCGTCCTCTACAATCGTTGTAAGCGCTGGTCTCTAGTGCTTTGTTGAGTTACCTTGTCTCATACGTCTTCGGCGATAGTCTCAACCTCTGTACCATTGACACAAGAACCAAAAACTAGAATCAAAGAAGCTATCATACATTGAAATCAAACAAGTGACGAAAAATGAATCATAAGAAATCCAAATCAGACTAACCGAGGAAACGATTGGCATCAATGGCTAAGACGTCGAAGCATTGCAAAACCGGTATTTTACTCTTGGGAATGGTGCGTCGCTGTTGAATATGGTGTGGCGGCTGGTGATGGCGATATGGCCACCGTCGGCACTGAGAATCGAAATGGAATATATAAAATTAGGGTAAGGGTAAAGAACTTTGGGGAATATCAATTACTTGGCGGTATCTAAATTTTGAAGGTAGGCCGATTTCAATTTTGCGGGAATCAAAACCAAAAGACGAATATTTGAAATTTTGATCGTGATACAGGGGAAAAAAAAATAATTGCCACTAAAACATTTATATAGTGACACAAAAAAGTTGTGCCACTAAAAACTTGTGCTACTAAATGTAATTTTATTTGTAGTGAATCGATCGATGGATCGATCGATCCAGAGCCATCAGTAAAGAACAAAGAGATGCAAAAATACGGAAAAGGAATCAGAAAACGTTAGATTGAGAAGTGATTCTTACCGATTGCAGATGAGCGGAGGTTGTAAGAAGCGATTGGTGTCCTGCGGTGGCAGGAAGAAACGACGGCGGTGGAGTACGTGGACTGTCGGCGGTCGGCGGTGCAATCCGGCGGTAGCGGTGCACATAGAAGGGACGACGTGTGGAGTGGGGAAGGCTGGAAGAGAACGAGTGTGGAGTCTGAATGTGTCTGTAACTCGCGTTTACGATAGGGACGATGGCGGAGGGACTTTAGGGTTAGCCGACTATTTCATAATATATATATACAAAGGGTAAAAATGTAATTTCCTAAATACTCGAATAAGCTCGCGAGCTTTACGAGCCTTGTATTTTACTGCTCGAGCTCGGCTCGACAAGGTACTCGAGTAGCTCGAGCTCGAGCTCGACTCGCTTAAAGTCAAGTCGATCTCGAGTATTTTCCGAGTCGATCTCGAGTAACTCACGAGTTGGCTCGTCTCGTTTACACCCCTAGGCGTGGGAGTCAAGCTCCTGACCATCTAATTATAAAAAAGAATAAGTAAATCTATTTAAATAATATTAAAATTTTACTGTTCATCCGCTCACAATAGGAGTTGTATGCAGGGGTAATGAGTCTAAAACTATAGTTTTTAAATGCTCCAAAATAATTAAGAAAAAAAAATCAATATCAATACTATAATTAAATTTAAAAATCTATTTATTAATTATAATATGTTATCTTATCTAAATATGTTAGATATTACTTTATTTTGTGATTTTTTAATGCTACTTAATATTATTATGCGACGTAAAGTTACATTACAATTCGAGGGATTTATAATTGTTAGTTAATCTTTTGAATTAGATCATTTACATAAAGTTATAGTTCCGGCCTTTCTAGTTCTACGTAATATTCGTGTTCGGTCCTGTTGAAGGCCCACTTTGTAGATATATAATTGTCAAATCTTTTAAAATATTATATGATCATTCTGGAGAACACGTACATATGTTTCACCGGAGGACATATCTGCAGGGAAGCAGTTAATTACATGAATTGAAATGTTTCTCTAAGATATAGTAGTCTTTTGTTTAATTTTTTCTTTTCCTTTTAAAATTTAAGTTTTCTTGAACATCATCTATACATTTTCATAACGATTTAAAAAAGGCAGGGCTGTGGTTTTGTCAAGTCCTATGTTTTTTATTTCAATGGTCGTTGATTCATTACTCAACAATAATTCAAAATGTATTTTAGACTAATATATAAATATTAACGTATAATTTAGTAATTTATTTATAACATAACATTTTTATGATCAATACATAATGTTACTATCAATCAACAATTTTATGCAAGCTGACATAATCCGTGCATATAAAAACACACATCATGAATTCATCATATACATATAATCAATAGTAAATTATATGGATGGTCCTTGTGGTTTGGGTAATTTGTTTGATTCCTAATTTTTTTTTTTTAACTCGGTCGATCCCTTTTTTATTTTTATTATGCGCATGGTCCTCCAATCATAAAAAGACAAATTTACCTTTAAGAAACTGTTTTTGATTTTTTTATAATTTCTTTATTATTTGTAAATTTAAAAAAAAAAAAAAAAAAAAAAGGAGAATAATCCCCATTTCCCCAAACATCCCGATTCAAATGCCAAAGTCTCTCACTCTCTCTCTCTACAAATCGGAAACTCCCCTTGACCACCTCCCTCGTTCCGTTTTCTGATGCCTTCCGATACACCACCTGAGCTTCTCCGATCGTCACCTGCGTCCCCATCTCTCTTCATCGATCTCGTTGAAACACTAGTCAAGTCAGAGTTCTTCTGCTTGCGTGCAACCTCGTTTGCCATGTCGGAAAGTTGCTTCTTGAAAAAGTCGATTGGATAGAGATCGGCACTGAGAAATCAGATACAAACATTTTCTCTTTCTCTCTCTCTCTCTCTCTCTCTCTCACACAAAACCATCTCAAAGAAGAAGGGTGTTGGCGGTGGCTGGGTTTCGTGGTTCGCCGGCAGTGAGGTTGCGGCTAGGGTTCCGAGGGAAAGAGGCACTTGAATGTCGGTGATCTAGTAGTGTGGGGGTTGTGTCAGTAGAGAATGAAAATATAGGTTGTGGCTGCTTGGTGAAGACGGAGAAAAGAAGAGGGAGAGAGGTGGCGATCGGTTGTTTGGCCTCCCATGGATTTGAATGGAATCGATTTTTGATACCTACCATTCGATTTTGTGACTCTGTCATTGGTTTAGTATATTGGGATTTGATTTCTTTATGATCTATCGGCACTGAGAAATCAGATACAAACATTCATCTGGGTGTATTTGATTTGCAGAGTCTTTATTTTTTCATCTGCATTTCTTCTGTCTCTGGTTCTTGTTTTCATTCGATTTTTTTGCTGCTAATTTATTCTTTTGCTGCTCCTAATCTGTTCTCATTTGACTTGGGTTTCATTCAATTTTGCTTTCCAATGTTTGGTCTTCACCATAAGTTCCGACATTTCTCCTTATAACCCATCTACAGTCGTTCCTCTGATATGCTTTTCTTTATTTGTTTGGCTGCAATTGTGTTTGAATAGTGTTACAAAGATATAGGGATATGAATTGTCTTGTTAAAATACAAAATCACCGGTTGGTGATATCTTGCCGGAGAAGATGACCATGGTCGGAGACGACAAAATATCACGGCGATGGACGGAACGAACCGATAAGTAAGGGTTGGGGCATTATGGACCCGTTTAACTTTATAGCATTAGAAATAAGAAATAAATAATAATAATAATAAAACTTTAAAATAAATGGATAAGTGTAAAAACGTTGATGTGTGTTAGGGACCAAACACGTAACAAAATTAAGTTTAAGGGACTGTCCAAGTTAAAAAAAAGAGTTAGGGACCAAACATGTAAAATACCCCAAACCACAGGAAAAATTTACTCTGAAATCAAATTCCCTATAAATACGAGCGATGAAGAAGTGTTAGTAATGGGCTAATGGCATCTACTTCTCCATTCAAATTGCAGGATCATCACAAACACAATTAGACCTGGAGTACTCACATGCACTGAATGCCAATTTTTCCAACTTCGTTTCAGTGAAGCTCTCTGGTGAGGGAAACTACCATCTTTGGGAGACGCAGATGCTTTGCCTCCTGGAAAGTTACAGTATCCGGAGCATTGTAGATGGTAAGTTTAAACATCCGAGGTCGAAACAATATGACAGTCTTGTTAAAGGTTGGATCTTTGGTTCAATCAGTGAAGGGCTACTTGTCACTGTTGTGGATTTTGGTTCGGCCAAAGAGGTTTGGGACAAACTCAAATTTTTGTACGGTTCAACTATAAAGAAGTCTGAACAAGGTATGTGCATGATAATCTGATTGCAACATTTGAACAATAGCAAATATGTTGATTTCCAGCTTCCCGTATTGACAAAAGACCACTCCCAACATAACTTATGCTTAATACAAACTTATATTTTGCTGCCTTCTAGTATTGACAGCTAGTTTTACATGCATAGACTTTTAACATATATGATATCACTATCTAGTGTTCATTATTGATAGCATATGGGATATACAGTACCTACAAAAGCCAAATGTAGTATTTGAAACCATATATACTGTAATGATAGCTAGCAAAAGCATACACTAAAATATTATTGTAAACGAGTGAGCATGCAACCACTATCATAGCCGTGTCTCATGGTTACTGATACGGGGTCGAAACAGTACTCGTGTGTGTGTATATATATAGTAAAAGCGTCTCTCTTCTCTATTTAATTTTTGGGAGGTTGACCACCTCAAATGGGTCTTTACCGATTACATAGTCATTTAATTGAAATTTCAGAAGGGTACAAAGATTCACCCCAAAAGAAACTGCAAGGAAAAATAACAAATGATAGAGTTCCAACAGAAGGCACAGATATAATAAACACAAAAGGCAAATTCGTTCGAACAGAATACACAGACAACGTGTCGAAAGCACTTGTGGAAGGGCGATGGTCCGACGTGGAATCCATTATACAAGAAAATACTGACAAAATCACAACAGTAATTGACAATGATGCCAACACGGTGCTTCATATAGTGGTCGGAATAGGCCTTAACTATTTTGTCTACCAAATACTATCACGCATACAAGCCAAAAAATTGCCTACTATGATAAATTCTAAGGGAAACACAGCCCTTCATATTGCTGCAATTGTTGGCAACACCATAGGAGCAAATCTCTTGATAAACAAAAACCCAGGTTTGTTGGAAATTAAAGACCATGGACATAAAACACCTTTGGATAAAGCCTACAATAATATGCATCTAGATACCATTATATACTTGTTAAAAGCCGCCAATTATGAGGGTAAAACCAAGAAAAAGTATTCTCCTTCAGAGGATTCCCCTTCAGATGTCGGCCTTCTTATTCAAGCAATTTCTGCAAAGAAATATGGTGAGTAGCCAATCAATATTGCATAAATACCATGAATCGAATACTTGCTGATTATTTGAATATTCACAGTCTTTGGAATATGGTTGCAGATTACGCAACATTCTTAGTCAAAACGTTTCCTGACTTTGCTGTGGAAAATGATGAATTACTGATGGCAATAGCTAAAACCTTTCCAAGTGGGTTAGACTATTTAGAAAAACTTATGTATCCAAGTAAGTTTCTTTCTAATGTTTGTACTAAGATATAGTTTTTCTCTTTAATTCGATTAACTATTGTTTTTCTCTTTCAGTAGTGGGGGATATTCGTCCTATTCTAATGGAGAAAGCCAGATATCCATTTTCTCTGTTAGTAGATTTCTACAGATCGATTAAAGATTCATGGGATACATTGGAAACGAAGAGTCGGAAAATTGTGTTTTTAGTAAACATGCAATTATTCCGTGAGTTATTGATAACCATTTAATACAACTCGAGAAATAATCATATGTTTCAACTCAAATAGTATATTGTATTTTTCTAATAAAATCATGTGCTTACGCTTGTGCTTGTACGAACAGAAATTCCGCTGCTGACGCTATTGTGGATATTTGTCTTGATTCTCCTCCTCATATGGATGGTTTACTTCCCATTCTTTATATTCTATTGCCTCTTGTGGAATGCTGCAGCAAGATTAGGTAAGATCATATGGAGTTCATCAACGCAATGCGTATAAATTTGAAGAATCTTTTAAAATAATTATTTTCCAACTTGTTGCAGGTGTTCCACCCATTAAGCAGATAGTGGAGAGAAAGAGGGAATGGGAAAACGCAAAAGAAGTTCTAAAATTGGTGTGTGATAAAATAGACAAGAAAATCATTGAATTGGAATGGGAAAAGACAAAAGAAGTTCTAAAATTGGTAGATAAAATGGAAAAGAGGGAATGGGAAGAGACAACAAATAGTATAAAATTGTTATGTAATGAAGTTGATAAGAAACATATGGAACGTGAAAAGAAAATAGTTCCGAAATTGGTAATAGGCAAGAAGTTCCGTGACTATTATTACAAAGAACCAATTCTTGAAGCTGCACGTCAAAATGCTTGTGATGTTGCTGCTGAGATTTTAGTGAGATTCCATGAAGCAATTGGGTACGAAGATAAAAGTGGGTATGACATTATACAGTTAGCTGTGATACACCGATCAGAAAAAATTTACAACCTTCTCTATACCTTTGTGGGCCGTAAAAGCACTTACAGAGAAATTGAAGATTCTTTAAAGAACAATATGTTGCACTTGGCTGGAAAATTAGCTCCTTCACATAAACTGAAACGTAGCAAAGGTGCAGCATTTCAACTACAAAGAGAACTTCAATGGCGTGAGGTATACCCTAAAGAATTATTAACCATAATTGTAGGGAACTACTGTTTTTTTTTTTTTCATTGTATATTAGCATAAACGAGATAAATTAATTCTACAGGAAGTGAAGAAGATTGTGGATCCAACATACAACACTAAAACGAACATTTTTATGGAGACACCAGATATGGTGTTCACACGAGAACACGAGAATTTGGTGAAGGAAGGAGAAAAATGGATGAGAGCCGTAGCAGAATCATGCAGTATCACTGCATCACTAATCATCACAATCGTATTTGCAGCAGCAATCACTGTACCAGGAGGAAGTAATCAAGAAACAGGGATTCCCTTGTTTACTGAAGACGTTGCCTTCACGATCTTTGCTTTATCTGATGCAACCTCACTATTTGCATCCAGTACCGCATTACTAATGTTCTTGTCGATCCTCACCGGACGATTTGCTGAGCAAGATTTTCTGGTTAGTTTGCCAAGACGATTGCGTATTGGTCTTTGCTCCTTGATGATATCTACAACTGCCATGATGGTGGCATTTGGCGCGACCATGTTCATTGTATTTTGTGGTAGAAAACCATGGATGCTTGCTCCAATTTGTGTATCGGCTTTCCTCCCGATTGCATCATTTGCTACTCTTCAGATTCCCCTCATAGTAGATCTGTTTCAGTCGAGTTACGTTCCCATCTTTGGCAACAAAGTCAGCAAAACCAGCTACACCAGCGATATATTAGAAAAGAATTATATATTAGATAATTACACGACTAGAAAATTGGATCGTTTCCAACAAGCATTTTCGTTGTCGGTAGCGACACATTTCCGACGAAACTGGGATGTAGTTAAAAGGGCCGTTGGAAACAGGGTTGGAAACAAGGAACCCAATATTTCCAACGAAATTCCCACAAAACATATTTCCGATGAATTTCCGACAGATTTCTGACGGTATAATTTTCCGAAAAATATTTATTTTAATGTATTTTTCTGTCGGTATTGTGTCGGTAATAAATGCAGTTTTAAAAAAATTATAAAATACAAAATTTAATTTATTTAATTTTTTGCACAAATTGTACAATAAACTGGGGCATATCACTATATCAGTATAAGACTATCCGGAATACCCTTCACGGAGCTCTTCGTGATGCCACGGTGGCAGCCCATCACAGCGTGCACACCGTCCTGGGTGCATCGTGATGAGTTCATCCGTGATCCCATGTGACCACCATCACGCTACACCACGGCCAATTACAAAGATGTACATATTTTCATGCATACAGTACACACCATTATTACTCCCATTTAGCCTTTATTTTTAATTAAAAAAGTGTGTGATGTGATGAAATGTGATAGGTATAAAGCAAGGTTATCAAACTCCCAAGTTTACTCGTAAACTTTTACGAGTTTACGATCCTAGATTCCAAAAACGAGTACGATCCTACCAAACTCGTTTTTTAAGCAAACCCGTATCAAACTCGTAGACTCGTATCGAGACTCGTAGACTCGTATACGATCCGAGTTTGACTTTTTGACATTATTTGACTTTTGACTAAAAATTGAAAAAGCGAACTTATAACCCTAAATTTCTTCCGTTCCGTCTTTCTCTTTCATTATACTCGACTGTCGAGTGTCGACTCCAAGTCCTCCAAGGCTTCACAGGTTCACGGTTCACCCATTCTTTCCTGTGCAGTCGTGTTCATCTTCAGGCTTCACAGGTTCACGGTTTTCGAGTTTTCAGACTTCATCTCGCCATCTCCAATTCGTTTATGTGCAATCGAGTTTCTGTGCAGTTGAGTTCTTCAAGAGTCAAGACTTCAAGTAAGTGTAATTCCATTTTGATAGAATCTTACGATCCGATCCGATCCTACGATCCCGATTTTGCAAAACAAAAAACGATCCTAGGTAGGATCTCGAGTTTGATAACCTTGGTATAAAGTGTGTGTTATGATGGAGTGTGATAGAGGTAAAATCTTATGTGGCACTGATGTGGCACCCATCACATTTGTGCAATGTGATGGGTATTGCAAGTGGTCTAATAGAAACCAAAGAATCCATCCACTAGTTTACTGTGTGTGATAACCAATTGAACATCCCACATTGCTATTGATTATAATAAGTAATTACTTGACCCGCTTGTCATTTCCCGTTTATATAAGTTATACTTCATTGGGATTTTGTAAAAGATGAAATTAGTCGTATCCCAAAATGAAAATATTCAAGAACAATGATAAACTCCATATGCAAATTACTATATCAAATAGAAAAGCCTTTGTTGCAGTCATTACATTAAAGTGTTTTGACTAGTTAGATCTTAATGGACGTCTAACATACTAGGTAATCACATGATTTATACATGTTGCATGACAAGAATCTTCAAGCTCTTGGTCGTTTCGAATACCCAACAAAATATAGCTTGTAAGTATTTTGGATCACTTGTCCCCAATTGGATTTCCAGCCAACTCTAGCAACAAAATCAACATTAGAAGATGTTCCATGGACAAGAATTCAGATCAAATTAAAACAGTCTTGCAGGAACCAAAACAGAAATTATGATCTTACCTAGCACGTCAATGTGTTGTCGGTTGTCCCCATCTCACAGGCATATCAACGCTGTTGAAAAGCGCACACCCATAAACGCATTATAACAAACTAGGTTAATCATCAAACTCCAAAAACCTCCAACAAACAACAAATTACATCCGAAATCTAAAAATCCAAGAACTAACAGAGTAGATACACACCTTGTAGCATGTATTAAAATATTATCAATTCTGCAGTGAAGAAGACACATGTTATAAACTGATTTAAAGTATTATCAATTCTGCAAATCCAATCTGAAATTGCTACAAAACAATCAATTACCTTGTTCTTTAAATTGTTCCTTAGACTGTTCTTTAGGTTTTACCTTGGATTGTTCCGATTTTCTTAAACAACTTTTTCCGGTTGTAGTAGCTCTTATCGTCTCCTTCTTCCGTATGGCTACTACTTCCGACGTTCTCAACTTCCTCCGCCTGAACCGCCCCACCCGCATCCACATACACTGACGTAGATCTACAGCGTTCCGGTACATATTTGGGCGTCTGCGGCTCTGACCTAGGCGACGCAAACATGTCAAATATCGGTCCCTTTAGCGCCTCCGCCTTCTCCGGATCGTCACATACGACAATATCGGCGGCGGTCTCTTCCTCTTCTTGAAATAAAAGGTCGTCGTCTTTGTTGAAGACCTTCAAATCATCAAGATCGACGTTGAACGTATGGCGTGGGGTTCCTCTTCCGTCGAGATGATCTTCGTAGAGAGACGAAAGCGGTGAGTTGACGTCGTCGTTGAGGTATACGGATTGGGCAGAGCAGGAATTAAAATTTTGGGCAAGCGGGAATGAAATTTTTGGGGGTAAGAGTGAGCGGGTAGGGTTAAATGAAAAGGAAAGCTATTGTTTTCTTTGGTTTTGTCGGTAGTTTGTCGGAACATTCCGACAAATTTCCTACGGAACTAAAAAAAATTCAAAAGATGCACACGCTGAGATTAGAACTCGAGCAATTGCTAAGGCTGAGTAACCGCTTTCCCATTGGGGCTGAGGCCTCACCAACGAAAATTGCCCTTTTACCTGATTATATCCGTCCATTTTAAATACTATTATTAGTTTTCTAATTATTATTATTCGTTTTCTAATTATTATTATTAGTTTTCTATTTATTATTATCAATTTTATAATTATTATAAGCTCAATATTATAATTTGTATTTAAATTTATTATTATTATTATTATCTAAATTTATTATTATTATTAGTTTTATTACTATAACTTTCCTTATTATAAGGTTTATTAGACGTTGTATTTCTGGGTTTTGTGTGGGGTACGTGGGTATGTGGGACCATTTTCTATAATTTTTTATATGAGTATATATGTAAATGTCTAGGGTTTAGAGTTTAGACTTTCTCTAAAAAAACAGACAGATTACCCTGAATATGTATATGTATATATTGAAGGGTTTTCTAGCAAACAATGAACACAAAAATTTCTATGGTTCACATGCAACCCTGAGATGATCTATGTTTTCTTCTATGAAGATAATAAACTAAAATCCTAAAGCCAACAATTATTTCTAGAAGAATCCTGCCTCAAATGAAGTCACACCCAAGCAATGGAGAAGACAGTCCAGCAGAGTATTTTTGGTTCAAAAGTGGCCCAGAAAAGGGGAGCCAGGAGGTTCCTTTTATAGCCTCCAAGGGTTACAGCTGAAACCCTAGAGGAGCCTCCTTAATGGGCAAGCCTGTTGACCATTTGGACCAAGGCTTCTAAACCCTAATTAGGGTTTTCGCCAACTATGGAGTTCCCTCCATATTGGCACCAACTTTGGCCCCTGGCTACTGGTTTGCCAGTTATTCAACTATTGAATAAATACAAACCAGTCCCTCCACTTTTAATTAATTAATTTAATCATTAAATTAAATCCAATTAATTCTAGATTAAATCTCAATTAATTATTATAGTTTCTAATTAATATATTAACACTTAAATATATTAATAAACCATTTAATTAATTCTATTGATTTATTACACAATTAATAAATCAACCTTTTACTCTACTGAACTCTATCCTAACCTCCAGCTATGAGGGCAACCCAAATAGACTTTGCTTCAATTAACAAGATAAATATAAATATAAAGTCATGGCTTAGACATCTAATCCAACAGTCTCCCACTTGGATAAGTCTATGACTTTAATTTATCTTCTGATTAATTAACAGCCTGCAGCTTCCAAGAAACTGCTGTCGAACTCTGACCCAGTCAGTTCTGTCCATAGATAAGTGATCATATGATCCTTCTTCCAACATGATATTTTCAGACACGAGACATGGATTGAGATCATATGATCCAGGCTGGCCAGCACTTTAGTCAACTTCAAAATCATCGAGCGGCCTACAGATATCTGTTTCCTACCAGGGTCACGGAACGAATAAGCTTCGACTCATATGATTGTGTCTTTTACTTATCAAATCGTACACAACAATGCGTTTTGTAACATCGAGTTACCGATGCGTTTTGGCATTATCAATGCACAACCGATTCGTAAATTTCAACTCATATGTCTCCGCTTTAAGATCATACGATATTATTGTCTCAACATTGCTTGTGATGTAATCCATGAAGCAATCTATTGAGCGCGGGTTTATCGAATACTCAAATCTCTATTTCTAAGTACTCGTGAATGTTGTAGCAGTCTTACTGCAATGTCTAACTCCTTAGACAATCTACAAACCAATTCACGATAGTCTTCATTCATATTTACTCCCGAAAAGTATGAGCGACTGTGGACTTTTGAATAATCAAATTATTCGGGAAGTGAAACATGCAAAGACGAAACTTAAAATCTGACTGGTAGTTACTCTTGCTAATTACCAAGTCTCCACGAGGTAATTACCAAGTCGGATTCTTCATAAACTATTATCGGTTTCTAGATTCCTATTACACTTTTAATTAATGTTATGTATCTATGTCTATATGACCTTTCACTCTTTCTATGTATTCAAATGTTATACACTTATACACTTCATCCGATCGGATATCCTTCCGATGATATTTCAATTTGGTCATACTGTCATTCTTACTAGCAACTCCATTCTATGTACTGTGACTTTCCATGGTTCTCGGGATCTTTAGTTCACATGACTGCACCCTAAGACTATTTCGAGGTGTTACGATGTGCCGGTGAGCCACACGCGCTCCATCAGAATGCCAACGAAATTCTTTAACCATTAAATCCTTATTTGAAAACTCTTTTCAAATTGTTATCAACATTCACCCCAATCATTTTCCAATGATTTTTCACGTATGTACAAAATCCATTCACTACAAGAAAAATGTCAAATAGCTACGGAAAAATTCCGTAGCAAAAACATGATATTCCGTAGCTAAACACGAATGGCTACGGATTTTGCTACGGAACCGATCCGTGGAGAAAATCCTCGTAGCTAAAGGGTCGTTACGGAATCCGTAGCATTTTTGCTACGGGATTTGCTACAGAATTATTCCGTAACACATTGGCGACGGAGACATTCCGTAGCAGTTTTTGTAGCAATTTCACTACGGACTAATTCTGTAACAAACGTTCTGTAGCAAATTCGCTACGGTCTAATTCCGTAACAAATCTTCCGTAGCAAATTGCAACGCCCTAATTCCGTCTCTAATATTCCATAGTAATTTCGCTACATCCTAATTCCGTGACAATTTTCCGTAGCCATTTCCCCACGGACTAATTCCGTAACAAATATTTTGTAGCAGAATCGCTACTGACTAACTCCGTAACAAGTATCCGTAGTAAATTTGCCACAAACTATTTCCATAACAAATATTTTGTAGCGGCGTATGAATACACTAATTTCATAGCTAATATTCCGTAACAAAAAATATGACGAAATAAATCCATAGCAACTTAGCTACAACTTAATTTGTTACTAAATTCATAGCAAATTAATAATGGGATATTTTTGTAGCAAAAAATAACGATGAGATAAATTTCATAGCAAAATGCAAACCAATACAACATAAACTTTTCCAAAACCATTTTCTAAAAATATCAACATTACGAAAATGCAATAGAAAATAAAATAAATTATATAAGTTCTTAATTGTTCAAAACATCAATCAAACAAATCAAATAGCATACGTAGCTACAAGTAGTAAAATAACAATAAAAAATGTATCATTTTTCAATCAAGCTTCTCATATCGTTTATCGTGCTTCTCATTTCATTCAACTCCATTTGTTGTTGTTGTATAGTATCCTCCATTTTTTGGATCTTGGACTTGACTTGATGTTGTTCAGAATGTGAATTTATATCTGGTGGAGTACACTCTTTAGAAGAGTTTGCAAGAAAAATCGACCTACCATATGAGCCAAGCCCATAAATTCTTCTTTTGTGGTCATGTCCTCCCACAGCTCTATAAAACAGATCGTTGTCATCAACTTCCTCTCCTATTTCTTCCAAATTCGCACGTCGTGACACATAATAATCCTAGAATGTCATCATTGCATTAATATAAAATTTATAAAAGATATTTAACTTACTATTATTATATAACTTCAAAATAAACTTACATGAACTTTTTTAGATCTCTCATCAATTAACGTCTTCCCGTCATGATCCTTAGTATGAGTAAACATGAATATATCAAAGCAAGATGGAGCTTGTCCCGTATATTCCTCCTAAATTAATAACAAAAATATGTCAAATCTCACCACAATATGTATTGAAAAATATGATATTAATCAATAAAAACAATTACCATATCAATAGCAATTTGTTTATGAGAAGCTGATCCACCATTATGGGTAGGTGGAGCCTCTCCACCTTCTACACCTTTACGCCTATTTTTTTATTTTGCTCAGACTTTTTTTTGAACTCCTTTGAATTCCATATTGCATTCCAAGCAGTCCACACTGCTTGTTCTATGTGAACTGGCTTTTCAAGGGTTGAATTTCTTTCAGGTGAGCTCATGTTATAAATATATTGTCGATAACTCTGTTTTGCCTTATGTTCCCAAGCAGTCTTGATGGACCCAGCATCTACAACATCCAAATACGGACCCAGCATCTGCAACATCCCAATGACATTTTTTCTACAATACATAACAGTTGAGTTATTAGATAGCAAAATATGCCTAATAGTTACATAAAAGCTTAATAATAGTATATGTACCTGAAACTCTTCCCAATAAAATTGTTTTATCTCTTCGCTTATAGTCGCCCACTTATACCCATTTGGGTCCACTCTATTTAGGAATGATTTTTTAATTATATATGCACATTTTCCTGAAGGTACTAACCTACATAACAAAAAAAAAAAATAATAGTGTATTATGATTGTAATGCTCAACATGGATAAAAATTAAGAATGGAAGTAAAATTAAACAAAAATATATGAAAACGAATCGGTATTTAACTTACTCCTTCGCCTGAACTTGAATATGTAAACGTCCATCTAAGCGTGTGTCTTGTTCTTCAGTAACAATCGGTGTGGATTGTGATGTGGTAGGGGAAGGGGCAGACGATGGGGCTAGTGTGGGGGAAGGGGCAGGCGATGGGGTTGGTGTAGGGGAAGGAGCAGACGATGGGGCTGGTGTGGTGGAAGGGGCAGGCGATGGGGCTGGTGTGGGGGAAGGAGCCGACGATGGGGCTGGTGTGGGGGAAGGGGCAGACGAAGGGGCTGGTATGGGGGAAGGGACAGACGATGGGGCTGGTGTGGGGGAAGGGACAGATGATGGGACTGGTGTGGGGGAAGGGGTGGATGATGGGGCTGGTGTGGTTGAAAGAGTGGATGATGAGCCTGATACAGTACCAAACAGTGGGGATGTAGATGACAACGCAGGTGTAGATGCTTCATTAGTACGTCTTTGTAACAGTCGATGTATATGTTTACGTGGCCCTGTTGAAGCTCCTCTTAATGGAAACTACGACATCTTTCCTGTATTATAATCAAAATAGAAATACATTTGTTATCATACAATGTATAAGCTAAAATAGTTGTTCGTTTTCGGTTGTATTGTTTTTATACATAACAAAAGCAAAAACGTCACACACTCCAATAGAATGAATATAGTGTATGTATAAAGTACTGTATAAAATAAAACTTTACATTTTCTCTTAAAACAGTAACAATAAGAAGTGAACCAAACATTATAAATAAAATTTGTTCAAAAAAATCAAGGACCAAAATAAAGATTAAAATTTGAAATATTATTTCAAGAACCAGCAACAAAGTTAAAAAAAATATTAGTTCAGTGACCAAAACTAAAGATTAAAAAAATGAAATAAGGTTGTGTATGTATGTGAGTTTATCTATAACTACACACGAATGTTATTTGTTATTAAAAAATACAGAAATTTCTTTATGTGTTAAGACCCACCCGCACCCATTGTTCCCAACCCCATCGATTCATCTCGCTTCACTTCTCTCCACCTCCACCACATACGCACACGGTACGATACAAACAGCACCGCCATCTTCATCTTAATTCGCCTTCTTCTCATCATCCTTGTTATCGCTTTCCAAGATCGGAGATCAGAATTGTAGTTATAGATCCGAATTACATATCTAATTATCTACGGTAAGCGTTTTCTGTATGTACATATGTTCGATTTTCCGTATTTTTGTTTATAATTTGTTATTGTTTGCTAGTTCTGGAAGAATTAAACTTGAAATTTAGGGTTTGCTTATGATTCTTACTAACACGTAAAAGGCTCAAACAAATCAAATTATATAAACGAATCGAATTATACTGGGTTTTCCCTCTTGACAGATATTGCGTCGCTATCTCCTTGACAATTAGTAAAGAAGCACACTTTGATTGCTGATTGGAAATAAATATGGTCGGCTGTAATAGGTTTAATACAGGTCAAAGCTTATTTGTCGACTGTCTCATTTGCTATAGGTTTCCCCGGCCTCAAATTTGATGTACAATCACATGTTAAAGAGACGTCACTTCCGGCTTTGGCTTTGGCTATGATTACACTTAGTTATTGCAATTTACACATTCCACATGGAGTAATATTTTTTTGAATTACATTATGCAGATAGAACAAAGGAAGAAAGATTATACGTTTAGGTTTGGGTTGACTATTGGAGGATAAAAAAACTGAGCCCGGGTGTGGACCTAAGATTTAAACTTATTTTCGAGTGAGAAGAGTAACTTTAGAACGATCTAAATGGGAGTGGAAACTTGCACAAGGCATATACAAGACCTCCCAAATCGATTTTGTTCGGTTGCTTGGAAGGTATATTTCAATTAAAAAGTAGCAATGTACTTTCAATTGTTGACAGTCTCGTTTATGGATTTTGATATTCGTTTTCTATACGCATTTTAGGATTAGGATTTCTCTGTTTTATCTTGTTAGCAAAAACTGATATTGACAGTCTTGTTAGCACTTCAGATGGTTTACTGATCAAATACTAGAGATAAAACAAAACATACACTAAGGAGAAGCACAAAGAGACAGACCGACCTGGAAGATGTGTGAAGCAGGCCGAACCAGAGGAAGCACCGATAGATCACTAGAAAAAGACGAGGGAAGAACAGCAGCACAAAAAAATTTCATCTACATAGGCAAGTTAGGGTTAAATTAAATAGGATTTGGTTTTCAAGAGAGTGAATATCGGGAGATTTGTTTTGCCGGGAATGGGTAGAGTCGTAGAGGGAATTAAACTGGTTATCATTATCTATAACAGTTTTTAAATTTGAAATTGAAGTCTCATAATACGTTTAATATCACTATATTGGCGGGACCATCTGTGTTTTCCATTTATTGATTGATGGTGTTTTCCATGTGATCCAATTTGACGGCAAAAAAAGGGTACTCTTCTTTTATTTATTACTTTATGTATTACCTCGTAGTTTCAATTAAATGATATTTATATCTTTTTCGGTTCTAGTCTTCTTTGACGTTATATTTGAAATTATAAAATACTAAATAATTGTTATCCTTTCCAAATTGAAAACTACAATAAATATGCAATTTTCACAAATATTTGATTTTACTAATGTTATTCTCTTGGAAATTTAAACTTTTAAGATATTTAACTATTTTTTTCTACCAATATTTAACCAACCACATCAATAAATCAAAATTTTAATAAATAAATAAAAAAACCATCAAAATAAAATTATTCATCATCCGTTGAAATAAAACTAATCACAAAAATAAAACTATGTGTTAATCACTATTATCATTAGAATGATCGTCTTCTCCATCGTCGTCTTCTTCATTTGTTGATGTACTATACTCTAACTCATCCTCGGTGTCATCATTATTTTCATCATCAGAATCGTTGGTTGAGATATCGCCATACTCGAGTGTTTCATCATGTGAACTTGTGGATGGTTCTTGTGTAGTGCTAATGATGTCATTTGGTTCAATTTCATCTACTTGATAATCATGTGAACTTGTGGATGGTTCTTGCGTAGTGCTAATGATGTCATTTGCTTCAACTTCATCTTCTTGAAAAGCAACGTCTTTTTGATGATCACTATTTTGTATATCAATCCATCCTCGTGGTTTAACTTTACATACAGCCAACCAATTAGACATGTTTTGAATGCTGGGGTATGACATGTAACAAACTTGAGTAGCTTGAAAAGCTAAAACAAATGGCTCGAACCTCTTGAACTTTCTTCGTTTATCTATGTCAACCAATTTATATTGGCTATGGACCTTGACTCCTACATTAGGTGTAGGATCGTACCAATCACATCTGAACAATACTGTGCTTTTAATTGGCAAACCAGGATATTCAACTTCTAATATTTCCAACAACTTGTCGTAGTAATCACATGAGTCGCTACTTATACACACTCCGCTAATCATTGTCAGTTTGTTAGAACCATATGATTCCGTATGAAACTTGTAACCATTGACAAAATATACATTATATAGTTTCACCGTCCATAATGGTCTTCTAGAAAGATCATGTATATACTTGTTCTTAATTTGATTTTGGCGTGCCTATATGAAAAATAAAAAACTACATTATTACAAATTTGTAAAAAAAATCAATAATAATGATAATAATAATAATATAATAATAATAATAACAACAACAACAGCAATCTGAACACTCACATAATTTTCAAACCATGAAGCAAAGTTTTTATCCATTTCTGCCTGAAGATCATGTTCATTCATGTCTGGATGTAGCTCTTTCAATATCTCTTCATACATCCTGTACACATAAAGATTAAAATATGTTTAAACTCATCAGGAGTTATAAAACAAATGGCTTTGAATATCTATTAGAATCATACTTGACGTAAGGTTGCACTTTCTCTTCATTAACCAATATGTAAGAATGTGTTGCGTTAAATTCCATTTCAGTCAACCTTCTCGTCTTGATTTGTCCATATGGGCGGCCAGGATGTGCAAATATAGTCAACATTTCTTCATCGTCGTCTTCAGATCCACCATCATCATTTCGAGGTACCTTTCGATTACGTGTATAAACATGACGCTCAAAATAGTAAGAGCAAAATATCGATGCTTCACGAACCAAGAATGCATTGCAAATGGACCCTTCCACTCTAGCTTTATTTTTAACATCTTTTTTCAACTGATGGAGCAATCTACAATACAACAGTTACTTTATATGTTAACCAAGTTTTACAAAATTAACAATTTGAAATACAAAAATCAAGTGCATATATTATCTTTCAAATGGATACATCCATCGATATTGCACAGGACCTGCTATCTTTGCTTCATATGGCGTAAAACAAATTCTCAAACCAGCTCTTGCATTAGCATTGTCCTTTGTCTTCTTCTTAACATCCATTATAGTGTAAAACAAATTCTCAAAAACATTTTTCTCAATGTGCATAACATCAAGATTATGTCTAATAAGATTTGTTTTCCAATACGGCAAATCCCAGAATATGCTTTTTTTCTTCCACCCACATTTATGCTTGTTACTGCATGATTTATTTACTACCTCGGCATTCACTTCAGTCATTTTTAAGAAACCATAAGCTTCAATTTCCCTTAAAATTTCTGTGCCATTCATAATTGGAGGAGGACCGTTTTTCTCTATACGGTTCTTGATGAACTTGGTCTTATTCGTTCTGAATGGGTGATCTGGTTTGAGGAATCTTCTATGACAATCAAACCAAGACATATTGTTACCATTTTTAAGCCTAATGGCTTGTGAATATTTTCCACAGTGTGGACATGCTAACTTCCCTGCAGTTCCCTAACCCGACAACATGGCAAATGCTGGGAAATCACTAATTGTCCACATTAAAGCGTCTCTCATTTGGAAATTTTGTCTCAAAGACACATCATAAGTTATGAAGCCTTCTTCCCATAATTGTTTCAGTTTTGCAATAACAGGTTCAAGAAAACATCTAACCTATGCTTAGGATTTTTAGGACCGGGTACAATTGCAGTCAAAAACATGTAGGGCTCTTTCATACACATAGAAGGTGGCAAATTATAAGGTGTAATTATAATGGGCCAAGTTGAATGTTGTGCGCCTGAGATTCCATGGGGCTGAAACCCATGGAATCAGACGGATGACACATAACTTCATCACCATAAAGGATGGGCAAATTATAAGGTGTAATTATAATAGACCCAATCTTTCGGATGCGAATAAAGGATGGGCGACATCAAATTGCTTCCAAGCATCAGAATCAGACGGATGACACATAACTTCATCACCATGGGCTTGATTCTCTGCATGCCATCGCATAGAAGCGGCCGTTGCTTGAGAAGCATACAATCTCTTCAACCTCGGAGTTAACGGAAGATAATGCATTCGGGTCCAAGGTACACGTGCACACTTAGAAGATCTTCTTGACTTTTTATACCGCGGCTTTTCACAAAACTTGCATTGATCAAGATCTTTGTCGCCCCTCTAATATAACATGTATCCAGAGCTACAACAATCAATCAATTCCACAGGTAAACCAAGTGCTTGTATTAACTTTTTGGACTCGTATAAACTACCATGGTATTATCCTTTGGTAACCCATCCTTCATCAATTGACAAATTGAATTAAAACATTGTTCAGGGATGCGATATTTTGATTTGATATTCAATAGCCGAGCCACAGCTGAAAGTTGTGTTACTTTTTCACAACCGGACCATAACTCTCTATCAGCAGCATTTAGCATATCAAAGAATTTTTTATCTTCTGGATTTGGCTCCTCATTAAGAGTTCTTATTCTAAAATCAGGACCCGCAACATCCAAAACCATTTCCCTATAGGAGGGTTCATGTTGATCATTTAGACTTATATTTGAATCATCCATCCCTGATGAAGTAGAACCTATTGATATTTCTCCATGTCTATCCCACAAACGGTAGTTTGGAAGAAAAACAAACTTAGCCAAGTGAAACTTTACAACTTCAATATCTTGATATGGTATGTTAAGACATTTTGCACAAGGACATTTGATTTTATTTCCATCTATAAAATTTTGTTTACTACAAGCAAATTCGATGAAGTATTCCCAGCCAGGTCATATCCTGAATCTGACTCACTATGCTCTAAGCATTAAGTCATCAAGACATGTTCATGACACTTCTAATCGATCCAAGAAACTTGTTGGATTCGATCTAGTCCTATTCCAAACCCTTTTGGAATCTTAGGATTACTTATAATCCTTGTGTCACGACTTTTAATAACTATATCCTTTCGGAGACTTTTCTTCATGCATCTTGAATCTTATCAAGATCATGCTTACTATGGCCAGGTTTATACTTATGACATCATCTATCTGATATGTGTTAATGGATTATGTGAGTATATTGCACATTTTATATCTCTCATGCCAAATCATTACACTTTGCAATGACAGAAAACTATTTCCTAGGGCAATGCATCTTGAGTCTCATCAAGATCATTTTGGCAGAGTTTCGATCTATCTCATAGACGTTTATAACCACCCGAGCATGCCGTATCTTTATTAAGTCTTTCATAGCGATCCGTCTCTTAACACCAAGTCATTACACTTTGTAATGAAAAGAGACGTTTCCTAGAAACATTATGTTTCACACATATGGAGATAGATAACAGCAACACTCCCAATAGCTTTGACACGATTATGGATTATTCACAAAATCCAGAACTTTTGGCACATTTTGAGAATCCAAACCTTTCTAACATTTTAAGGGAAATCTTTCAGCCCTTTCTCAAAATCCAATCCTTTGGCATATTTTGAGAATCTGAATACCCTTTCTTGCAAGATGCCCATGGCGTAATCCCGGGCCCACGTACCTTCATACTGGCATACTCTTTGTGAGTCCCCATTAGTGTGCCGGTGATCCACACGCGCTCCACTAACGACTTACATTATGCAGTATCCTTTTGGATTTCATCTTCTATTGAGACTGCTTCTCCCGGAATCAATTACTTGACTCTGGGTATCGTCTCACCCAACCAGATGTTCTGAAGGTACATTTCTGTCCATGCTGCTTTCTTTTGATGATTCAATTACTCCCACTGGTTTTTAGACCAGGTGTAAAAATCAACCAAAATGCCACATAGACTGTGTCTCGTCCTAAGGTTCTCTTAATTGGCAGCAACCGGGCTCACCAATGCTTCCAAGTAGTCGGATTGTAAATTCGTACCAACAATAGTGTTTCACCACTATTCGGTATGTCACCCTGATAATAACTACTTATGACGGTGATCAATACTACTGGTCAAGAGAAGATTATGTCAGTATTAAAACATAAAACTAATTTCTGCTCTAAGCCTAGTGATGACTAAAGGTTCTTTCACTTTGTTAATCCTGAACTCATTCAGGACTGTCCCAACTCCCACTGTTTCCTTAGAACATGAGTTCTTTGTAAAAGAGCTCTTTCTTTTCCAGGTAAAGCGGGATAGCTAGTGAAACGACATTTCTTATTAGGTTCAGGCTAGTCATGAGGTTCGGACGAACACTACAAGACCCTGGACCTTTAATGTATAAGTGGGACAATCCCAGCTTTACATTTCAGACAGTGTCTGCAAAACCTACTTAGTCGAAGATGTGGTTGGAATATGGTTTATATGGTCTGACTGGTTTAGTGTTTAATTTACGGGAAACTAATTGGCAATGTATCTCATACATCGAGGATCGAACTATCTCGACCAATGCTCCATTATCTTCCCTAGGACACATTATAACTATTAATGTTCTTGGAAAAGAATGACTGTGAAACATTTTCCCAGTTTAAGTTGTCACTCAGGTTCTGTGGATCTCGTACTTCCTTTGAAGTCCTTGAACTATTCAAGGTTTCAATTCAATCGCTTATTCTGATAAGCATAGCCATATTCGTCATTCTGAATGACAAATATCACGAAGTACAAACTATTGTGTTTTATTTGAAGATTCGGGCAAGACACAGCAACTGATGTGTTCGTTGCTCCTAATGTCAACGTCCTTTACATATCTATATAAACTTATGACTTTGTTAATGCTGGTCAATACTTGCAATCTTCAGTTGACTGCAAGTTAACTGATTCCAAAATCCTATCCTCTGGATCTTTGGGTGATTCAATTCTTGCCATTTGTGCTTTATAAAGAACTTACTCATCATCTGACTTTAAGTCATATGATTCCAAAATCATGTCCAACTGGATCTTTGGTTGATTCATTTCATGACACATTAAGAACTCAATTCATCATGAGACTCTAAGTCAAATGATTCCAAAGTCCTGTCCAACTGGACCTTTGGTTGAATTGATTCTTGTAATATCTATCTTAACAATCATAAAAGACACAATTCCTAAGATCCAAACACTTTGGATGCATTCAATATTCAAGTTATCATCAATAATGCATTCAACAGAATCATACAACATTTCAAGGATAATTTCAAACAACAGATGTTAAAAGAAATTAAACGACAATTTTATTAAAAAACAAAATCCTTGAACAATGTACTATATGATAGACAATGTCTTACGCATCTAAAAGCTAATAACAATATTTCAATATCTAACTAAACTTCAAAACCGCATGAGCCGGAAAACCAAACCAAATGTGCTCCTATGCGCCAAAGTCTCGTACCTTACTGATTCCCTGCATATAAACCAAATGTGACTATCACATTATGCATCAAGGAATTATGGAACAGGAGTTTTGAGGTTTTTAGACATACCTGAGCTTTCAAAAGATTTCGACCTTGGAGCGTCTTCCAATCTTTCCGCGACTGTATCCGATTTTGTGGATTCCCAGTTTAAGACATGTCCAGACGATCTAGATCGTTTCTTGCTGTGTCTTTTCACTGGACTTAATCCAGAAGTAGCTAAACCATTGGAACTATGCCTGTCCAAGAGTGACTCGTATAAATTCAACAGTGGACGCATTTCTATTAAGTTCTTTTTCTGGTCTTCCTTTCTATACGTCTGAATGAACAGATCGTACTTACTGGTCAGTGAAGCGAGTAGAGTGTTAACACTCGACTCCTGACTCATGGAATGACCAAGTTTGTACAATTCGCCTATGTACGCTTCAATAACATGCGAATCGATGCTACTTCGTTCTTTTAACTTACACTCAACAAGTCTTTTGAAAATCCTAGCTCGTTCCTCTTCAACCGGTTTTTGGAACCTTTCCTCAACCGATTGCATTAACTCATATGGCCCCAAGGATTCAAAATCCTTTCGAAACTCGGGGTCAATGGTCAATAGCATGAGGTCACGAATCTTTTCGGATTCATCAACTAATAAGTCATGTTTATCATAAAGGCTCTTTATGATGACTTGTTTTGGTGGAACCGGGATCGGATACTCGGTGAGATGAAGCTTGCCGGAAATGACGAGAACTCGTCTCCAATTGCGAAGCCATTCCATACAGTTAAGGCCAGTCAGCCTTTCCATATTTAGCAGGTGCTTTCTGATGCTCTCAGAAATGGGTGAAGGAGGAGAGGGAGGAGAATAGACACTTGATTCAGACATCTACAATAAACAGAATTTTATTAGTTTAATTAATCCTTTTAAATAATTACCCAATATATTATTTATTAAGGCTAGGACCCAAAATGCCCCAACTATGGTGTGAAGAGGGATGCCGTAATCACAACATAATGGGCATTAAGGTAGATAATGCACTTATCAATTTCATCATATGAAATTCCTAGATCTATTGAGACACATTGAACTGTTCAATGGCATGTTTAGTCTCGGATGTGCCCCATTGTTTGTGACTGGGATGCCGAGGATCACAAACCGGGTGTGAATAACCATGCAAATTAGCTTGGTACTCTCGAAGTCAATTGCCATCTCTAATTAACGTGCCGGTTAACCACACACGCTCCGTTAATAATGACAAAATCGAGAAACTCATTGCAAGTCTTTGCGGACCCCAGTTGGCGTGCCGGTAAACCACACACGCTCCACCAACGTTCCACAAAGTACAATGTGCAATTCCATGGATTAGCACCAATTCACATTTTATCCTAAAGTAACTAGATTGGGTTTTGTTCAAGGTTCTAGTACTTTCAATTATAGCATTATACTTTTAAGAGGCTTAGCGGTTCTATCAAACCCGTTCAGCTAACGACACTCGACTGACCAGGAGAGCGGTGGGTAAGAGTGGATACCCATTAGACTGCCATTTTATAGGCAGTCGCCTTATATCCTTTTTATCGGACAGTTTTGTGAACGAGGCCTACTAGCGGTAAGACTAACCATTTAATCTTATATATAAGTATTAACTTTTAATCATAAATATATAAGATATGTTTTAATCTTATTAAAATATTTTAGAATTAATTTATTCATAATTTTCGCTAATTTATTTCAATTTTTCGAAAATTTTAAATTAATTCTTTAAGTTGATTTAATTGATCTTTTAATTAACAATTAATTAAACTAATTAAATCTAAGATAGATATTATAAATTAATCAAATTAATTTTACCTATCTTAAACCCCTAAGGTTTGAAATTTGCTAGCTAGGGTTTAAGGGTTCCAGTTATCTTGAAGATACAGTTACCAAAAATAACAACCAACTTAAAAGGCAAGCAAATAAAGTGGGGAACAAGGAGTGGCGGCTAGGGTTAGGAAACCCTAGCCTTGATTTCGACCAAAGCCTCATCCAAGAGGTGTTTTTCGCAAAAACACTCAAGGAAAAAATAGTTTAAGCAGTTTATATCAAACATAAGAAAACAAGCCTATGCTCTGATACCACTGAAGGGTTTTCTAGCAAACAATGAACACAAAAATTCCTATGGTTCACATGCAACCCTAAGATGATCTATGTTTCTTATGAAGATAATAAACTAAAATCCTAAATCCAACAATTATTTCTAAAGATCAAATGAGGAATAACCAACCTTTTGATCTTGTTCTTGAAGCTAGCAGCAAAGAGATCCTGCCTCAGATGAAGTCACACCCAAGCAATGGAGAAGACAGTCCAGCAGAGTAATTCTGGTTCAAAAGTGGCGCAGAAAAGGGGAGCCAGGAGGTTCCTTTTATAGCCTCCAAGGGTGACAGCTGAAACCCTAGAGGAGCCTCCTTAATGGGCAAGCCTGTTGACCATTTGGACCAAGGCTTCTAAACCTAATTAGGGTTTTTGCCAATTATGGAGTTCCCTCCATATTGGCGCCAACTTTGGCCCCTGGCTACTGGCTTGCCAGTTATTCAACTATTGAATAAATACAAACCAGTCCCTGCACTTTTAATTAATTAATATAATCATTAAATTAAATCCAATTAATTCTAGATTAAATCTCAATTAATTATTATAGTTTCTAATTAATATATTAACACTTAAATATATTAATAAACCATTTAATTAATTCTATTGATTTATTACACAATTAATAAATCAACATTTTACTCTACTGAACTCTATCCTAACCTCCAGCTATGAGGGCAACCCAAATGGACTTTGCTTCAATTAACAAGATAAATATAAATATAAAGTCATGGCTTAGACATCTAATCCAACATATATGACATATGCATATGTATGACATTATCTCACTTTGTGATATGTTCTAAGAATAATGGATTGTAAAACCATGCAAAAAAAATCTGTAATGTCAACTTGTTCATGTATATTATGTGCATTTATAAAAGATGGCCACCGTCTTGATACCTGTGATGCATAACAGTTTTTAGTAATCATTTATCCAGGGGTGTGGTCGCCTAAATCATGTTTGTGGCATTGTCACCTTGACTATTAAACAATAATCGCATCACCAAACTCCAAGTGAATAGGATATTGGTATCGTTTGGCTTAAAGTCAGACAATGTATGTGAATCTTGCTTACTTGAAAGATGACAAGAATGCCATTCACATGAAACAGTGAGAGAGGCAAAAGACTTGTTGGAACTAATCCACACAAATGTTTGTGGACCATTCAAATTCGCCACAAGACATGACGAGCAATAGTTCGTTACGCTTACTGTTGATTTCAGTAAATATGGATATGATAATTTGATTAAACACAAGACAATATTGTATCTTTTAGTAGCTTTTCCAAAGTAAGGAGATAATAGAGACTAGCATAGCCGTGTTGACTAGGAGTGTGCAGTAGCGGCCTGGCTCGGTATACTATTCATTTTTATGTATTGTATTCCCTTTCGGTACACTAGTTGCTATAATTGCGTATATTGTACCCCATTGGTATTTTCATAATGATTTGTGAAACTGGTTTACAGTATTTAAAAAGAATTTTTTTGGGGCGTACATCATACGAAAGTCGGGGCGTTACACCATACATACACATACATATGCCTATCTGAATTTATTATTATTATTATAAGCTTCCTTATTATATGCTTTACGGTTTTACAGATCGAGTGTCGTATTTCTGGGTTTTGTGCAGGGTGCGTGGGTATATGGGACCGTTTCACATTTTTTTGCACGGGAAATATGTGTATGTTTAGGGTTTCTCTAAAAATCGACGGATTGCTGACGAATGTGTATTTGTATATATGTCATATGTACATGTACGAAACCCTAAACCCTATACTCACATGATTACAAATACATATACATACAATACACATGCATGTATATACTACATACATACATACATACATACACATGCACACAAACACACATACACATGTACATAAACATGCATACACGTACATATACACGTACATATACACATACATACACGTTTATACACATACACATACATACATACTCATGCATATAAATACACATACACAAGCACATAAACATACATACACATACTCATGTATGTGCCTATACATATACACATACCCATACATACACGTATATATACATACACATACATATATACATACATACTCTTGCACATACACATACACATACACCTATATACACATTAATAATAATAATAATAATAATATTAATAATAATAATAATAATAATAATAATAATATAATAAACCTAATAAAATCTAATAACAATAATATTCAAAATATAGTAATAATAATAATATTTATAATAATAATAATAATAATAATAATAATAATATGAAATAATAATGATTAATTTGTTTAACAAAATAATATAAATTTTCTATAATATTTAAAAGAAAAGGTGGGAAAGACAAAAAGAAAAGGGGGGAGAAATTTCCAGTTACCCGCTGTTTGATTTCCTAGGAATTCCTACAAACCTTTAATTTTAAATATGAATTAACTTTCCGTCGGTTTTTTGTCGGAAATTACCGACGCATTTTCGATGAAAATGTTCCTATATCCAATTTCGTCGGTATTTCGTCGGAAGTTCGAGCGATTCAAGTTTTGTCATTGATTTGTCGAAAATGTGAAGGAAAATACCGACAAAGCGTTTTTGTCGGAAATTTTTGTCAGTAAAACTAAATTTTCTAGTAGTGAATACGGATGCTTTTTGGGAAGTGAAATCAGTATGGGCGTTCTATTGTATTTACCCAAAATAAAACTAAAACATGAATAAAGAGCATTTGGAGTTGTGCATGTTTTTCATATTTTTATGAATATTGGATATACATGGAGAACACTAACAATATATAGGCTATACCTCTATTATTTTCTATGCATAAAGTTGCCAACATGGTATGTACGAACGCACACACACATAGATATAGATATATAAACATATCTACATACATACATTTATGTCCCTGCTGGATTGCATCATGTGGGAACTTAGCACCTGTATTTGGAACAATATCTTTATTCTCCAGAACGCCAGAACGAGGTCGTTAGTCCTTGAGAGATAACAAAGGGTCACACTATATAAATTGGTATCATTCCTTGAGAGACAACAAAGGGTCAACACTAAATTTCCATAATCAAGGATAATGTGAAATGATTGTTTCAACGCAAATGAACCGGTGATCCCATGAAAATGGAATTCCAGATGATTAAACGACTGATATATAATGTAAGTCCATTAGTGCTCCAAGACATTCATAGCCCCGGTACTGCTTCGCCAAGATGGACTAAAAAGGAATCCCTATTTCATGTTTCAGCCTAAATGACTTGAACTTCGGTAAAAGTACAATTCTGGAATAGTTAAAGACAGAAATTTCGTTATGTGCTTTCAAGTTCTAGTCATAAATGGTTATAAATGTAAACTTTTATCAAGTATGTTGCTACGAAAGGTAAAAGTAAAACTATGTTGCTATTAAATGTAAAAAGAGAAGTATGTTGTTATAAACAATAAATGTATGAAATTAAGTTGTTATTATACGCATTTAGGCCATTCCTTCAACAAGAAAGTATGCTCAACTGCAGTTACATATTTACTTTTACTAGAAGGAATGGGTTAAATGCGAATACCTGTGATAAGATCTACCAATGATCGATAACGAACACAACCAATCCGATAAAACAGAAATAAGGTTAACCAAATATAATTTCATTAACCTTCCCAAACTTTCAAGAGGTTGGGACACTCCTCTCGTAGAGTTTCTTACTACAATAACAGGCCGTTCAAAAGTATTGCTAGTGGGTTAAATACTCCCTTGGGAAACGGACCAGGGTAGCATCACACTCAGACAACAAAAGGTCATGTCCCACAATGTCTTCCAAAGATATGGTCTAGGCACAAACTAATAAGCTATAACTAAATAAATAAAGATAAATTACTCTCCCGACTCCTACTCCAACCAATCATAATGGACTAATTTAGATCAATTGTTTGGATTTCTTGGGCTTGTGCTCTATAGGGCCTTTCAACCCCTCCTTTGGTTGACCGGCATATATCTGCTGGGGCGTATCGTTACCGGTGGCCCAAACTTTCACCTTATCTTCAAGGTGACATTTCGGGAATAGTTCAACCATCTTCCCGTAGTCTTCCCAGGTTACTTCCGTTTCTGACAATCCATGCCACTGAATCAAAACTTCTATTTCTTAACCGTTTTGTTTTTTTTCCTCACCCCTCGGAGTCCCTTCGGTTGCCCCACCAACTCCATTTTTGCAATCAACTGAGGGGGCAACTTGGTTGAGTTGTTGTGGATCCCATAAGATGCTCGTAACAATAACACATGAAATATCGGTTGTATGGCAACGGTTGAGGGTAGCTACAGTTAATATCACCTTCCTATCCTTTAGATGACCTTATAGAGCCCATAATATCATACAGGTAGTTTTTCGTATGGTCGTTTTGCCAAAACTTTGCTGCCTATATGGTTTAAGCTTCAAATAATTAAACCATGTCCCCCTCCTTAAATTCCACCTCCCTCGACTTCTTGTCGTCTTGGTTTTCCATCGTTTGTTGGGCCCGTAACAAGTTCATCATTAGGTTATCCAATGTCGCATCGTTTGTCGGGCCCATAATATATTTATTAGGTTGAGATTTGCAAAGCTTCATTCAGATGGTTAAACAGGGGATGGAAGTATCTCATTTCGGTTTTGTTAGCTTTAGTTTCATTTTTGAAAAAATTATTATTATTATTTTTTATTGTGTTACTGCCAGAAATCATGAGATGTCATTATTTCTTAAAGCAGAAATGAAGACGATGGAAGAGAATGTCCTTGCTGATTTTAATCGGCAAATGAAGAACAGTGGTGGATTTAGTAGTTTCCTGATTAAAAGGTCATACAATTCAAATAAAAGGTCATACAATTCAATGAAATGCCCAAGGATTATGGAAAATTGCTCTCTCTTGAGTATCAACGGAGTTTATTGACATTCGACTCACGTCTTTTTTTACAAGTCAAACTTTAATGTTTCAATATTTTTGCATACAGGGTGTCCAATTTTGCAACATTTATGAGAGATCATAGGAGCAGAACGATGACTTGGGTTTAATGACAATAAAACCCCTTCTGCTGATGCGATATACACTTCTTCAAAAAAGGGTTTAATCGGTTGATTTATAATCTTGTACACTTTCCTTTGAGTTTTGAATCACAATTTTTTGATTTGACTTATTTAAAAATGTTGATATTGATGTGTCACAGCCTCCAGAAAATAATGAAAAGATATTTAGTTTATTCAACAGTTTACTGACAGTATTCTACCGGTCAAACTTTCAATAATCCTGATGGTGCCATCTTATTATGTCTCAATTTGGGTTTTTTTAGTTGTTTAGATTGAAAAGTGGAGTGAGGTAAAAGTTATGAAGACATGATTCAAGTATAAAAATTACAAGCAAAAAATCTACGTAAAGGAGATTCAATAAGTAAAAAAAACAAATGATTTCAATGGTTTGTCATTTCCATTTGGTTTGGTTTGTCATGAAGGTAGGTATTGACAAATTTCGTATAAAGAAGCTACTCGTAGAATAGTTCCCATTTTGTCCCCCCGTATTAGGGTGTTTCTCATTTTTTCTGTAATTTGGGTAAATGTAAAAATTTGGATGAACTTGGATGAACGGGAACTCTGGGTGATCGTGGGTAAATGAGGAAATCTTGGGTTAAAGTTAAATGCAAGAAAATGACTCATACTTTTATCTACTTTTATAAATAACTATAATTATACTATAGAATTTTGAATATTTCCATAAAATTATTTAGGAAAATTACTTTCACGAAATTGCATAACATTTGTATAATTATTGCAACTTCTGCGAAATTATGGTAAATCGGAAATAATAAAATATTCATGTCGCGTGTTCTTTGGAGGATGGGAATCGATATTTCGACTTGAAAAATTGATTCATCCACATTATGTACAATATATTTACAGCTATCGTACAAGTTAATAAAGCATATATTTCATGTGGATGAATAAATTTCTTAAGTGGAAATATCATTTCCCTTGGAGGATGGCATATTCTTAGACTCCAACCCAAAATCAAAAACATTAATTGCGGATTAATCAAAACTATTTTTCAAAATCAAAGTATTCGCCGCGCCATGTTTCGTCGATCCAACTGCATTGCGCAAGTATAACAAAAACATAATTTTATTTTTAACTCCAAACAACTATTTAGCTATAGTTTTCAACCAATTCTTGTTAACAGAAAACTTACGCCAATTCCTTTAAAATGTGACAATATGGCTGCAATGTACATTGCTGGAAACCTTGTCTTCCACGAACGTACAAAGCATATCGAATTGGACTGTCACTTTGTTTGTGAAAAGTTGCAAGAAGGATTAATCTCTCTTTCTTATGTTCCAACTAGTGACTAAATTGCCGATGTCTTCACGAAATCCCTACAATCTTCTCAGCATCAGGATGCTATTTCCAAGCTGCATATCATTCACTTGAGGGGGGGGGGGGGGGGGGGGGGTTAACATACTGTTTTCTGTTACAAGGGTAGAACTGTCTTTTATTTAATTGCAGTTAGTTAGTTGTTAGTTATTCAGTTAGTTAGTTAGTTGTTAGTCTCTTTTCAGCTCTTCATTATCGTTGTATATATATGTACTTCTTTTCATGAATGAAAGTTAACAACTCTCATTGAAATCATTTCTTTCATTCTCACATTCAATCATAACTATTCTTGAGGCTGCATGTCAAAATGCTTGTGAAGTTGTTGATGAGATTTTATTGAGATCCCCCGAAGCAATTCGGTACAAATATAAAAGTGGGTTTGCCATTATACAGTTAGCCGTCATACACCAATCAAAAAAAGTTTACAACCTTATCTATATGATTGGGGAGCGTAAGAGCAATTACAGAATGATCTCTTATGAAGATCCAAAAATGAAAATTATATGATATCAACGAGATTAACGATAGAAATCAACAAGAATTTAGCCAAAGAATTGAACTTGGTTTTATTCCTCAATTGTAGTAGTCCTTAACAGAAAGAAAAAAAGAAAAAGCAAAGCAATAGTCTGTTCTAATGAAATGATACGTACAGCAAAGCAAAAAAGTCAATTTACTTTTAACAACTTTTCACCATATGCACAAATGGTCCCTCAACTTTGTAGATAAATCACAATTTACCCACAAATCTCCACCTTGATTTTTCTACTACGTCACCTCATTTCTCCGACTATCGATGTTTAGAAAATCCAAGCAATGTCGAAACTTGCGTTCCGGGACCGATTTTGTCAACATATCCGCCGGGTTCTCATGAGTTCCAATCTTCGTCACTTTCACTCGCGTCTCGGACCGAATGAAATGATACCGGACATCAATGTGCTTAGTCCGGCCATGAAACACTTGGTCTTTGGCTAAACATATAGCACTCATGCTATCACAATAAATCAATGCTTGATCTTGACTAATACCAAGATCACCAATTAATCCTTTTAGCCAAATTGCCTCTTTTGCCACTTCTGTTAACGCCATATACTCGGCTTCGGTTGTAGACAAAGCCGCCGATTGGTGAAGAGATGCCTTCCAACTCACTACCGAATTACCAACCGTAAAAAAATAACCCATAAGCGAGCGACATTCTCGCATCCAAATCCGCCGCATAATCGGAATCCGAATACCTCGCAACAAAACACTCCCGATTTCCTCCATAAATAAGACCCACATCGGAAGTTCCGTTTAGATACCGAAAAATCCTTTTTACCGCGACCCAATGCTCCTTCCCGGGATCCTCCATGTATCGTGAAACAACGCTCACCGAATGAGCGATATCTGGTCTCGTATAAACCATCACATACATCAAACTTCCGACCGCGCTTGCATAAGGACACTTAGACATAAAGTCCACTTCATCTTGGGTCTTGGGTTAACACGCCTTTGAAACTCGAAAACCTACCGACGAAGGAGTATTTACCGGTTTTGCTAAACTCATACCGAACCGGGAAAAATCTTCTCGATGTAACTTTTCTGTGACAAGAAAAGTTTCCCATGCTTACGATCTCGAACAATTTCCATTCCCAATATTTGTCGAGCCGGGTCCAAATCCTTCATATTGAACTCGGAATTAAGAAGTAATTTCAACTTCTTAACCTCTTCAACACTTTTCGCCCCACCAACATATCGTCAACATACAAAAGTAAATAGATTTGCGACCTATCACTCGCTTTCGGTGATAAAGGCAACAATCATACAAGCTTCTCAAAAAAATGTTTTACCATAAGCTCATCAAACCTTTTGTACAATTTCCTTGGCGATTGTTTCAACCCCTAAAGCGATTTGCGTAATCGACAAACACAACCTTCTTTGCCTTGCACAAAAAAAACCTTCCGGTTGACTCATATAGATTTCTTCATAGAAACTCCCATGGAGAAAAGCCGTCTTTACATCAAGTTGTTCCAACTCTAAGTCGTGATGTGCTACTAAAAAAAGTAACACCCGAATAGACGTGTGTTGAACTACCGGTGAGAAAATATCATTGTAATCAACCCCTTCCTTTTGGCTATAACCTTTAGCCACGAGCCGGACCTTGTACCGAGTTGATTCGGCACCCGGTAACCCGATTTTCTTTTTGAAAACCCACTTACACCCCACGACCCGTCTACCGTTTGGTAATTTCACAAGATCACACGTCTCGTTTTTATGAAGCAACTCGATTTCTTCACTAATAGCCCCAATCCATAAACACGCTTCTTTTGAGACAATTGATTCCCGATAAGTAACCGATTCACAAGATTCCATCTCATCCGCTACTTGTAACGCGTAAGCCACCAAGTCCTCAAAACCGTACCGAATATGTGCGCTGATTTGCCTTCTTGGCCTATATTGAGCTATAGAATGAAATTGGCTCTCACCTCCACCTTGAGAACTTGAAACACATTGCACAAGTGTTTCGACCCCACTATTTTGTACCACAAAATCACGGCTGTTAGGGCTATTGTGTGACAAATTTTGGGCACTGTTTGGGCTGTTTTGGACCACAAGCGGGCTACCGTACTGGGCTGTTTTGGCTACACTGTTTGGGCAGCCCCGGACATTATTTTCAACGTCTTTTGGCTGTTTCGGTCACCGGTGTCGCGGTTGTTCTGGTGGTCAATTTGTTAGGATTGTCATGTAAACTATCGTCTTCAAAAAACTCATCTAAATCATTGTGCTCTACCTTTACCGAAACATTCTCCACCCTTGCACGAAGCATAAAACTTTCATCAAACTTTACAGCAAGACTCAAAATAACCCGCTTTTCGGATGGTGACCAAATACGGTAACCTTTTACCCCATCACCATATCCCATGAACATTCCTTTCTTTGCCCTCGGTTCTAGCTTCTCGTCATTAACGTGATAATAAGCCGAAAACCCAAAAATCAGCAAATTCGAATAATTCGCCGGTTTTCCGGACCATACTTCTATCGGGGTCTTGCACTCAATGGCGGTAGCCGGAGATCGATTCACCAAGTAGCAAACTGTATTGACTGCTTCGGCCCAAAAACTTTGATCTAATTCGGAATTCGATAACAAACACCGAGCCCGTTCCAACAAAGTTCTATTCATCCTTTCCGCTACCCTATTTTGTTGTGGCGTATTTCGAACCATGCGATGTCTAGCAATACCTTAATTTCTACAAAAAATCATCAAATTCCTTCAAGCAAAATTCTAAGCCATTATCCATGTGAAGCTTTTTAATATTCCGACCCGTTTGATTCTCTACAAGAATCTTTCAATGCTTAAACCTTTCAAACGCCTCATTTTTGTGCTTCATAATAAAAACCCATGACTTTTTGAATAGTCATCGATAATAGAAAGAAAATACCGAGCACCACCAAGTGACGGGACTTGAGACGGACCCCAACAATCTGAATGTAGGTAATCTAACATCGCCTTAGTTTGGTGAATTGCTTTTGAAAAACTAATATGATACTGTTTTCCGAAAACACAATGTTCACAAACTCCAATTTCGCCACCTTGTGACTTCCAAGTAAACCCCGATTGCTTAAAAGAACTATACCTTTTTTCACCAACGCGACCAAGCCACATATGCCATAATTGGGTCAACTTTGAATTTTCTTCTTCGGATTGAGAAACCGCAACCGAACCGGTAACCGTCTCTCCTTGGAGAACATACATCATCGACTCTCTTAATGCTTTCATTACCACCAATGCTCCTTTCGTTACTTTAAGCACACCATTTGAACCAAAGTACTTAAACCCCTTTGACTCCAAAGTTCCCAATGAAATCAAATTCTTTTTAAAATGTGGAATATGTCGTACATCCGTTAGAGTTCTTACAACTCCATTATGCATGCGATTTTGAACCGACCCAATACCGACCACCTTACTTATAGTGTTGTTAGCCATCGAAACGCTCCCGACATTAATTTCTTCATAGGTAACAAATCACTCTCGGTTATGACATATGTGGTAAGAACATGCAGAATCTAACATCGATATCTCATTGTACCTTACCCAACTACAATCGGCGGTGACTAAAAACAAGTCTTTTCCGAGCCCGGTCATCTTTAACAAGATTAACATTTGACCCTTTTCCTTTAAGTTTTGGACAATATTTCTTCCAACGACCTACTTCTTTACAATTGTGACAAGTGTCATTTTGATTTGGCCCTCTATTTCGTGACTTCGACCGATCTTTATGCCCTTTGCCTTTTCCTTTTCCGGATCGTCCTCTACTTTGATTCGACACATTCAACGCAACCGGTTGACTTTCCGAAACACTTCCCGAAGCTTTCTGCCTTAACTCTCGTGAATGCAAGCTTGACCTCACCTCTTCCAATGTGACAGTGTCACGTCCAACCACAAAGGAATTCACAAAATTTCGTACGATGGTGGCAAGGAGACTAATAAGATGAAAGCCGCGTCCTCGTCTTCTATCTTTACCTCGACATTTATTAAGATCCATAATGATGGAATTGAGTTCATCCAAATGATCTTTAAGAATGGATCCTTCCCTCATTCGTAATGAAAACAAACATTGTTTAAGCAACAACTTATTTGTGAAAGACTTTGTCATGTACAACGACTCAAGCTTTAACCACAAACCCGCCGCCGTCTCTTCATCGACAACTTCATATAAGACCTCATCCGATAGAGATAGCAAAATAGTCGAATGTGCCTTTTCTTCTTTTATCATCCATCGATACAGGTTTGGCACCGGCAAAAGAAGTCCAAATTCCTTGTTGTTTCAATAACGCTCGCATTTTGATCCGCCACAAACTAAAATTGTTCTTTCCCGTGAACTTTTCAATCACCATTTGGGGAGCCATGACTTCTAGAAGCGTGTTTACACCCAAAAACCGTCTATTTTGAAGAACAATTTCTTAGAGGACTTTTATCGAACACCTTGTGTGCATGCTGAAACCTCCACCTCAAAACAATAAGCCAAACAATGGAGGGATCCAATAATCTTCCAAAACCAAAAACTAAGAGCAATTCAACAATAATCTTTACAAAAATTGAACTTGCCTTGAAGATTTTGATGACCTAGGAAATTTTATGTATACTTTGTTACTTGATTCTTTGTCATTGTTCTTGATCAAAGAGAATCACTGAAATCATACATGAATTCTTCACCCACACTTGATTCAACCTCTTTATCAAAACAAGAAAACCAATTAACCACGAAATTGAAGATCTCTTGAAAAAAGAACACAAGTCACTGCTCAATCAATTTCCCCTCCCTTGCTCTATTACCACGGGTTATGCAGATCCAAAAAACAAAAATTATGATATCAACGAGATTAACAATAGAAATCAACAAGAATTTAGCCAAAGAAGTGAACTTGGTTTTATTCCTCAATTGTAGTAGTCCTTAACAGAAAAAAATAAGAAAAAGCAAAGCAATAGTCTCTTCTAATGAAATGATATGTACAACAAAGCAAAAAAGTCAATTTACTTTTAACAACTTTTCACCATATGCACAAATAGTCCCTCAACTTTGTAGATAAAATCACAATTTACCCACACGATCAAAGATTCTTTGAAGAACAATATGTTGCACTTGGCTGGAAAATTAGCTCCTTCACATAAACTGAAACGTAACAAAGGTGCAGCATTTCAACTACAAAAAGAACTTCAATGGCGTGAGGTATACCCTAATGAATTATTAACCATAATTGTTGGGAACTACTGTTTCTTTTTTCATTGTATATTAGCGTAAACGAGGTAAATTAATTCCACAGGAAGTGAAGAATATTGTGTTTCCAACATACATCACTAAAAAGAACATTTTTATGGAGACACCGGATATGGTTTTCACACGAGAACACGAGAATTTGGTGAAGGAAGGAGAAAAATGGATGAGAGCCGTAGCAGAATCATGCAATATCACTGCATCACTAATCATCACAATCGTATTTGCAGCAGCAATTACTGTACCGGGAGGAAGCAATCAAGAAATAGGCCTTCCCTTGTTTACTTACAGAAGACATTGCTTTCACGATTTTTGCTTTATCAGATGCAGTCTCACTATTTGCATCCAGTACCGCATTACTAATGTTCTTGTCGATTCTCACCGGACGTTTTGCTGAGCAAGATTCTTTTAGCCAGTTTGCCAAGACGAATGAATATTGGTCTTTGCACCTTGATGATATCTACAACTGCCATGATGGTGGCATTTGGCGCGACCATGTTCATTGTTTTTTGTGGTAGAAAACCTTGGATGCTTGCTCCAATTTGTGTGTCAGCTTTCCTCTCGATAGCATCATTTGCTACTGTACAGATTCCCCTCATAGTAGATATGTTTCGGTCGAGATACGTACCCATCTTCGGCAAGAAAATCAGCAAGACTAGCTATGTATCTAATAAGAATAAAATATGGACGTTTTTTGCCAAGTAACATCGGTATGGTCGTTCTTTTGTATTTATGCAAAATAAAACTAAAAGCATGGAAATAAATCAAATTGAATCAACTTACCCTATTTTGCTTTCTCTATGTGTTGTAATTGTGAAATAAATCAACATGTTTTGATTCTTAAATATGGATTTTGAAGATGATGGGAAATTTAGGTGGTGGTGTTGGTCAGAATTTTAGTTGAAGTGATCCTTCTAGCCGGTGAAGACAAATTGTGTGTGTGTGTGGTGGGGGGGAGGTTGCTGCTTCTCACTAGGTGAAGCGCGGAGGGGGGGAGTTGGGGTCAGCCCCTTTTTATTTTATTTTTTTGTTAAAAATTTGTTAAAATAAAAATACCCTCACGTGGGTAAGAAAACAAGCACAACTTAACAGGTGTTAGTGTTGATTAGGGAACAAATTGTTAACCGAATCCCGTTAAAAATACCATTTGTGCCGGTTGAAAGATTTTTTTATTATACCCACAAAAAGACTGCAAACCATAGCAACAAATTACAGATATTTTAATAAACAAGTTTGATTTTTACTAGAACATAAATTATCAGGATCGTCAAATTGGTTTCCTTTGAGCTTCAAATTGGTGCATTTCTATACTTGTAGAGCGAAATTGCTTATTGATTGACCATATATCGATGTCGTGTAAAATACAATAAGCTTTGTATGTCGTTTTATCAAACCCGTGTTCAGCGGTTTTTCATGTGCACGGGGAAAGTGGCAGTGTCGGTGACCATAAAGAGGACGCAGTCAGTGATGGTGGATGGGAACGGATGAAGAAAAAGAGGGTGGGGGTGGGTGGGCAGGGCCGGCCCAACACATGGGCGAGCTGGGCTTAGGCCCAGGGCAGCACAAAAAGGGGGCAGCAAAAATTCTGGTCCATTTATACCACATATATACCGATGGCCCAAAAAATCTAAGTCCAATAGTCCATAGTTGATAGTCCAATTTCAGAATCAGGAGTAGAGGTGCACAAAAAAATCGGTTTTTTAAATAACCGAAAATAATAACCGAACCGGTTTTTTTTAATAACCGGTTTTTTAATAACCGAACCGGTTTTTTAACCGAACCGGTTTTTAGCCGGTTTTTTATCTGAAACCGAACCGGTTAAAAAACCGAAAAAAAAACGGTTTTTCTTCCGGTTAACCGAACCGAACCGGTTTAAAAACCGAAAAAAACCGATTTAAAACTCAATTTCATTTAAAAAAAACCGGTCAAAACCGGACCGGTTATAACCGAAGCCGGTTTTTTTTAAAAACCGGTTTTTAAAAAACCGGTTTTTAAATAACCGAAACCGGTTTTTAACCGGCTTTTGTGCACCTTGAATCAGGAGATTGAAGCGGTAAGCAAAAGCCGAAATCGCAGGCGGGAATGATGCGATTGGAAAGAAAGGTCGCCTTGGAAGTGGAAACAATCAAACCAAGATCGAATCGAGGAGTCATATTTGTTAGGCGTTAGAAATCGCCTCCTTCGGTAATGCTATTTTCTATAAACGATTTCTGATTTCATAATTCCTTCTGTGCCTCTGTCGCTCAAAATCAGATTCAATCTTTCCTTCTGTGCTCGTCATTCGTCGATCAATTCTGTAATTCGTCATCTTTTGCTCGTTGGTTTGTAGTTTGAACTCAAAATCAGATTCAATTGTGCCTTTCTTGTTTGGAGTTTGGACCTGTCGACCTAATCATTTTGGACCTGTTGACAATCGACATAATCACCTGATGACCTAAATCGAACTCGCCGCCTTCAGATTCAGTTGTGCCTTGCCGATATGATTTGGGTTTCACGGTTTGGTCCTGGACTCCTGGTAACCTGAATCGAACTTGGAACTTCACTTTATATCCAGGTATTTGGTTTGATTGAAAGATTCAAGATTCAAATCACTCAAAAGGTACTTGGAACTTCTCTGTTGACTGTATCTCAACTCTCTTAAGGTATGATGTTTTTGGTATGATGTTATTGATTGTTGCTTATTAATCTATGATCTAGTTTCTAGATCAAAGTTGGAAATAAGATTTTTTTTTGTTATGTTTTTAATCTGGATGATTGGATGATCAATTTCTGGAGTTCAAAAACTGATTTACTGTTATGATTTTTTTGTTATGTTCTAACTTTTTAATTCAAAGTTTATTCCCTAAATTTTGTTTCTTTTTGTAATTTTGTTTTTAGAATTGAGGGTTCAAATTATGTTGATTTCTGAAGTTAAAAGCTGAAGTTTAGAGACCATCTCTAAGACTCTAAGGTATATCTGATTCTAGAATATGGAACAAATTCTACTTCTAATTTCTGTTTAAGTTGTATATCAGTTTATGGAATCTGGAGTTCCAAAATTCTAACGTTTTTAATTTTAAGCAAGAGCCAAAGAGGAACACCAGACAACTAACTTCTAAAAAAATCAGCAGTAACTTGGAACTCTAGATTGTATCATTCTATGTTGTAGCTTTAATTGTTTAATTGTTTGAAGTACTTTGAATATGTTTCCCAGAGAGAAAAGATTGTGCATGAATAATAGAAAACGCTAAAAAAACAAATGATTTTTATCTATATTAATGTGAATTATGTTTATCTATAAAACTTGTTGCATATTTGTTTTATAATATTTTTAATATCTATGGTATATTGTACGGTAAAAGGGCATCGTTTTCTTATCTCGCCCAAGGCATGAAAAACTAACGGACCGGCCCTGTGGGTGGGTATAAGTGTATGGGTATTGTGGGGCCTTTTTACTTAACAATAATATTAATTATAAATAAGTAAAATAAAAAGATAAAAGAAATTAAAAAGGTAAAGTTGTTCCTTTTACATGGATCATGACTAATGACACAAGGTTTCACTACAACAAAAGTCACTTGTATTATATTGAAACAAAATTTTGTTTCCATAGATTTTTTGAAATAAATTAAAAACATCCGCGTCCGTTCTAAATAAGCTATAGAAACAAAAGTTCCGTTTCCACAAAGGAGGCGTGCCTATAGCAACAACCTCTGTAGGAACAAAATTTTGTATCTAAAGCCTACCAACCGAATTAGGACATCTATGAATGAAAAAAATTGTTTCTGCAAATGACTTTTTTCTTGTAGTGTTTTGAAACCACAAAGACCATTTACGTTAAGAAAAATAGTTAGCGACTGAAGTAGTAACTTGTTTAAACCACAAGGGCCACTTATGTAATTTAGTCCAAAATTAGTGTGCGTAGGATTGCAACTTTACCAAGTATGAGGATGTATACAGAGGATAAACTTGTTCCACTACAAATTTACCTAATCAACTTTAGCTCCTATGATATGTCGCAATATATGGTCAAAGTCAGCCCCAAAAGTATAAGTTCTTTTTAGTGAAACAGATTTTTAGTAGTCTATACCATTTTTTGAAGTCAACTGCAGGGGGGGGGGGGGGGGGGGGTTATTTTGGCTCTATTTTAACCACGGATGAGTCATATTTTAGTGGTGGTTTGAAGTCGTTTTTTTTTCCTAAAATCTCTTAAGTGGGAAATGCGAGCTAAAAGTTCGGTATTGACAGAGAGGCGGCAATAGAGGTTGTCACTTGGTTGGGTAACTAATCGCATGTCGAATTCCCTTTGGAACATTATTGTTGCACATCTAAATGAAGGTTTGTTGTTTAATAGTTGAATGATAGGGATGATGATATTTTGCAGGGAGTGTTGTCTAGGGGTGTAAATGAGCTGAGCTACTCGTTAGCTACTCGGGATCGACTCGTTAAAAGCTCGACTGGAGCTCGAGTTAAACGAGTTCGAGCCGAGCTCGAGCCTTATTTTCAGGCTTGTTTATTAAACGAGCTCGAGCCTGAGCCTCACTATCAAGCTCGATTTAGGCTTGCGAGCCTAAACGAGCCTGTATATTTTATATAATATTCTTTTTTATTTTTTATTTTATATTTTAATTCACTAATAAATATTAATTTATTTATTAATAAATATTAAACGAGCCTAAACGAGCCGAGCTTGAGCCTTGTAAATTTTAAACGAGTCGAGCTCGAGCTCGAGCCCCATAAATTTAAACGAGCCCAGCTCGAGCTCGAGCCCTATGAATTTAAACTAGCCGAGCCCGAGCCTAACCGAGCTTGAGCTCGGCTCAGCTCGTTTACACCCCTAGTGTTGGCTACACAAATGTCAAACCTTGGAAGATAGCATTTCAGTACGTCGCCTTCAATAAAATATGAATAGTCACACAAAATTAGATACTTCTTTTTCCTATTACGTACTTAATAAAGTGACTTAACGGCTAAGTGCTAACGATATAAACTACTCGGAACATAATCTTTTTTTCTTTTCAAACCGTCCCAATGTACTCTTCAATTCGAAAAAAGTTTAAAAACATTCATCAATTTTAATGTAAGAAAAGGAGTTGAGAGGAAAAAGTAGGCGAATAGAGTTAATGTCTTAATATAGTAACCCATTAAGTAAAATAGAAACCATTAAGTAAAAGAGAAACAGTCACGTATAGCTTTGCGGATTAAGTAGTTAACCAATTTGGCCATTAAAGTGCAAAAAGAAACAGCCCGTTGTTGTATGTGGGTGTTACTTTTGACTTCATACCAAAAAAAACGACTTAATACCAAAAAAACGACCTAATACAAAAAGCACTTGCTAGGAAAAGAAAAAAAGAAACAAGGTGTTAGTTAGCTTATAGTTATTCTATAATTTAAATTGGGTTGTTTTTGCCCCTGTTATATCATGTTACCGGATTTTTTATGTTAAAAGAGCGTTACGTACCTTTTTTTTTCCTCAGGTTGTCACGCGGGTCCTTACGGATCCGGGTTTCGGGTATTTTTATTTGGTTGTGATTCTTCTCGATTTCTCCATGGCTACTGTGGTGATTTCCCGTTTTTTAGTTTCCATATGCTTCTCCAACCCTCACCGCTTCATCCTCTCCTTATCACAACACCGCCAAAGCTTCAATTGCTGGTCCGACTCCTTCTCGGCTACCATTTCTACCCATTCCTTCCTCCTCACATCCGGTCACACAGGCACAAAACCAGTCTTTGGGGTAAAGAAAGCAGCACAGTCGACGATTCCGACTACTTTTGAAGTTATCGATGAGGATATTCGATCGGATTATGGGTCCAGATGTTCATATTTCGTTTCCGGCTTCCGTTCATCCATATACGCAAAGGTACAGGTGCGTACTCAATTTTGCTCTTCCTCCTCTCTCACGTACAGGTTCAGAAATGTAGAAACTAGGTCATGAGTGCATATCTCGATTAACCCTAAAGACAATTCAAATTAACCCATAATTTGAATGAATAACAATATGCTGCCTATGGTTCTCTTCATGCTTCTTAGAAATAATTTCAATCAAAGAGTGATCGTATCATTGAATTGGGTACTATATTTGCAGAAACGTAACCACAAACTCCCATCATTTGCTGATAATAACACGAATACATTCATCGGTATTCCGAACTCTTCTTCATGTTGGTATCCAATGGCGTACAGAGAAGGAGAGAGAGACCGAGTGGCCCTGATTGCATCCACACAACAATACGCTACAAAAATAAACAGTCCACACAAACGTCAATGAAATGGAGGTTTGTATTCCTTATTTTTCTCTCTTTATATATATATATATATATATATATATATATATATATATATATATATATATATATATATATATATATATATATATATATATATATATATATATATATATATATATATATATATATATTTGCGTGCCCATAACCTGTTTGATAAAATTCCCCAAAGAGAGCAAAAGGCCTTAGAGGGAAGAAGACAAAGGCGAAAAAAATTCCAAAAATATTGTCTTATCCTTTCCCTTTTGTGGGTCTGAATTGAAGGGGAAAATTTTTTGTCTGAATGAATTGTTGATGAGATGTAATGGAGTTAGCTCTTATCTCTTTGTCATCCGTAAGGCATGTTGCAGCTGAATTCATATCTCCAGGCCTTCCTTTCTATCTTCTCATGTAACAAACCAATTATTTTTAGTTAAAATTGGTTATGGTTATAATTTTATTGTTATTTTAAGTCAAAATAACCATATTTGGAGTAATAATCAAGAAAATGTTGTAAGAAAACTGATTATTCTTTTGTTTGTTGGAAGTAATAATGCAGGAGTTATGCCACCACCCTTCATGCTCTCAAAAGATAAGATCGAATGACAATTTGCAACTAATCATTTAGGTATTTATTTATCTTTCATATTTTAAAACTAAATGGTACAAGTAAAATTTTTTTATGTAATCTATATGTCATTCGTTAGGTGATTTTCTTTTGACACAACTTTTACTCGAGACCATGAAGCGCACGTCACATGACCAAAATAAAGAAGGAAGAATAGTTAACGTTTCATAAGAAGCACATCGATTTGCATACAAAGGCATATATTTTGATAATCTAAACGATGAATCAAGGTACATAAATGACAGGAAATAGCAAATTACTTTATTTTTTAACCTTAACAACAATGTACTTACTTTTTTTAACAATAATAGCAACATAATATGAAAATTGTATAAAGGAATGCAAGTATGTTACTATTACGGTGAAAAAATTAAAGTTCAATGCCTATTTTCGTAGCAAGAGCAAAGTATATTCCTATTTCTGCTAACTTATAAATGACAGGAAATAGCAATGTACTTTATTTTTTAACCTTATCAACAATGTACTTACTTTTTTTTAACAATAATAGCAACATACTTACATTTCTGTGCTGATAATAACAGTATGTAATATGAAAATTGTATAAAGGAATGTAAGTATGTTACTATTATGGTGAAAAAAATAAAGTACAATGCCTATATTCGTAGGAAAAGCAAAGTACGTTCCTATTTCTGGTAACTTTTGCTTCTGATGAATGTAAATATGTATGCATAAATTTTAATAATGCAGTTATAGCCCCATATATAAGTATGGACAGTCAAAGCTAACCAACATTTTGCATGCTAAAGAACTTACAAGACACTTCAAGGTATTTCTGAAATTTTACTATACATAATAACAACGTAATTACACTTCTTTATTTTGTGGGTCCCGTTTATAATATTCTTTAGTACCAAAAACCAGGAAAATGGAGTGAATTTAACTGCAAATGCTCTTCATCCCGGATCAATTCCAACCAACTCTTATTTGGATGTTCAGATTGAAGCAGACATTGGGATTTGAACCTTCAGAGGACGAACTTGCAGCATCACTGAGGATTTCAAAAGCTGAGTTGCAAGTTAAATAGAGTGAATGCAAATTGGCAAGAGAGAAATTGGCCATGAGTAATGTTTCTTTAGTGATGTCAGTTGCACAAAAGTATGCTAATATGGGAGCTGAAATTCGTGACATAATTCAGGTGGGTGTTATCTTTATGAATGCCATTTTATTCTTATTATAGCATTGTACTATCATTTTTCCTTATTACAGCATTGTACTTCCAAATTATTCCTTATTAGGACATGTACATTAAAGAATTACCCATTATAACAATGGATGACTTGATGACTTGAATAATGATGAGATGTCACAAGTTAACAGGTTTTTTACTATGTCATTGTCCACGTGTAATTTACTATTAAAGTAGCAAAGAGTACCAATTTTTTTGTAAAGAACTAAACAGGAATTGAACGTCTTCATAGAAGATAACCAAACCTTTTTTGCCACGTCAGCAGAAAATTATACATGGACATCCTATTTGGACAATGACATGTGGCATAAAAATGTATCAACGTGTGCCATGTCATCATCATTCAAAATTCAAATCATCCGGTTACCGATCGCTATAATGTGTAAACCTTATAAAGTACAATGCTGTAATAAGGATTAATCTGAAAGTAAAATGCTATCATAAGGAAAAAAAATAGAAAGTACATTCCTATTTATTGCATCTATCACAAACTTTAATACATTACTCCACAATTTTTTTACTATAGGGAGGTCTAATTGGATTACCTCGCGGGATAGAGAAATATGATTGATCAACGGGATTCAAGATTTCTACCTACACACGTACGTAGTCAAAGAGGCTGCATCTGCCAATGATGCAGAACGTTTTCCGGAGGTATAAATCTACTTTTCTCAATAATCTTTAACACTTATATATTTAAAAGATATTGGTGTATTAAATTTTATGTGAACAGGTCATAATAATTATGGGAGCAGAAGTTGATAACCCATAATTGTAGAACTATGTCTAATTACGTAGTTACCGTTACATCTATAATCTATTTCCTTTTAGATATTGGAAGCTTTCTCTTATGGTTCATCCTGACAAGTGCCCTTATCCAAATGCCAATCAAGCTTTCATTAAATTGAATAAACCTTTTAAAGATTTACAAGATCCTGTCAAGGTTACTGTTTATGCCCATTGAATCTTGTCAAGAAATTTTAAAACACTTGTATTTAAAATATGGCCAATAAAACACTTATATTTTTTATTGATTTTGTTTTGTAGTTGAAGTTGAAAGCCATGCATGAAGCTGCACAACGTAAGCTTTTTATTTTTTTAAATATTATTTCTTAATTTTATTTGATTCACACTGGTTTCTTAACATGTATTTCAATGGAGGGCGATGATGCGCTTTTAGCATAAATGGATGTAAAAGTGGAAAGAAGAAGGTCCGGTCAGCAGGTGGTTTTTTTTAAACTTCTCCACTGTATACCTAACCTTGTATATAAAATTGATCACATATCTGTCTCAAAATACCATCTCACCAGCAGCCACAACCTAGAGAAGACGTCAAACATCAGTAGCTAAACGTCAGACATATGCTGATACAGGTTTATAATTGTATATAAAAGTTATTAATTATATAATGAGAATCAGTGAGTTTGAAGAGAAGATTCGGCGAGCTGGCGATTTAGTCTATCATCAAAACATTAAGTTGTTATATAGTAAGACATTCTACTTTGAAAGTTTCCTTATTTAGCAATTTACAACGAAAAATCCACTCAATTATAACAAAATAATTTTGGATTGCAAAACTAACGAAAAAGAACCCACTTGAAAAAAAACCCGTGCAACGCACGGGCTTCTGCTAGTTTAATATTAAATAGAGTAATTTATATATAATTAGTAGTTATATAAGAATGAATTGACTTTTTGTTGCATGTTGACCAACAATCTTGTAAAAATCCATAACCAAAACTCATCATAGGTCGCAACATTGAGTTATTTTAGACAAATTGTAGAGGCATAAATGCAAACAAATGTCATTTATTTTTTTAAACAAAATCGCTCATTCTTAAGACGTGTAGTGTCATTCTGCTTTTTAACAAGGTTGATGATTTGTTTGAAACGAAAAGCCAAGTACAATGGTTCATAAGATTAAAAGCTAAATTCTAGAAATAGCAATGTACTTCATTCATATGTGTATTATAGTATCCTACCTTTATTTTTTTTTCCTATTATAACATTGTACTTTCAAAATTTTTATTGCCGATGCTTTTTACTCTGAAAATACATCCAAATATAGCACAATTTTTTCAATTTTTTTTCTTATTAAGAGATTGTGCTTTGAAAAAGATTATATTCAATTTTAGCATCGTACTTCCAATTACTTTTTATCAGTATATTGTACATTGAGTAATGTCTCCAATTACAGCATTGTAGTTTCAATTTTTTTCTTAGTAAAGTATTGTACTTTGAAAATCTATCCAATTATGGCATCATGCTTTCAATATTTTTTCTTATACGTTGCACTTAAAAATCTATCCGGATATAAGATTGTACTAAGATATCATATGTCGAAAAATCTACCTAATTATAACACTGAAAATCGCTTTGTACTTGGAAGACATTCATACAAGTAGACAGATGCTTCAAAGTACAATGATGAAACAAACAGAATTGAAAGTAGGATTCTATATTTAAAAGTCAGTGAAACTAATTAAGTAGCTATTTCTTGCATTTAACCCTAAAAGTTACTCAACACTCAAGCCACTCGTAATTCACCGATAGAGTTCTTGAAAGAGTAATAATTTCGAAGAAAAAACTTACCTTGAGCTGATTAGAGAACGGGTTGCATTGAAAGTGATGTTGCAACTCGAGAACCATACGTGGGTCATGGTCAACAGCAACAACAAACTCACCAATTCTAGAAGTTTCTTGTGAGATTACCCGGACTAGGACCAATTTCAATTTTCACATCCATAGAATTGATGCCAGGTTTCTGGACAACGGAGTCAACAAGTAAAGGGTTCTTGAGGAGAGACTGACTTTTTTTATCTGAAGAATTGTATACATCCTTGATAATAATTTAAAGAGCCAACATCTCCACATGGGGCCTTCTCCTTCCTTATTTTCCCTCCTGCCATGCTTTCTTTTCTTGGTGGTGGATTTCAAAACTTTTTCTGAAACATCAAGGAGCACTTATGTGTAGAAGTTGTAATTTTCATTGGGATGCTTTCTACTTCCAATTACTAGAATTGAAATTAATCTGTTTATTGAAATCCTTAAAACCACGCGACCGCTTAATCTTGTGAACAGTCATGATTGGAATGATGCAATTAGTTTCGAAATTAGACGATATTTACAGTACCGTATAACTACATGTCTCAACTGTATTATTAACAAAAATTGAATTTTATAACGATATATTTAGGGGATCGTAGTTAATTTTTAAATGACATAACCCCTTTAACAAGTTGCCAAAAAAAAAAAATTAAATACGGAATCCATAACCGACAGAGTATTGACGAATAGTTGAGATGAATTTTGAAATAGTTTATTATAAAAAGTTAAAACCGAAATTCCATCAAACCCCTGTATGCATTCTAACAAACAAACCCTGGAAAAATAATTGATTTGGCATCGGGAGTCAAAAGGATCAAAATTGAAATAGAAATAGTTTCTTTTTGTGAAGATCCCAGTCCCCCGACATTATGTGTAAGTGATGGAAGACAGAGCAAGTAATGAAACGATGGAATAGGTAATAGTGATAATAATGGAACCGATAAAAAGTGGCGAATCCAGGATTCAAACTCACGTGTGTCCAACTTGATTAGGTGTTAAAGTAAATTGGTCAAAAAAATATGCTTATAGGTATTTTTGTTCAAAATATCAATGATCAAAGAAACTTGGTGATCGAATCGGTTTGTTAGTAATGTGATATAAGAGTGTATGACGTCTATACTGTTAGCTTTAATATCAAGGATCATTCAAAAAACAATTTAAAGTAATGAATGTCTTACAATTGTTATTGACGAATTCTCTTGGATCCATGGAAAAATATATTCAAATCAACTCTGGTATACATCGTACCTCAAATAAAACATAAATCAATACTAATATATAAGATTATAAACAAGCAACACCATATACAAACTAATCTTCTATAACTTATAATAAAGGAATCCAATAAATGACACATGTCTTTTTTCTAGATCCTGTTTGCCACGTGTCACTTTATCCTGCATTCCTAAAAATTCTTCCCGTCTAAAATTATTATCATCTGTTTTCTATTCATAATTATAATCCCTAAAATCAAGCCTAAATATCAGTAATTCAAATTTATTCAAATTAAACTTTAATATATTCCTAAAAATATGGAAAGATCCCATCCATATATAATGGTATTCATCGTGAACCCTAAACGCCACCACCATTAGGATCAAATTTGAAGAAGACCGGAAGTTGAATCTGCAAGCATCTATCTCTGGAATGTTTTTCTTTCGATTTCTCGCAACCCCAAAATCAAGAGACCCGCTGTGCAACCTGAGCACCTCTACAACGCTTAACTGTCACCATCACACAACCGGAACACCATCGCAATCCGTGAGTGAATTTTCTGAGAAATATATGGACGCTACTTCTGCATTGGTTTTTTGGGTTTTAGGTTCGCAATATTCTCAATTTGAAGTTTATTTAATTTGATTCTGTTTTGGTCGATTACTATTTATATCATCTGTTGTGTATGACTTACAGGAAGTATGTTTCTTTTATTAAGAATTTTGTTTTTTTGTACATGTAATTCGAAATACCTTGCATGATGAACTTTTATAGGGTGCTTGACTTTGCTGAAATGGGGAACATGGTGCATGAGTTTGCTGCAGGTGGAATGCGCCACCCAAAAAGAAAGAAAATATGCAATAATTCTGAGGAATTAGTTGGTGAGTTAAAAGGGTTAGGTTATGTGGTGGAAACTAATTTGCGTATGCGTAATGAGAAAACAATTAGTAAGTACAATGTTGTAATAGAAATTGAAAGTGTATTGTTAATTTCCTAAAAAGCACCTCTTGAATATTGTAGGATGCATGATAAACCAAGAATTACAATCTTCAAATATATGAATGTGAAGTTTTTGAGAACCAGCAAAAAGTATGCAGGTTAAATGATGGTGAATATAAATTGGATATTATGATTATTTAGTTTTACCACATGTATATATTTCAATTATTCAATAATGGTCAGAATTTTTGGACCTTTTCGTAGTAATAGTCGTGGAAAAGTTTGTTCTTGAACTGGTGCACAGATTTTTTTGATCTCTCTATTGATCTTATCGTTTGCTACTTCCCTCATATGCATTTGATTCTATTTTTGTGTCGGTTTTTTGAATCAAGGATCAACATTTCGATTAGGGATGAACTTTGCATTTTTATGCGTTTGCTTTTTTGAGAATAAAGTATTTATTCTTAACTTTATTTATAGATCTCTCTATTTATTCTATCTAAATGTGCCCATGCTTAATTTGATGTCAACGTATTTCACAGAATTTACTGGACAATAGAGATAATTGTGGATGTATCTCTATATGTATTTGCTTTTTCAGTTATTATAATAGCGAAGGAGAACCAAGTCATGCATAGATATTTGATGTGGTGAGTTCATATTCCATCAATACCATGAATAATGTAACTAGAAAAATCTACCAAATAATACGAAGCCAACAATTCTGAAATATTTTGATTTTTTCAATTGATGGGGCATCTTTTTGAGTCGTCGGAAATTATTGGAAGGGAAAAGCTCTTGATTTTATATCAACCCCAACACTTCACAATTGTTCTGATTTTTAAAATTCATGGGTCATCTTGATGTTAGGTGTATTTCTAAGCATGTTTTCATGCCTTTTTATCCTTGTTTTACCTTGCATTTCATTCTCATTATTGCATATTTTCATATTTTTCGGGATTTCAAGAATAGCAACCTACTTTCACAGTTTGTGGTTGTTTTCAGGTGTTTTTGAGGATTGAATCTTGCATTGGATGACAATGGGAAGCTACACAAGAAATTTCAGAAGAAACGGAGCTCAAACGAAGAAGTTACAAAAAATGAAGTCGTCCCGAAGACAGTATGTTACACGACCGTGTAACTTTTGCCCTATAAGTTACACGGCCGTGTAACTTTGCTATGCCACGTGGATGCCATGTCAGCTCAGGGGAGGATCCAGGAGAAATGCAGGATTACACGACCGTGTAATTTTGGCCCAAGAAATTACACGGCCGTGTAACTTTTCCTGGTGACCAGATCTGCTTTTTGGCCCACTTTGAGTTGTTTATTCCTTCTTGTGCTGTCATTCCCATGCTACACGACCAGATCCAGATCCAACCTGATTTTGAGGCCATGTGATGAAGGAAGTGGGTCTTGGAATGATGATGTTTGCCATTGTCCATTTTACCATTTTGCCCTTGGTGTGTTAGTATAAATAGATGTGTCTAGTTAGCCTTAGAACCATCCCATCTTTCCATTATTTTCTGAATACTCTCTAGATACATTGTGTTTGAGTTTGTGTGCAACTTCAAGTGTGGATTATCTTCATTTTGTAAGTTCTTTTATCTTTTACTAGTCATGAGTGGCTAGTAACCTTATTTTCTGGTTTTGTATTAAGGATTATGATTGTGATTTAATATAAAGTTTGATGTTTGATTTTATATCTTTCTAGTGATATGATTTTGAGACTTAACAAACGTTTGGTTTTATTTATTTCATATTGGTCATTTGATCTCAAATATAAATCAATCTAGTCATACAAATTATGAAATCCGTAAGTGTTTTATAAAATGTTATTTGTGACAATCATCTTTGATTGGTGAAAATCATATCTCATGTTTTGACGCTCCAACGCTTGTTTAGGAGTATTGAACATTCTTGGGAACATTCACATAAAACATAATGCAATCTTTCATTCAAATTCTACGATGGTGTATGTACGAGCTTTCGTCATACACTTGACTAATCTAGATTTGATTAGTAAGATTAGTCTTAGTTAACGAGCTTCTCTTGACTAAGGTACATTAGGTGAATGGTGTATGTGCGAGCTTTCGGCATACACAAAGTACCAACTTAGAAAGATTAAAGTTATAAACATCATTCTTATTGTTATTTCCAATCATATGACTATAAATGCAAAACCAGAATTTGTCCCCAATTTATAAAAGCAATCATTCTATATATTTTGTCCCAAGTTATTTGTTCTCGACATTTATACAATCGTGTTCCAACTAAACATCAAAACCCCCCCCCCCCCCCTTTTGGTTACTTTCTTTATAAGTTTGACTTCCGTGAAATCAAGGCATAATCCATTAGACCGTCGCTCCCTGTGGATCGACCCTACTTGCCATTTATACTACATAGTTAGTATTTATAACAAGTAGTGTAATCACGAAATTTTGGTAATTAATAAATCATTTTAAAACCATATTTCAACTCTTTTATTTTGTTGGTTACGACACCCAACACTTGATCACAGGTAGTGTATGGTTGCAGTGTTCAACCCATAATCTGGAAGCATGTTTCATATTTTAGTGATTTATTTTAATATTTCAGGGCAGCTGATGTTTTATTCGATATTGCATCTAAAGTTGTAACAGGCTGTAAGTGGGTTGAATTGGTTGTTGCATCTTAAGTGATAACATTATGTGGGAGTGACTCTATGTATTAGTTTTGTTCTACTTTTCAAAATAACTGGCCAAATATACTTTTATTTGATTGCCCACATCTAAAATCACTTTTATGTAAGTTTAAGTGTGCTGTGATGTCAAATTTTAACTATCTTTTTTTAGTTTGATAATTATATATGGTTTTGGATGTACATAATTAGAAAATAACTTTCATTTTTCAAAATGCCATTATTTTGACATAATATGAACAATTTAAAAAAAGTTATTGCATTTGTAGGTTGTAAAGCTATGCAATAGCTTTCCAGAAATTATTCAATCAAGTATTTCATGTCATTTTAAAGGTAACCAAGTTAGCATATTATTCTGTTCATGTTGATAGTAGTTTCAATAGAGTAAGTCATGCAAATGAACCCTTTAATGTTTTCTGCCATTCATCTTTTTATCAATGGATATTTTGGTCACTTCATAATAACGTAAGAATTTCTTTTGTTATCAAGTCATAATAGATTAAGAAACTTTATTCATTTTCTAGACCATGTTCCTGGTAGAAACATTTAGGTTAAAAGATATATAAAGTTAAAGCCTGACTTTATTGATAATTGTCTTTGTTTTATACAACAGTTCGAGTAAAAATGAGTAAAGTTAAGACTTTAGTTTTAATTCTTGCATATATCCTCCATTACAAATGAAGATGTTGAATTTTGAGTCTAAGACTTTAGTTTTCTTTGCAGCTTTTGTTCAAATGACTTGTAATCAAATACATATCTATTATGTTACGTACATTTGTTTTGGATGAATTTGACATGAAACTTTTTCAATACATATAGTTGTATGTTAATATAATATTATAAACGCTTTAAATATTAGCATGCATTTAAAATAAATGTAATACACGAAATATCTGATTATTTCATGGCTCAAGCAAATGTATGTGATACTTGTAATTACCTAAAAATGTCCATGTTTATAAATTATACATGCGTGGACATAATTGTTAAAATAATAATCTACACTTTCTATTTATGTAGCAGTTATGGTATTAGGTGCAGTGATTTCTTAGTTAGTTACATGTTAATATTATTAATATTATGTATAATTATTGAAGTTATATTAATATTTTTTTAACAAATAATCAATGACTTTCGGATTCAAATGATGATTGCAATCAACATTTTCTTATTATAATACTTTAATTAATCATCATCCGTGTGTTACACGGGCTTTAAGCTAGTATATATATATATATATATATATATATATATATATATATATATATATATATATATATATATATATATATATATATATATATATATATATATATATATACTAATTAATAAACAAATAATTAATTAACACATCCTAAATTCTTTTATTCAAATTTTGAATACAATCATGATCTAAAAATTAGCAAATCAAAAAGTAAATGTTACGGTTATTTTAATTGTTTATGTTTTTAAAAAGAGCTTCAATTGTTTCCTGAAAAGATGAAAACAAAAGTAATGCTACTGTAAGTTGCAACTTTAATTGCTTACTAAACAAATTATCAAAAACCTAAATAAATGATATTTGGGAACGGATGAAAACAGTCAAGATGAGAGATCCACGGTAACTTATATTTTTACTATACCAACACCACACCAAACAACTTTCAAGACTTTGACTTTTAGTGATACCAACTCTCAAGTGTGTCCACTTTGTGCTACCGACGTGTGTCCCCATCAAATATACCATATAATTTATAAACAAATTTCTAAAACAAAGGGTGTCCATGGACACCCTTATGATACATGTAGCTTCGCCTCTTTATTAAATGAATGAAATAAAAGAGGAGTGCTGTAATAGATAAATCAATCCAAAGCTTGCCCAAGGGATGATCCCTCTCTCACTGAGACAAATCTCAGGAGCCAACACAAAAACAGCAAATGACATAATCATGACATAGAGTGATTCTCCTCCCATTTATTCTATTTCAGGTGTAACTAACTAATTAGCCCTCCTCTTTTGCCCTCGCCCTCCTTCTAGAATACACCAACAACGGTTTGTGTGTCGTCCCTCATGCATATTCGTATCATTACTCCCTCCTTCAAAAGGAGTCTTGTCCTCAAGACTCAACGTAGGAAATTGTCCCTTAACCATAGAAGCATCTTCCCAAGTTGCATTTTCTTCCTCCGGTCCCACTGAATTAACCATTGTTCTATCTCATCCTGTTGATCTTTTATAAAACGTTTTGCCAACACAGTCTTGGGTTGGAGAATCTCATCCTATCCCAATTCCAATTCCAGTGGTAAAACAGATTCCGCCAGCAAGACATGGAATACTAAGTGGATTTTAGAATGAAGTCACTGGTAACCGTAACATATATGCGACTGGCGCACTTTGTCTTCAATTTGAAAAGGACCAAAAAAATTTTCAGCGAGTTTCTGGTGAATCCTCCGAGAAACTGACATCTGTCGGTAAGGTTTGAGTTTCACGTACACCCATTCCCTTACCATAAAATGTACGTCCCGACGCTTCTTGTCGGCTGCGGTTTTCATGTGGTCTTGATTGCAAAGCTGTTTTAAAGCCTCATCACAATCCTGCAATTCTACAGCAACAGCTTGAACACGAACTTCACCCCGGACAATTTGTATGACACTTGAGAGGCTTGCGACCTTAAACAATCTCAAACGGGGACAAACTAGTAGAAGCATGAACTATTTTTTATTTTCATCATTTTTATTTAGAAAAAAAAAATTAGCGTTTTTTTCACATTCTAATAGAATATTACACTTATAAGAATGTGTAACATTTCACTGAAATATTTTTTTTACGTTTTTTGAAATTTTTTGTATTTTTAAAATTTCTTTTTTGTATAAACAAACAAGCGAAAATAATGTGAATTTTTTTTTTGAAATTTCTCATTATTTTTGATTATTTTTGTTTTTTATTTTTAAGATAAATGCTAGGATTGCCTCTCCCCATCTCACAAAATGTTGACCAGGCCATCTCATTTGAACTTATATATATATATATATATATATAGTTAGGTTCTTTTGAGAACTCAAAAAATTCTGAGATCTCGAGAACTATTTGTAGACCGTTAGATCAAAAAAATTAATGGTTGAAATGGAAAGATGGCAGTTTTATAATTAATATTACTTTTAATGATAAATTTGATATTTTAAAAAAGAAACCAGGGATAATATGGGTATAGGAATCATATTAAACTGGAAACACCATAATTATAAGAAAACCATCTCTCTCTTTCTCTCTCATCCGATTTCTCTTTTCCCTCTTTCTTCTTCGTGAACTACTCCATTATCGGATCAATCTTGCCACACCCCATGGTTCTCTTCCCTTCCGATCAAGGGCGAATCACCGTCGTTTTTGCTAACAACTCCAGCGAACAAGCACCGATACCAGCCATGGACGTTTCTAAAACCCTAGATCAAAACCACCGCTATTTATGGCCACACCAGCGCCGCCGTCACCAATACCGCACCATCGACGCCGCCGCAACCAATACCGCCTTCACGAACCCTCATTCCCTTGTATCTCTTTCTAACTCACAGTTCAATCCTTTCCGATCGTCAATCGTCAATCGTCAGTTCATCACGGTCACCGTCGAGGGGAGTTTTCTGATCAACGTCGCCTTCTTCAACGTTAGTTCGTGAAGGTAACTATCGATTCAGTAATTTTTCTTTATTTCTTCTACCTAAGTAAACTTCTTAGTACAATATCATTCCTTATCGGAACCCTGTGGTTACATCTGTGATATGTACAATAGCAATTTTTGAAAATTTTCTTTGACTTTAGTTGTACCTAATTTTTGAAACTGTGTGGTTGAATTTGTACACCATCATCTTGATAGAGAGAGGAATGTCGGACGTGAGGGACTTCCAGTCACACTCTCCGCCTACCAGAGAATGCAGTTGCTCCCGGAGTGCGATAGAGAAAGTGACCTAGACAGAGAGAGAAGCTGACGGTGGGGGAAGCGCTCAGATCAACAGTGTTTTTCGTGTGTTGGTTGGGTTACGATAAGCGAATAGTCTCGAGGTGTACCCCATCGGATTGGTGATGTAATAACCTGGTAGTGGGGCAGGTGCTTGGATGTAAAAACTTTTGGTTTTGAAACTTCCGATATCAGGTATATGATTTTAATTTCATCTGAATATGGATTGAAATTTATTTTTTCGTGTCGTCTTCTGATTCAATCTTTGTTTTGTGGATACTTGGTAAACCAAACTTTCATTTTTTTTATACCAGAGTTTGGTGACTATATTTTACTGTCATCTTTTTATTTTAAGTTACGCTATTTGGTCTTACCTAAGAATGAAATTTCATTTAAATATTATGAAACGCGGAAGGTTTATTTATATGATGATAATGGTGATCGTGTATATGTGATGGAAACACAGGGCAAGTAGGAGAATACAAGTTTCTTAGAGGGTTTACAAATTCCGTTGGAATATTTACAACCGGCAAAGCACCGATAATTGAGGTACAAATTCCGTTTCACATTGTTCTTGTATTTGTGTTTCAATATATTCATATTTTAATAACAAACTAAACTTTGTTTTATTTCCATTTCACATCATATTCTAGAATATTAATTTGTCAATTTTGAAGTTTAATGTGTGGTTGATCAGAATCCAGCAAAAATAATTAATATGAGAAGCAATATTAATTATTATTATGAGTATTTCTTTTTCAAACCGTTAGTGATATACTTAATGAGATTTAAACTTAACATTATAAAATTATCTCTTAAAAATGATCAACGTGAGATTTAAGCAATATGCATGTGTATCACCATGACTTAAATATTGGATTTGGTACCTAGGAAATTGATATCTCGTTTCCAAAGAATGAAGGGTCGGTTCATATTTGGATGGGTGATGAAGATAATATTGTGTATTTCTATTTCCATATGCGTATATATGCATATATGTATATGTATATGCTCATATTACTTTGTAGTTGATATTGCATATGCATGCATATGTGTATACACGTATATGTGTGTGTGTGCATATATAAGTGCATAGGTTCACATATTTTATAAGGTATGTGGAGATATGTATACATACATGTGTGCGTATGTGCTTAAATGCATATGTGCAAATGTATATATGTGCATAAATAGACATGCACATGTGTATAAATGCATATGTGCATTGTGCATATATGTCAATTTGTTTATATCTATTTTTGTGCATATGTTTGTTAAAATGTGAATACATGTGAATAAATGTATGTGCACATATGCATATATGCCTATGTGTGTATACACATGTATGCATAAATTTATATATTTTCACAAGTATATGCCACTGCAGCGAATGTTTGTAGACATGTGCATAAATGCATATGTGCATATGTGCATAAATGCATTTGTGCATATGTGTAAAAGCGTGTGTGTATATATGTTTCTATGCGTATAAATACGTATGTGCACATATGCATATATGCCTATATATGCTAAAAGTAGATGTGTATGCGTATATGCATGTATGTATTTATTTTAATGTTTTTGAATATACATGTATATTAATTTTTATTAATGAATTTTCGTTGTATTTTTTATATGTTTTGTATATGTGCACATATATGTGCATATGTATATATGCATGTGTATATGTGCACATGCATACATATATGTGTATATGCATGTGTATATGTGCACATATGTGCATATGTACGTTCAAATGTAAGTATATATGCAAAAATGTATATGCATGTGTATTAAACGTATGTGCACATATGCATATGTATATCAATTTGTTCATGTATAAATGTATGCATATTTGCATATATACATAAATAGATGTGCATTTGTTCATATGCGTATATGCATGTATGTATTTATTTTAATGTTTTCTAATATACATGTATATTAATTTTTATTAATGTTATTGCAGATTTTGGAGAATTTATCGAGCAAATTGAAGAAATGAACATTGAAAATTTGAGAAATGAAGATATCATGAAATTTCGTTGTATTTGTTATATTTATTGTATGTAGCCTTAATTATCTCTAATAAATTTGTATGTATTATTCAAAACGGTTGTATATTGTTATACTTTTTAAATTCTATGTATGTATTGTTCAAAACAGTTGTATATTATTGTTTATAATAAAATGCGTTGTTCACTTTTTACATTTAGATATTAAAAATATGAATATGTATATATGAATTGTGAAAATATGCATATATGCATATGCGAGTATGCATATATACACATGCAAATACACTAATATGTTTTTTTAATTTCGAAAATATGTTTTTTTTGTAAAAAAAAATTCAGAATTTTTATTTTTTTTTCTAATTCCGGAAAAAATTATTTAAAAATAAAAACGAAAATCTTATAAAATTTTTACAAAAACAAAATTTTCATTTTTTTTAAAATTTCAAAATTCAAATCTAATAGTATTGATTTTACGAGTTTTTAGTGTTGTTGCCTAAAATAAAAGAAAATCAACATTAAATGTGAATTGTAAAAAGATAATCGTACCCGTTTGTGATCTGACCAATCAGAGAGAGTTCTCAAGATCTCATGGTTTTTTAGGTTCTCACAAGAACCCAACCCTATATATATATATATATATATATATATATATATATATATATATATATATATATATATATATATATATATATATATATATATATATATATATATATATATATACGACCTAACCACAGAACCACGTAAGGATGACCTATGTTCATTTATGAACATATGTTAAATGGCTCATGTTCATCTATGAACATGAAAATTACATATGTTAATAAATGAACATAGGTCATCTTTATGTGGTTCTGTGGTTAGGTCGTATAATTTGGTTCTACATTGAACCTATATATATATATATATATATATATATATATATATATATATATATATATATATATATATATATATATATATATATATATATATATATATATATATATATATATATATATATATATATATATATATATATATATATATATATATATATATATATATATATATATATATATATATATATATATATATATACTAAAACTGATAATTATTATGTGACTGTGTGGACCAATCATAATTCAGGAAAAAAAATCAGTCAATTACTATTATGACCCTGTCCGGATTTAAATGATTTGTCTATATTTACTTACAAAGTTACACAATATTTATCAAGATAAATTTATATAGAGAGAGGGAGAGTAAAGTTCAATTGAGAACCTAAAAAAGCTTAGGAACCTAAGAACCGATTTTATGATAAGAAATCCCGACTATCGTTGTCTTCTCTGCTATACGACCACTCACCTCATCGCCAGACGCTACCCATCGCAGTCGGCAACATTACCCATTGACATCTTCGCAGCCGACAACTACATCCATATCTTCTAGCCGGTGGATGCAGTTCACCAGCAACTCTGACTTCAACATCCCTTATTTTGTTGTTTGAAAACCTTAACATCGGTGACCATAAGCCGCCATCACAATTGTTTGCCTCTATGACCTCCTTCACGCATCTATACAACAGTCACCCCGACTTCTACGACAACCAAACATCCACCACCATTTTGTAGCCGTTTCTCCATCATCCACATTTTTTCAGACTATCGTATTTTCCATCAGTAGAGTGTCTTCCTTCGAGAGACATAAAGCGAAAAAAACATTCCAACCTTCGGTTTTACTTTCATATATACAGGTAGTGGTTTTTGTTTACATGTTCTATTATAAAATGAAATGTTTTCTTCATTTTTGTTCTTGAATCCATCATGTGGACAAAGGCAAGCAAGAGAAATATACTTTATTGATATGTTTCTTATTTGAGGGGATTTATTTTTTTGAGAGATTGAGGGGATTTACGTTTTGAATCTTGTTATGTTTTTTGTTCAATCAGATATGGAGAGAATGCACAAGAAGCTATGGCATTGGTTGTTTGGAAATGTCCTTGAGGTATTTGTAATTACATTTTTTCATGTAAGCATTGTTCTTGGTCTGAATATAGTTGCATCTCTCGATTTTTAAGTTATAATCCCCTTAAAACTAGCTTTAAATTCGATTTTCTGATTCATTCTTCATGGCCTACAGTGGAATCTTAAAATTTTCATATAAATGCATCAAATTGGATGAAAATTGTATTTGACTTTACGTTAAGATTAGTTGCAATTAGGTGGTCAGAAGCATGTGTGAATAGCAAAGGTTAACTTCACGTTTAAAATTAGCTCCAGTTTGGAATAAATTTAGACTTTATGCTCTATATTATTTATTAAGCCTTTTAATTTAAAAATTATATTATGACCATATGCATTTTTTGTAGTTTTACAGGTTGAGATCAAACGAAGTCAAGTAAACAGAGACAATTCTTTCACTGTGGCAACACTTCCACCATAGCACTTCAATACTGATTACAAACACAAAAAACACGACCTTCAAGGTTCTTCTCATTCTCTCTATACTCTGCCTCTAACTTTGTGTGTGGGTTTTTTGTTTGAAATTGACTCTAAAACACCACTCTTGTGATTACATTATGAGAACAACCGGTTGTTGGTAATTGTATATTACCAATATGTATTTAAGTGTGATGGATTAATTTGTTGACCAATTGTGATCTTGACAAACATTAAACAAGTAAGGAAGGTGCGGAGTGCACACTTGTTTGAGTTTCATCAAGATTCAAAGTATATTGTCTTTAACGGGGGTACGGGAGCAGCGCCCCTGTAACGCCGAAAATGTATTTATTATATAATTATAATAAAAAGGGCAAAATGGTTATTTTACCTCAAAAGGGTAATTTGGTCTTTTGGACTAAAAAGGACTTGTTTGGTAATAATATTTTGAGTCTTAGACTTAAAATGTTATAAAAATGTGATTTTTGTCATAAGTTGTGTTATTAGTGGCAAATGTTTAAGAAATGCAACTTCAAGGACCAAATTGCAAATATTGGAGGTATAAAGGTGAGGACTTGTGCAGATTTTTGGCACTCACGGGAGTAAATTTCTTGAACGATTTCTGCAAAGATTGAAGGTTTTTGAAGGCTTGGAACTTGCAAGATTGGATTATAGCAATTACAAGGGTAAATTTGGAAGTTGAAAGGTTAGTTCTTCAAATTCTTGTTAGTTGTTCTTGAGGAGTTTTGTAAAACTCAAAAACTGCAATTTCAGTTAAGATTGAGTGTTTTAATTGATGAAATACTTCCATTAAGTCATGCTAGTAAGAGCTTAACTCAACAAAATGGAAGTAGGTTGTTATAATTGATCAAATTGAAGATTTGGGGTTGTTAGAACTAAGAACCCTAATTCTTCATATGGATGATTGAGTGTGTTTTGATGGTTAAAAACCTTGTAAAAATGTAAGGTTTTAGCCTAGGAACAAACCCCAAGTGATTAAGAACAGAAATAAGGGCTTAATGGACCAAATCTGCAAGCTACAGTGCACAAATCGCGACTGGCCAGGAGGCCTGCCCAGGCGCCAGGCGCAGTGCGCCCTGGAGCCAGGCGGGGTGCGCCCAGGCGCAGTGCGCCCTGACCCTGGCGCAGTGCACCTCCAAGGCAGTGGCCAGGCAGGAACTTTGAAACGCTAACTTTTGCTTGGCTTGTCCGTTTTAGCTCAAATTTGGACCATAGGCTCGTTATGGTCTGAAAAGTTTGGGAAAATTTTTAGATTGAGTTTTCGACCCCTCGGGGGCACTGTAGACCTATCCGAATGCCTCGGTGAATAGTAAAATTCATATAAAGTTAGTAAACGGAAAGTTTATTAACTAGGCATTATTTATAACGATATTGTATTGAACTCTAGTGTATTAGAGTCAATTGAAATGGGTATTAACCTATAATCATTTTGGAAATGAATGAAATTATAGGTACGGGACAAAATCATACGGATTTCATTTCAAAGCAAGGAACGATTAACGCTAGTTGTAGCAAGTCTTCAGGTGAGTAATCTTGATTATATCTAGTATGATATATTGGTGCAGCCTTGTTGGCTAAGATTACTATCGTTGATATTAAATGGTGCGGTCTTAGGACCATGATTTTGGGTTATTGAACCCGAGATGGTGCGGCCTTCGGGCTATGACTCCGGTGCGGCCTTCGGGCTATGTCTCCGATGCTTGGTGCGGCCTTCGGGCTATGATTTTGGTGCGGCCTTTGGGCTATGATATTCGGTGCGGCCTTTATGGCTATGATCACGGTGCGGTCAGTGATGACCATGATTTTGGGACAGAAATTGTTTAAGAGTTTAATTGTTGTTATTCTCTTGTATATGTTTATTTGATTGCTTGATTACTCATTGGGCTTTATAGCTCACAGTTGTTTGATATGTCCCTGCAGGTGAGCGTGACCCTGCTAAAGGAAAAGACAAAGTCCGTGACTGAGGACTTAGCATTTGAAGTAACTACCCGGCTTGATGAATGTATAATAATTATGTATTGTACTTCGTGATACACTTGTACTCGTATTTTGTTAACTAATACCCCTTACTTATGGTTTTGATTGTAAAATATTTGGTTTGAAAAATGAAAATTTTTGGGGTGTTTTTGTTAATAAGTCGGGTGTTACAAGTTGGTATCAGAGCCGTGGTTTAAGTGAACTAGGTGTCTTAGATTAGATTCCTGGACTTAAACCTTGAGAGAAACACAGATAATGGACTGTTAGATATATATAAATTGTTATTATATATGTGATCTAACGGTTTGCTGAAATTTTGAAGTATGAGAAATACACGAAGCAATCCTACTGGTGCGAATTCGCGTGGAACTGCAAGAAGTGGACCAGCTAGGTCACGCGGCTCTGTTGGGCGAAGAGCACCAGCGAGGGAACCGGTGGGACAAAATCCACCTGATATACGAGCTATTGTAGAAGAAGTGGTTAGGCAGATGATGCCTGCGATAATAAATAACCCCACCCTGAGCGGCAATCCAAATCCAAGTGCAAATCCAAATCCTACTGAAGAGGCTGCAAAAAGTGTTCATGACGGGCAGCCAGAAAATGAAAGTCAGGGAGAAAGTCGTGCCCGGGCAGCAAAAGAAACTCAAAGTGGGGAAGCTTCAGCAAGGAAAGTTGGGTGTACTTATAAATCGTTCCTTGGTTGTAAACCAAAGGAATTCTCGGGGACAGATGATCCAGTCAAAGCTATGGAATGGATCATGCATATTGAGAAGGTGTTCCGAGTAAGCAAGTGTGCGGATGAAGATAAAGTGGAATTTGCCACGAACCAACTTACAAGTGGCGCACTACATTGGTGGCAAACTTACTATAAATCACTGGATCTTGAGTCATCCCAATCGATACCTTGGGAGCAATTCAAGACAAAGTTTAATGAAGAATACTGCTCGGAAGTAGCTATTCAGAAGTTGGAGGATGAATTCCTGCATTTGGAACAGGGTTCCCGATCTGTTCAGGAATATACTCTTAGCTTTCTGGAGAAAGCTAGGTTTGTGGAACACCATATCTACACCGAAAAGAGAAAGATCGACAAGTATATCCGGGGGTTGACAACCCGAATTAGAGAGATTGTGCAACCGCTAAAACTAACTACTTTCCGGCAAGTGGTGGATCGAGCCACGAAAAGAGAAACAGAACTGAAGCGACAGGAAGATGAAAGGAAAGTTTTGGAAACGAAACGAAAGGCGGAAGACCAAGTTTGGACGCCTCAGAAAAAGTCACAGCAATCCGGGTCTAAGGGTAAAAGTCAAAGAGACGATAGAAAATGGTGTGAAAAATGTCGAAAATGGCACTCCGGGAGTTGCCGAGTCAACACTACATCCGCAAGTTGTCGAAATTGTGGAAAACCGGGACATGATGCTATCAACTGTCGGGCGGAACGTAGGTGTTTCCAGTGTGGAGCTACGGATCATCTTCGACTGAACTGTCCCGAGTTGAAGTCTATAGCGATTAGTGATAGACCCAGGATCGAACAAGGCGGGAAGAAAGAAGAGCCGAAGAACAGGGGACGACCGATAGCCTCGCGAGCTTTCCAGATGACTGTGGAAGAAGCCCGTGAGAAGACAGATGTGGTGACAGGTATTTTCACTCTCAATACCATACCTGTATATGTTATTTTTGATCCGGGAGCCACTCACTGTTTTGTATCGGAATCTTTATTGCCTCGCCTGAATGTACCTTTAACCACGATGGATGAAAGCTTAGAAGTAGCTATAGCAGACGGCCGATATGTCTGGGTTTCTGAACATATGGAAGGTTGTCAGATTAAAATCTACGGGACCGTTTTCCCTATAGATTTGAAGCCGATGACTACCAATGAATTTGGTGTGATTGTGGGGATGGATTGGTTAGCAACGAACTATGCTAATATGGATTGCAGAAATAAAAACATCACAATGTTATCACCGGATGGAAAATGGATAAAGATTCAGGGTGAACGACCTCGGTTGAGAATGCCAGTCATCTCCTTTGCTCAAGCCCGAAGCTGTATCAGTAAAGGAGGGATGTCCTATCTAGCTTATGTATCAGTGGCTCAACCGATTAAAGTGGGGGTAGCGAATGTGAATGTGGTGAACGAATTCCCAGATGTGTTTCCAGACGAACTTCCAGGGTTGCCACCGGATCGACAGGTTGAGTTCACGATTGAACTGGTTCCGGGAGCTGCACCTGTTGCTCGAGCTCCATACCGTTTAGCACCTTCAGAGATGGTGGAACTGCGGAAGCAACCGGAAGAATTGCTAGACAGGGGTTTCATCAGACCGAGTACCTCGCCTTGGGGAGCCCCTATTCTGTTTGTCAAGAAGAAAGATGGATCAATGCGCATGTGTATTGACTATCGGGAACTAAACAAGATCACGGTGAAGAACAAGTATCCACTCCCACGAATTGACGATTTGTTTGACCAGTTACAAGGCGCGTTCTACTTTTCCAAGATTGATCTGAGGTCAGGATACCACCAGTTGAAAATAAGGGAGTCAGACATTCCGAAGACAGCTTTCCGAACGAGATACGGTCATTATGAGTTTTTGGTGATGCCTTTTGGGTTAACCAATGCTCCAGCCGTATTCATGGATCTTATGAACCGGGTGTGTCGACCGTTCCTTGATACATCGGTGATAGTGTTTATTGATGACATCTTGGTGTATTCACGAAGCCTAGCCGAGCATGAAGTGCATTTGCGACAAGTATTGGAGTTGCTTCGACGAGAAAAGCTGTATGCTAAATTCTCCAAGTGTGAATTTTGGCTGAGAGAAGTTAAATTTCTTGGCCATGTAATTAATGCCGAAGGGGTGAAAGTCGACCCAACAAAAGTTGAAGCCGTGATGAAGTGGGAACCGCCTCGGAGTCCAACTGAAGTACGAAGTTTTCTTGGTTTAGCAGGCTATTATAGAAGATTTGTCGAGAATTTCTCTTCGATAGCTACTCCGTTGACCAAGTTAACTAAGAAAGGTGAAAAGTTCACGTGGGCCGAAAAACAGCAAGAAGCATTCTAGAAGTTGAAACAAGCTTTATGTGAAGCACCGGTGTTGGCTTTACCACAAAGCGGAGAGGAGTATGTAATTTACAGTGATGCTTCAAGAATCGGCCTTGGATGTGTACTAATGCAGAAGGGTCGAGTCATAGCCTATGCGTCCCGCCAACTAAAAGATGCTGAAAAGAAGTATCCAGTTCATGATCTAGAATTAGCTGCAGTGGTTCTAGCATTGAAGTTATGGAGGCATTATTTATACGGTGTAAAATTTGTTATTTACACGGATCACAAGAGTCTGAAGTACCTCTTCGATCAGAAAGAGCTTAGTATGAGACAGCAAAGGTGGATGGATCTGCTTAAAGACTTTGACTGTGAAATTCAGTACCACCCTGGCAATGCGAATGTGGTAGCAGATGCGCTAAGCAGAAAAGAAGCTCCTCTAAAAATTACATCCGCGTGCATGGGTGTAGCAAGCCGGTTACCAGAATTGATTCGTTCAGCACAAGAAGAAGCATGTAAGCCGGAGAATGTAAAAAGCGAAAGAATGGTTGGATATTTGAAGCATCTGGAAGAAAATGCTCAGAAACTGAAGACCTTCAGAGGTCGAATATGGGTCCCAAAACAAGGAGAAGCGCGGAATTTGCTTCTAGAAGATGGTCATTTTAGTCGATATGCAGTTCATCCGGGTAGTACCAAGATGTATCGGACGTTAAAACCGATGTATTGGTGGCCTGGAATGAAGAGGGACATTGGAAGATATGTTGAAAGATGTTTGACTTGTCTGCAAGTTAAGTCAAACCATCAGAAACCGTACGGGGAAATGCAGCCATTGCCGGTTCCAGAGAAGAAATGGGACCACATTACCATGGATTTTGTAACAAAGTTGCCGCGGACACCGCGAGGTTATGATTCTATATGGGTGGTTGTGGATCGATTGACCAAATCGGCACAATTTATACCATATAAAGAAAAGTACAGAGTAGATCAACTAGCGAAAATCTACATTGATGAGGTGATTTGTCGACATGGACTTCCAGCATCGATAGTATCGGACCGAGATAGTAGATTTACTTCTCATTTTTGGCAGAGTCTTCAAAAGAAACTGGGTACAAAAGTACTTATGAGTACAGCATATCACCCGCAGACCGATGGCCAGAGTGAAAGAACTATCCAGACTTTGGAAGACATGCTGAGAACTTGTGTCATTGACTTCGGTGGAAGCTGGGAAGATCACTTACCTTTAGTGGAATTCGCGTACAATAACAGCTATCATTCCAGCATTCAGATGGCCCCGTATGAAGCCTTGTATGGAGCACCGTGCCGTACTCCGACCTGCTGGACTGAAGTTGGGGAAAAGCCGTTGGCTGGACCCGAAATTCTAGCACAGACTGAAGAAAAGATCAAACTGATACGCGAAAACTTGAAGGTAGCTCAGAATCGGCAGAAACAGTATGCCGATAAGCGGGTGAAACCGATAAAATTCCAAGTAGGAGATATGGTTATGCTCAAAGTATCCCCTTGGAAAGGCTTAATTCGTTTCGGGAAGAAAGGGAAGTTGAGTCCTCGCTTTATTGGACCTTTCCGTGTATCCCAAAGAGTTGGAGCCGTGGCGTACGTATAGATTGGAGTTACCTGATGAACTTCATGGTATACATGATGTATTCCATGTGTCTCATTTGAGGAAAACCTTATTTGATAAGTCTCAACAAGTACCTCTTGCCGAAATTGAAGTGGATGAAAAACTGAGATACCCGGAACAACCCGAGCGAGTGCTAGATCGCAAGATAAGACAGCTGCGAAACAAGAAGATCAGCATGGTGAAAGTACTTTGGCGTCATCACAAAGGTTCCGACATGACATGGGAGACCGAAAGTGAGATGAGGGAAAAATATCCTCAACTTTTTGTATGATTTCGAGGACGAAATCTCTTAAAGGAGGGGAGAATTTGTAACGCCGAAAATGTATTTATTATATAATTATAATAAAAAAGGGCAAAATGGTCATTTTACCTCAAAAGGGTAATTTGGTCTTTTGGACAAAAAAGGACTTGTTTGGTAATAATATTTTGAGTCTTGGACTTAAAATGTTATAAAAATGTGATTTTTGTCATAAGTTGTGTTATTAGTGGCAAATGTTTAAGAAATGCAACTTCAAGGACCAAATTGCAAATATTGGAGGTATAAAGGTTAGGACTTGTGCAGATTTTTGGCACTCACGGGAGTAAATCTCTTGAACGATTTCTGCAAAGATTGAAGGTTTTTGAAGGCTTGGAACTTGCAAGATTGGATTATAGCAATTACAAGGGTAAATTTGGAAGTTGAAAGGTTAGTTCTTCAAATTCTTGTTAGTTGTTCTTGAGGAGTTTTGTAAAACTCAAAAACTGCAATTTCAGTTAAGATTGAGTGTTTTAATTGATGAAATACTTCCATTAAGTCATGCTAGTAAGAGCTTAACTCAACAAAATGGAAGTAGGTTGTTATAATTGATCAAATTGAAGATTTGGGGTTGTTAGAACTAAGAACCCTAATTCTTCATATGGATGATTGAGTGTGTTTTGATGGTTAAAAACCTTGTAAAAATGTAAGGTTTTAGCCTAGGAACAAACCCCAAGTGATTAAGAACAGAAATAAGGGCTTAATGGACCAAATCTGCAAGCTACGGTGCACAAATCGCGACTGGCCAGGAGGCCTGCCCAGGCGCCAGGCGCAGTGCGCCCTGGAGCCAGGCGGGGTGCGCCCAGGCGCAGTGCGCCCTGACCCTGGCGCAGTGCGCCTCCAAGGCAGTGGCCAGGCAGGAACTTTGAAACGCTAACTTTTGCTTGGCTTGTCCGTTTTAGCTCAAATTTGGACCATAAGCTCGTTATGGTCTGAAAAGTTTGGGAAAATTTTTAGATTGAGTTTTCGACCTCTCGGGGGCACTGTAGACCTATCCGAATGCCTCGGTGAATAGTAAAATTCATATAAAGTTAGTAAACGGAAAGTTTATTAACTAGGCATTATTTATAACGATATTGTATTGAACTCTAGTGTATTAGAGTCAATTGAAATGGGTATTAACCTATAATCATTTTGGAAATGAATGAAATTATAAGTACGGGACAAAATCATACGGATTTCATTTCAAAGCAAGGAACGATTAACGCTAGTTGTAGCAAGTCTTCAGGTGAGTAATCTTGATTATATCTAGTATGATATATTGGTGCAACCTTGTTGGCTAAGATTACTATCGTTGATATTAAATGGTGCGGTCTTAGGACCATGATTTTGGGTTATTGAACCCGAGATGGTGCGGCCTTCGGGCTATGACTCCGGTGCGGCCTTCGGGCTATGTCTCCGATGCTTGGTGCGGCCTTCGGGCTATGATTTTGGTGCGGCCTTCGGGCTATGATATTCGGTGCGGCCTTTATGGCTATGATCACGGTGCGGTCAGTGATGACCATGATTTTGGGACAGAAATTGTTTAAGAGTTTAATTGTTGTTATTCTCTTGTATATGTTTATTTGATTGCTTGATTACTCATTGGGCTTTATAGCTCACAGTTGTTTGATATGTCCCTGCAGGTGAGCGTGACCCTGCTAAAGGAAAAGACAAAGTCCGTGACTGAGGACTTAGCATTTGAAGTAACTACCCGGCTTGATGAATGTATAATAATTATGTATTGTACTTCGTGGTACACTTGTACTCGTATTTTGTTAACTAATACCCCTTACTTATGGTTTTGATTGTAAAATATTTGGTTTGAAAAATGAAAATTTTTGGGGTGTTTTTGTTAATAAGTCGGGTGTTACAGCCCCTGGTAGCGGGGTCCAAGGCGTGGCAACCCCTGGCAAGGTCCAAGGGGTAGAGCCCCTGGCTGGGGTCGAGCTGTGAGAGATTACACGACCCATGTGGAATCACACGACCCGTGTGAGTGCCAAAGTAGTTTGCACCCAAGAAATTACACGACCCGTGTACATCTACACGGCCCGTGTGCGGGACAAATCAGTATGAATCTGAAACATCACATGACCCGTATGACGCACCCAGTGACAGTTATTTGACAGGTTTTTTGTTAAGGTCTGTATCAAAGAATCATTTCATTCCAATAGAATGCTATAACAAACACATTTTAATAATCAAGGTAGACGAATGTATGCGTATTCTTGTAGAATGGATACTTTATTTTTCCTAGTTTTACTTTTTCTTTTACAACTTCTTTCCCCTTCTTCTTTGACTTCTTCTTTTTGGTACTCATGACATTGATTACTTCTTTGACTTCTTCTTTTGGGTACTCATGATGTTGATTACTTCTTTGGCATCTAATTTTAGCTTCTAAACCTACAACGCTAATCAAATTTAAGAATCCTAAAAGCACCCAATTAAAAAGTTAGGTTAATTAAATCTTGAGCTACATTATAGAAAAACTAAAATCTATGACATTAAATTGAAGCATTTACACATTTAATTCTATTATTAATAAAAGATGTAGATTCACCAATCAGTGGAACGTTCCTCGTGACTGTGTCGGTCGAAAAATGATACCAGAGAAAAACAAAGGTTGTAAATATATTTTTCTTGCAGCAAATCGCCTCTGAACCGGAAAGGGAAAAGAAATGTAATGTCGTTCCGGTTACCCTCGATTGCGTTTCTAGACACCGCCTTTCACGCCTTCATATCATTTTTCCGCACCGTTTAAAAATCAACATATGTATTCGTATGGAGGAGGAAGAGGAATCATGCTTTCGTCATCATTAATGTTAAATACAAAGATTCAAAACCTTATATATTGTTGCTGTTGATCGAGAAAGGTGAAGAAAAAAATGGGAAGAGGAATCGTAAATCACCTGCACACACAAAAAGTTAATAGTGATCAACCCAAAAGGAAAAGGATAATATATATATTGTTGCCGTCGATCGAATATATATTTTTGTCGTCGATCGAAATTTTCCGGAACTTGAGAACAGAAACAATAGGAAGAAGACGTAACAGATGATACAGTGAACTAGCGAAGCTCAATTTATTAAGTTTTGGTTGATTTGATAGGCTTTTATTTAGGTTAATTCGTTTATTATTTTAGGATAATAATTTAAATGAATGTAAAAATCTGAAATTACATTTTTTAGTTGATTGGTCCAGAATTGCTCATACACTCATACAATAATTAGTCTCCACATATGAACATATATATATATATATATATATATATATATATATATATATATATATATATATATATATATATATATATATATATATATATATATATATATATATATATATATATATATATATATATATACACTAGCTGCGTACCCGCGCAATGCGGCGGCGGCAAATAGTGTTGTTTCGGCAATTACTTTTTATGTTTTAGGTTGCAGATGGGAGGGGGAGTTGCCAAATATGAGAGTGATTAATTTTTTTCGGGTGATTGATTACTTTTTCAACGATATAGGGGACGGTAAATACCCGAGAGTGTAAGACCAAAAATGAAAAAACTTTTAGAAATCGGTTTGGAACTATAGGGATATTTTGCAATGAAATGATAAATAGAAGTAGAATGCTATAATCTGAACAAAAGACAAAATAAACAAAGGGGCAAGGGGCAAAACTCTTTTTCGGACCAAAACTGTAAAAATTCTTAAATCTAACAAATTTTGTAAAAACAAAAAGTACAAGGCTATAATCCGCAAAAAATAAAACTAAGAAAATGCTTAGTTTGGGCAGAACTCACATTTAAGGAAAGTGCACTGCAATAATAATCCAAACAAATAGACAAATTAAACATTTCGTTTGGGTGAACTCGCATTTAATGAAAGTACAATGCTATAATCTGACAAAGTAAATATTTCCAGTGCAATAACTTTAAAAAAAATGTAAAAGTCAAAGAAACCATAACATAAATAGCAATGTAGTAAAGTTTATGTGTGTAAGGGATGTGTGTTCATGAATTTTTAAACAGAAAGAGGAAAGTACAATGCTATAATCTGCAAAAAATAAAACAAAGTAAATGCTTTGTTTGGGCAGAAATCGCATTTAATGAATGTACAATGCTATAATAATAACAATAATAGAAGTAGAATGCTATACTGCACACATCAGTGTGATCTACGGGTAATCTACATGGACACATACAATCATAAAAGCCATTGTAAATTAGAAACAATTTGAACAAAATTATATGAATATTGAGGAAGGTTAGGGTTTATTACCTTTTTGGGTTTACAGCTTCGATTTGTGTCTTTATTTGATAAAAAAAATTTCTCTTTCTTATTTGTAATTTGAAGCTGACCTGGAGTCCACGTAGGCATCTAATCGGCGATTTTTCAAACTTTTTCAAATTATTCAAAATTTTCAAATTTTGAAATTTTGAAAATTATTCATAATTTTCAAACTTTAAAAATTATTCAATTTTCAAACTTTTCAAATTAATCAAATTTTCAAATTTCGAAAATTTTAAATTATTGAAAATTTTGAAAATTATTCAAATTTTCAAACTTTTCAGACTTTTCAATTTATTTAATTTTCCGAAATTTTCAAATTTTTCAAATTATTCAAAATTTTTAAATTTCCAATTTTCAAAAATTTCAAAATTTGAAAAATTTAAATTATTCAAACTTTTCAAAATTATTCAAACTTTTCAAATTATTCAAAATTTTAAACTTTTAAGATTATTCAAACTTAAAATTTTCAAAATTTTCAAATTATTCAAAATTTCGTAATTTACAACTAAACGTTTGGTATTCACTGCATTGGTTTCCACTTTCGAGATATATTCAAATTTTGAAATCATACACAATAACCCATGGGTCCTTTAGTTCTGTCTAATTCAATAACCCATACAAAGTACATTTGCACATGGCCTCCTGACTCATTCAATAACCGATAACACACGCTTTTGACTGTCAATTGTTGCCAAAGTACACTTTTCAGAAAGTACAATGCTATAATAACAACAAAAGTATAAGAGAGATGTTATAATCCGAAAAAAAAACAAAGAATGTTGATGTAATAACAACTGAGGACAAAAACATCTTAAAACCATGCAGGGGTAAAATGGTCAAGTTGATTAATTTCATACAGTCTAGTTTAAGGGTACATGAACCAAAAAATTACAAATTAAAATAAAGATTACAGGCATAATATTGTCTACAATAATTCTGTCAAATCAACACTATATTTTTATTGTTTTTTGTAACCTCCTTTTGGTTTTTTTTTTTTTTGAAAAGCAACAATAAAATTAACTAACACCAGAGGGATGCTGGAAAAATATACAACGTTCAAAAGCAAGAAAAAAGATAAGACCTTAAACAACCACAACCAAGAGCAAAATAAAACCCAACAACAAGAGCCGAACACCACAACCAAGATCAAAATAAAACCCAACAACAAGAGCCGAACACCAACACCACAGGACACCAAGAAATAGAAATAAATGAACACTAAAACTGGAACAAATATGCCGAGCAACCAACAAATCAACCAGAAAAGCTTCTAAAACTGGAGCAAATAAGCCGAACACCAACACCAAATTTGCAGAGGCATCAAAACATCAAAACTAAGCCAGGGGTATAATCATCCAATAGGAAACAGCACCAGAAAAGCTTCTAAAAGCCTCAAACCAAGCCGCCACAACTCTGATCCACTCCATCTAGCTAGAAGAAAACCAAAGAACACCACTCTGACTGCAGTTACAGGGGTAAATTCATGTCTTTTAGGAGTTGCTCATGTAGTTAACTGAAACAGCTCCTCTAATTCTCAAATCTACTACTGGAAGTCTGGAACAACAAAATATGTGGTGGAATGACCTGAATCATACACATTTACAGTTAAGAAACTCAGAAATCCTAAAATAAAAAACACCAATGACAAGTAAATTATTCACTCATACTAAAGGGTTGTTCAAAGATCTCAATACATTCAAATATTAAAAGTAAAAATACACCAAGGAAATGAAATTACAGTACTATTTAGGGTGAATCAAAGTTCAATGCCTTTTTTGGTTTTTTGTGCAAAGTACATTGTTATTTGTGGTGCTCTTTTGAAGAAGTTGGTGTTGCCCATATATATTTCTGTTGGGGAATGTGCCTTTTACCTGTAAGGGTTCAAGTCACAGTTTCATGTCATTGCTCCTACTTTTTGCCAGGCTACACCCAAAATATGCAGTAAACCAATAAAACACCTGCAAAATACAAAAACCAAAGGATAGATAAATATGTTAATACAGATCTGGAACTAAAGTTTATGGTCAAAACGACATACATTCATTAAAAATCAACAACAAGGTAGAAACTGTAACTTAAAGTTATTCTAGATAGCAATCAACTCTAATATACCTGCAAAAAACAATAAATGAATGCTAGATACATTTTTTAATACAAATATGGAACTACAAACAAAAATACCAAATGAAAATCTAATTACCATTCTTGGTGCCCTTGGTAGCAATATAAAAACTGATGAAAATCAAGCAAAAGGTCCACAAACTGTCAATTGAATATGGGTTGTGTTCAAGATCTAAATAATCAGTAACATACACATGCAGTTTCACACGCACATACACATGCAGCGGCGGCAGTTTGTGGAGGAGGGAGGGGGAGAGGTAATGGGTAGACGGTTAACTGTTTCATTTGGTCATTTTCATTCGAAAAATAAGACGATTCATCGAATTGGTATTAGCATATATACAATTAATCCTTAAAATAATAATGATTATAAAATACATTTGTCCCTCTAAAAAGTACATAACATATTCCAATTCTTTTGACAGATTTCATTCCTTCCAAAAACATTCTACAAACCAGACGATAAATTACAAAAGTAACATTGTTATCGGTGTCTCCTAGTTGATCATAAAGATCAAAAGTAACAAAAGTAACCATGAGCATAAAGATCAATGTATAACATACATGGATTGAAAAACCAGATTGTTGATCATTCCCTAAAATACATGGGTTCCCAATACAAAGATTAGGAGGTGACTTGAAGAATATGAGTAAACCAAACACACCAAGAAGAAAATGTAGCACGATGGTGGAGCATGACAGAGAAGGCAAAGAGGGCCAATTTTCGGCTCACCTGCATGAGCTTGCACACAAACGTATAATTACAGAATGGTCGTGTGTCTGTATCCAGATGTGCGTGTATATTTACGAAATAGTGGGGCGGTGGCATGGCTGTATAAGGTTCCCACTTCATCAATGACCAACGATCATCGCTATATTGGGTGATGACATCATTGATCTGTAATTAGAGGCAAATAGATAGAGTTCAAATTACAAATATAAGCCAGAAGATACAACTGAACTCTTTGATTATCTCATATGGTTATAATTAAAGGATAGTAAAAGAAGTAGGGCCAGAGGTATAACCATTTACAAAGCGATGCCTTGGTCATTAATTTATCCAGTTCAATCTGATGATATCACGATTAAAAAACTTATAAATATTGATAACTTGAAGTTCTGCTGCTGATGTCTCACTGATCCTACTCACAGTACATATACCCAAAATTAGGAGAGACAAATAGATTGGTGATTGGAACCTATAAAAGACTAAAACCGGACAATGATACCTTTGATCTTGTACTTCTAAATTCATTCTCTTTCACTGCATAAATAACAACGCATATTTGTAATTTTTTAGCCTTTTATAGTTTCCAATAAACTCAACTTGGTTAAATTTAAATTAAAATCCGAGCCATGAACCTACAAAAACAAAGGAACATATCAGTTGGTACATATTACTGGTCATGATCGAGTACATAGAAATTAGCCGCATTACCTTCACATTTAAATCCATCTGAACAATAAAAAACCCACCATCTGTCTTACTGGATCTGCTAGTATCTATGCTAAAAGTAAAGATAACGTGTAAATTACTAAAATGGTCCCTGTTTATCACCAGAATCTGTCCCAAATTTTACAAAAATGGTCCCCATATTAAATGCATGTAAAGAATGTGGCAACTCCAATGGGGCAATCGGATCACAAGACCATTCTTTTGGGACGGATTTCATCCTCATAAGAATATGCCAACTGCAAGATATGAATGGAAAGATCATCAAGGAACAAAAATCTACTCAGCCAAGAAAACTACCTTTTAGAGGCTCATGTAATACTTGAAGAGACTGGTTATCCTGATTGGGATTGACAGCCTGTGAACCATCTTGGGTCGATGAAGAATCTGCAGCTTCTGCAATAACTGGAATGGAATCAGCAACTACTTGATCAGCACTGAACTTGATTCCATCTGGAAGTCTGGACTCTGGAATTTGATTTAGTAGAGCCATTGCAGTTTATAACTTCAATAAAATCGATCAAAGTCAAAACCCAACATGATACAAATAAGATAAAGCAGTGAAACTCGAAGAATAAATCCAAGATAAGCTACAAAAGAAGGAAACTCAATAAGATAAAGCAGTGAAACTCAATGAACGGAAGGATCTGCTTTATCTCGGTCCCAAGTTCTTGTTCAATCATATACCTGCCTGCAAATTAAAGCATATACAACTTTTCTTACCTTTTTTGAGTAAGAATCGATGCCAAAATTAGATTTCAATTTTAACCTGAAATGGAAAAAAACTAATAGAAAGTTAGCGACTACTGTAAAACCCAAGTCCCTAATATCTCGGTTGAGAGAGAGAGAGAGTGAGGGATTTTAGAAGAAAACTGAATCATACAAATCAACTGGATCACGTAAGAGTAGACAAAAATTCTTTTTTTTTTCTTACCTAAAGTTGGTGATTGTATGGTGGTGTCATGGTTGGTTGAAGGCGGCACATAAGCGGTGGTTAGTTCCGGCAATCCCTTAAGGATTTGTGAACAGTCTTAAGGGCGGTGGTACAACTGTTTAGGGTGCGAATGGCCGACAAAACACAAAACAATACTAAAAGTTCTAACATTCAGAAAAATAACTAACAAAAGAAAATACTCAATGGGCTTACCTGACCAAAAGAGGGAAACCAAGTTGATTCTTGAGCGAGAGGTCCCTGCAGATCGTCATATCATGAAATACTTATTCTAAACAAAGAAAATGTATAGTATTGTGAATTCTATAATATCGATTTCAAAAAAACTTGAACCAAATTTATTTCAGAAAATAGATTTCACAAACAATGTATTTTAGAAATTCAGAGATGAAATAAAAACTTCCCTGATTCACCGAAAATTTTGAATCTCGATTTGGGGCATGTGACCTGTAATGAATCATTACCTTTGAATTGGGCTAGGTCACTGGTGATGAAAGAGCAGGTGGTGGAGGCGTTGGTGATGTCCGTGGTGGCTGAAGGCTGTTACCAGAACTGAAATTTTAGTGTTGAAATTAGAGAACAAAACTATTTAGCTTGACAAAAACCAAGAAAAATCAATAGAGAGAGGATGGTGTGGTTTAGGGATATTGAACGCTTACTTGTATCTCGGTATCTAACCCACGTTTCCTTTAGTGTTCTTCTTTGGAAGTCACATCCAGCCTCTAAATTAGAAATCAGTAACCAAAAGCGATGTAGAGAAACGTGATTTAGAATCAGATGAAGATGTATAGAAATAAAAAGAACTAAAAATTGAAGTTAGAATCGTCAATATACCTGGATTCGATACACGGTTGTAGGAGAGGTTCGACGGTTCATTCAGAAATTTGGTCGAACACTTGGTGTGCCTATTCCAATATTCCATTTGAACTACTTCAGCAAAACCAATAAGTGCATTCTCTAGATCAGTCTTCCCCAAACCTGTAAGCCAACGAAAACCTAAAATAGAAAAGAAGAAAATCGATGATGGTGGTTACGGGATAGTTCCAGATCCATGAAATCGAAACAGTGGAGAGAGTGTGTTGTAAGATTTTGGAAAGTGAAGCACCACATGGTGTGAACTATGGTGGGGCGGTGGGTCAGATGAGCGATCGAACATACGATTGCAGGGGAGGATGTTTGTATCAGCAGGAAGGGGAAAAGGGAGATGGAGACAAAAAGTCAGGAACATATGGGTTGGCTGCAACAAAAAGTCAGGCATGCGTAAATAAAGAGAGAATATTTATGGGAAGCAGCACCCGGTTTCAAAATTTAGGGAGGAACTTCAAAATTTTCGAAATGTTGAAAACGTATTTCAAAAATTTTCAGCGCTCAAAAACAAAATGCATCACTGGTTTGTACACAATGCTTTAATTTTAATACTTTGTGCTTTGGAATTGGTACTATCTTAAAAATTAAGACAATTGTGCATAAATGTATTGTAATTTATATATGGTTTATAGTATAATATATATATATATATATATATATATATATATCTATATATATATATATATATATATATATATATATATATATATATATATATATATATATATATATATATATATATATATATATATATATATATATATATATATATATATATATATATATATATATATATATATATATATATAAGGCAACTATATAAAAAACAGGAAACTCCCAGCAAGGAGCTAGGAGCCCACAAACACCATTACATAGTTTTCACGGCTAAACTAGGACTCGAAAACCAAATACTCCTATCTAAAACAACTTTCTTCGATCTACTATCTAGCCACAAAAGAACATCTCTTTGGACATTGGCAACAATAATCATCCCCGGGACAAGAGAATGATTAAAGACAGTTTCATTTCTAAAACTCCATAAATTGTTAAAGGTAGCAAACCCGACCAGCCGGAGAGCTTTCTTCTCCTCCTTGCTCCTACCTTGCGACTCCAAGCCATCCATAACATCATCAATACAACCAGGAACCCAATCATTCAATTTCCACCATCTTCTAATTCCATTCCACACCTCTCTTGGCCTCCTGCATTTCCACAGCACATGAAAGAGGGATTCCTCTTCTTCATTACATATGTCGCAAAAGGCCGTAGTCCTAAGACATCCCATTTCAGCCAATTTCAACTTAGTTGGCATGCGGTCTCTAAAAATTCTCCACACCAGGATATTTATTTGTTTGGGCAGACTGTTGCTCCATCTGTTTCTCCCAATCACATTCCTGTTTAGGTTCTCCATTTCAGTCTTCAACCATGCCACTGAGAATTCATTTTTAGGGCCTCCCTTACATATCCATTTATCCTCTTTATTTGTAAGATTTATAGTAGAGATTTTTTGAAGAAGATCCTCCACCTCGATTCTACTTCTACCTTCTCTATCACTTCCCCTCCTAGACCAAAACCCTGCACCCGTTTTACATCTCTCCTCTACCGTGCTTTCTTTGTTTGTTTCCATATTATAAACTCTAGGATAAACCTCCTTCAGCCTACCTTCTTCTAACCACCAATCACTCCAGAAACTTGTAGATTTACCATTGCCTACTTCCACCTTGATTTTACATCTTGGATCCAGATCCACATCTTTTAACTTCTGCCAAACTTTTACAATTCTTTTCTAGGTAGAACCGTATTTTATGTTGTTACCGTCTCCCATCGTCGCGTTAACTCCATGAATGCTTTTTATGATTCTCACCCACATCGCCTCCTTCTCCCTTCTAAACCTCCAATACCACTTAGCTAACAAAGCTTTGTTCATATTGCCAAGGTGACCTACCCCAAGACCTCCCTTATTCTTATCCAATTGAATTTTGTCCCAGCTTACCCAAGGGATACGTTTTTGATATTGGGTTCCACCCCAAAAGAAATTTCTAAGCACGTTCTCTAGCTCTTTAATCACCCCGCTTGGAACTTTAAATAAAGAAAACAAGTAAGTTCCCAAGTTACCTAGCACATTGCAAATAAGCATGTGTCTTCCCCCAATGGATAAGGTTTTGAGCTTCCAGTTGCTAAGCTTCTTCTTGAATTTGGTGATTAGCCCACACCAAGCTTTTTTATGTCCCATGTTCTCTCCCACCGGTATCCCCAAAAAGATTGCTGGTAACTTCGCCGCTGCACACCCAATCACTTGAGCCATCTTTTTCACCATTCCATAGTCAACTCCAATCCTGAAAAGAGCACTTTTATCCAAATTAACTTTGAGGCCTGCAGTTTTCTAAAAACAATAAAGAATTTTAACAAGATTTAGCACGTTTTCCACAGACCATTCTCCAAAGAAAATCGCATCATCTGCAAAAAAAAGATGAGTTAGATCACTATTGTTATCGCCTACTAACACTCCTTTATACGTTCCACTCTCGACCGCCTTGCGAATAGCATCATTTAGACCTTCCATAATTAAGGTAAAAAGAAAAGGGGAAATTGGGTCTCCTTGTCGGAGACCCCTTGAGAGAGAGAATTCCAAGGAAGGGCAGCCATTTACTAGAACCGAGGACGACCCGGACTTTAATCATTAAAGAATCCACCCCCGCCATTTTTCTCCAAAACCTTTTTGAATCATCATAGACTCGAGGTATTCCCAAGACACCGAATCATACGCTTTAGCTATATCCGTCTTAAGAATAAGCATTCTTTTTTTCTTAGCCTTGGCCCAATCTATAACTTCATTTATATATATATATATATATATATATATATATATATATATATATATATATATATATATATATATATATATATAATAAAACGTATTGCCCCAAGGTACAAGTGTAAAGCATTCAACACAAAAGTTACAACACCTCTTATGCACAAATTCGATGGCGGTTTCTTCTCCTCATCACCCCATGATCTCTACATCTCTCAACCTCTCATGTTCGTCTTGACCGAATCAAAGCTCTAACCGTCAAAAAACTCCCCACCTCCCACCTCTTTCTCCCACTCCATCTTCAACCTCCCACCCCTCTCAACATCTCCTGTTCTCTCTGAAGTCGGCGTGTATAAAAAGAAGGAGACCCTTCAGCTTTTGGTTTCACATATTCGATGTTTGTTTTCACAGGTTCTCAGTCGATTTTAGGTTATGACAGGAACAACATGTTCTCGAATTGGCTGAATCAAATGTAACCCAGCACCCAGGTTTTCATTTTGAAGCATTTTTAATTTTGTTTTTTGATTTGCAGGTATAATTTATAATAGGGTTTATGCTTATTTGCAGATTGCCAATTGATGAACCTCAACCGTTGGTTGCTCATGATCCTCTGTATACCCTCTCAAATCTACTAACGCCGTCGCCTTCCATCTACTAACGCCATCGTCTTCCTCTCCACTGTCTCTCTACATTCATCCCTCTCTAATCCCTCTAGAATTTTATGTTGCAATTTGGAGGAGATCAGAGGCGTCAGAGGACAACTAACGCCTAATACAGCCGCTGCCACCAACCATCACCACTTCCACCTCTGTCGCCCAAGTAACGCCTAATTGTTTATTGTTTGTGATTTCGATGCCTTGTGTGTGCTTTTCGGTTTCCTCATGAACATTAACAGGTAAATCTAAAATTCTCTTCACTCCATCTCTTTCAATCGATCAATTTCATTTGTTTTTTATTTAAAAGACTTATCATTGCAACACTCTACATCCCTTACTGATGTTCCTGGAACCTGCAATTGATGTGTGTATCTTCCAATGGAATCCCCAAAAAGATGTTACAACAAGACACGCCTCTCAATTCTACTTCAAATTGATCTCCTTTCTCAAAAACAAGGGCCTCCTATATATCCCATGACCACCACAATGACCCATCTCCTTTCTCAGAAACATCAAGATCTTCGATGCTCCTATCCTTCTCCACCTCCAAAGATGGTAAGTATCTTACTAGCGTATATTAATTACAGCCTAACCTAATTTATTGCTAACCATATATGTTTCCCTCAATCGTCTACTAATTAAACCTAACCGTATTATGAACATATGTGGACCACCACACCAGGAACACCATAACAACACCTGAAGTCTTGCACATAAGGTGTTTGCTATATTGCCTCATTGATTTTATTGCTTTGGGTGTATGTTATTTGTTTTTTATTTTCAAGGAACGAATTTAATTTTTAGTTATTTCTCATATACACAAATGAAATTAAAGGTTTGAATTCAAGATCACAATTGTACACACACAAAATATCAAAATAACTCTTTGATTATAATTGGAAATATGTCTCTAAAATCAATTACATGTGTTTTGTATGATCTGTGTATGTTGCTATGTGTTGGTGTGTGTTACCCTCTCGGTAATGCACTGAATTTATAGGACAAATAGAAGGTATCTATCCACTGATTTCAGCCTCAATTACAGCCTTAATGGAAGCCTTAATTTCAGCCTTGATTGATGGAATACCAGGACTTTGAGATTCCAACAATCACCCCCGAATCTCTAAGTCCTTCTAGAGATTCCCGATCACTGCTAATCTTTAAGACATTCTAAAGATTCTTTGATCCCGATCAAGCTCCGCATTTCTTTGAACTTGGTTCGAGCCAATGGTTTTGTAAGAATGTCCGCCTTTTGTTTCTCACCGGGAATGTACTCCACCTCTACTTGTTTTTTCTCAACACAATTGCGAATGAAATGAAACCTCGTGTGAATGTGTTTACTTCTTCCGTGAAAAACAGGATTCTTTGTTAGTTCGATAGCCGACTTGTTATCAACTCTAAGAACCACCTTCTCTTGTGTCTTGTTCAAGATTTCTCCCAGCAAATCTTGAAGCCATATTGCTTGACATGCAGCCGCGGTGGCTGCCATGAACTCTGCCTCACAAGATGATAAAGCAACCGTATCTTGCTTTTGCGAACACCATGTAATCGGAGAGGACCCGTAGTAGAAAATGTGACCGGTTGTGCTTCTTCCGTCGTCCGGGTCGACATTGTGACTACTATCGCTGTAACCAATGATCCGATTTTTCCCCATCCTCTCGTACTTGATTCCATGTGACGTTGTTCCACGTAAGTACCTTAGGATGTGTTTGATTGCATTATCATGTGATTCTCTTGGACTCTGCATATATCGACTAATAACTCCAACCGCGTATGCCATATCGGGTCTTGTTTGTAAGAGATATCTAAGGCATCCTACCACCTTTCGATATTGTGTAGGGTCGATTTCGGATTCATCTTCGGCCTTTGATAATTTCGTTCCTGGGTCCATCGGAATGTGGGTAGGATTGCAATCATGTAAACCGGCTTCCTTCAGAATGCGTCGAGCATATGCTTCTTGATTTATAGTAATCCCCGATTCATCCTGTTTGACTTCAATGCCCAAGTAGTAAGTTAATCTTCCAAGATCAGACATCTCGAAGTTCTTGGACATGTCAAATTTGAACCTTTTGATCATGTTCAAATTTGTACCTGTAACAAATAAGTCATCAACATAAATTGCTAAAATTAGCAAGTTAGATCCTTCGTTCTTCCGGTACACCGATGGTTCATGCACTTTTGAAACTTCATTCCCTTCAAAATCCCATCAAGTTTCGTATTCCATTCTCTTGGTGCTTGTTTAAGGCCATATAGTGCTTTTGAAAGACGATACACCTTGTGCTCGTCGCCTTTCCTTATGTAGCCTTCCGGTTGGTACACATAAACAGTTTCCTTCAACTCTCCATGCAAGAAAGCCGTTTTGACATCCAAGTGGTGAAGTTCCCACCCATTAGTAGCGGCTAAGGCTATAAGAAACCGGATGGTTTCAATTCGTGCTACCGGAGCAAATACTTCTTGGAAATCAATGCCAGGTTGTTGCACGTACCCTTTAGCAACCAGCCTTTCCTTGTGTTTGTTTATGGTGCCATCTGCATTTTTCTTTAGCTTGAACACCCATTTGAGTCCAATTGCCTTCACCCCCATAGGCTTGTTCACGAGAGTCCACGTATTATTTTTGTTGATTGAATTGATTTCCGCATTCATGGCTTTAACCCACTCCGGTTCTTTCTTCGCCTCTTCAACCGATACTGGTTCGTAATTGGTTGTTAGGAGAAGTTCTTCCAGGTTGTTAAGATTAAGCACATAATCTTGAAGTCGAATCGGAAGATTCTTTTGTCTCGTAGACCTTCGGTGTTGGGCATTATTCACGTTATTGTTGACCGGACATGGTTGCTCATCTTCTTGAACCTGCACTCCGTCTTCAATTTCGTGGTCTGATTCAATCGGTTCGGTTTGATCATTGTTTACATCGTTGTTTGTATTATCTTCCGGATATTCCCATGGAACTATGAATGACCCTGGTTCTTCATTTTCTATACTTGCTTCTTTGACCCAATCCCACTATTTTGTTTCGTCAAAAATAACGTCTCGACTAATGATTATTTTTTGTGTAGCCGGGTTAAAAAGCCGATAAGCTTTCGTGCCCGGTTCAGAACCAAGATGTACTAGTGGTCTTAATCTTGCATCCAACTTCTTGAGATTCACTGATTCAACTATTGCATATGCTAGACACCCAAAGATACGAACATTCTCTAGATTCGGTTTTCTTTTATACAACTTCTCGTATGGAGTTGTATCACCAAGGACTCTTGTGTAAACACGATTGATCAGATTTGTGGAGTGTTTTACTGCTTCTCCCCATAAGTTATTTGGAACATGCATCGCCTTCATGATACTTCGTGTCATATCCAAGAGCGTTCGGTTTCTTCGTTCCACAATACCGTTTTGTTGTGGTGAATATGGGGCGGTAAGATGACGTTTGATTCCATTTATATCACAAAAGGAATTGAACTCGAGCGAAGTAAACTCACCTCCTCGATCACTTCGAAACACCTTCAAAGACTTTCCGAGCTCCTTCTCCGCCAAAGCTTTGAATTTTTTGAAGTGAAAAAATGCCTCACTTTCCTCTTTTAAGAGAAAAATCCACATATACCTTGAAAAATCATTAATTAATGTGAAAATGTACCGATTTTGACCTATCGTTGACGGTGTTATCGGACCGCATAAATCACCGTGAACGAGCTCCAAAGGTTCTGTCGCTTTGTACGTCGTCATTATTGGAAATGATTTTCTTGTTTGTTTGCCCACCAAACAAGATTCACATATTTTATTGTCACTTTCAAGGTGTGGTAACCCTTTGACTAGACTTTTCTTAGACATCTTTTTCAATGACTCGAAATTGATGTGTCCAAGTCTTGCGTGCCAGCGCCATGTGTCTTCACTTAGTCTTGAATGAAGGCAATTCAGTTCTCCAATAATTAACTTTATTTTATAAAGTCGGTTTGGGGATCTTTGTACCTTCATTAATAAGCAGTTGTAGGCATCGTGCATCGTCAAATAATTACCTTTCATCCGAATATCGCATCCGGCTTCAGTTGCTTGTCCGAGACTGAAAATATTATTTTTCAGATCCGGAATAAAATAAATCTCCGTTATCAATCGTTGTTGGCCTGATTTTCCTTGGAAAATTATTGAGCCTTTTCCTTTGATCACGACACTCGAATTATCGCCAAATTTTACTTTGCCGGTTATTCCTTCGTCGAGTTCGGAGAAAAATGAGCGATTTCCCGTCATATGATTATTCGCTCCGTTATCCAAATACCACACATCGTTGTCTTGTGAATTGTATTTAGATGGTATCACCTTCTCTTCGTTCAAAAATACGGTCTCGTGAAAAAATACGGTTTCGTCGGTATCGTCTTTTTTGGCAAAATGCATTTCTTGGAATTTTTGAATTCTTTCCGGACATTTGGAAACGTAATGCCCCGATTTATCACATCGATAGCAGATAATTTTTGATAAATCCTTTTTTCGGTTTTGATTTGAGTTCGAATTGGAATTGGGCCGGTTATTGGGTTGTTTGGTTTTATTATTGGGTTGGGTTGTTTTTGACCCGGATCCACCGGTTGACCCGGATCCGCTACCTTGGTTTGACCCGATTTGATTAAAACCATCCGCTCTGTTATTTTTGTTGGATTAGGTGTCTAAGCCATGACTTTATAACTATATTTATCTTGTTAATTGAAGCAAAGTCCATTTGGGTTGCCCTCATAGCTGGAGGTCAGGATAGAGTTCAGTAGAGTAAAAGGTTGATTTATTAATTGTGTAATAAATCAATAGAATTAATTAAATGGTTTATTAATATATTTAAGTGTTAATATATTAATTAGAAACTATAATAATTAATTTAGATTTAATCTAGAATTAATTGGATTTAGTGATTAAATTAATTAATTAAAAGTGTGAGGACTAGTTTGTATTTATTCAATAGTTGAATAACTGGCAAAGAGAAGTCCAGGGGCTAAAAGTGGCGCCACCCTTGGAGGCTTCTCTAGGGTTGGCGAAAACCCTAATTAGGGTTTAGGGATCTGGTCCTAGTGGTCAACAGGCTTGCCCACTTGGAGGCTCCTTAGGGTTTCAGGTGTAACCCTAGGAGGCTATAAAAGGAACCCTCTGGCTCCCCATTATTCATGCCAACTTCAACCAAGATTACTCTGCTGGACTGTCGTCTCCATTGCTGTGGGTATGACTTGCATCTGAGGCAGGATACTTTTGCTGCTAGCTTCAAGAACAAGATTCAAAGGTTGGTTCTTCTGGTTTAAACTTTAGAAATCATTGTTGGCCTTTAGGTTTAAGTTTATTATCTTTATAGAAGAAAACATAGATCTTTATAGGGTGCATGTGAACCATAAGCAATTTTTGTGTTCATTGTTTGCTAGAAAACCCTTCAGTGGTATCAGAGCTGGTTTGTTTTCTTGTGATTTGATATAAACTGTTTATTTGATCATGGGGTTTTCGAAAATAAACCCTTGGGAGGCTTAATTTTCGTCCATGGTGGCTAGGGTTTCAAAACCCTAGCCTCCCCTGCCTTATCTGCGAATTGCATGCTGCCTAGAATACTTGGTTGTTATTTTTGGTAACTAGATCTTCTGAATAACTTGAACCTTTAGTCCTTGCATGTTAATTTCGAGATTTTGGCTAGGGTTTCCTAACCCTAGCCGCCACCCTTGGTCCCCCCCCCCTTGATTTGCTTGCCTTTTATAAGTAGGTTGTTATTTATGGTAATTATTAGATAATTAAATAACTGGAACCCCTTATCTTTGCATGCTGATTTCGTGACCTAGGGATAAGGGTTAGGAAAATTAATTTGATTAATTTTTGTGATTCCCTTATTAGATTTAATTAGTTTAATTAAATTGTTTAATTAAAATACCAATTAAATCACTTAAAGAATTAATTAAATTTTCAAAAAATAGAAATAAATTTGCGAAAAATCTTTGAAAATTAATTCAAAAATATTTTAATAAGATTAAAATATATCTTATATATTTATGATTAAAAGTTAATTATTTATATATAAGAAAATTGGTTAGTCTTACCGCTAGTAGTCCTCATTCACAAAACTGTCCTATAAAGAGGGTATAAGGCGACTACCTATAAAATGGCTGTCTAATGGGTATCTACTCTTACCCACCGCTCTCCTGGTCAGTCGAGTGTCGTTAGCCGAACGGGTTTGATAGAACCGCTAAGCCTCTTAAAAGTATAATGCTATAATTGAAAGTACTAGAACCTTGAACAAAACCCAATCTAGTTACTTTAGGTTAAAAAATGTGAATTGGTGTTAATCCATGGAATTACACATTGCACTTTGTGGAACGTTGGTGGAGCGTGTGTGGTTTACCGGCACACCAACTGGGGTCCACAAAGACTTGCAATGGGTTTCTCGATTTTGTCATTATTAATGGAGCGTGTGTGGTTAACCGGCACGTTAATTAGAGATGGCAATCGACTTCGAGAGTACCAAGCTAATTTGCATGGTTATTCACACCCGGTTTGTGATCCTCGGCATCCCAGTCACAAACAATGGGGCACATCCGAGACTAAACATGCCATTGAACAGTTCAATGTGTCTCAACAGATCTAGGAATTTCATAAGATGAAATTGATAAGTGCATTATCTACCTTAATGACCATTATGTTGTGATTACGACATCCCTCTTCACACCATAGTTGGGGTATTTTGGGTCCTAGCCTTAATAAATAATATATTGGGTAATTATTTAAAAGGATAAATGAAACTAATAAAATTCTGGTTATTGTAGATGTCCGAATCAAGTGTCTATTCTCCTCCCTCTCCTCCTTCACCCATTTCTGAGAGCATCAGAAAGCACCTGCTAAATATGGAAAGGCTGACTGGCCTTAACTGTAAGGAATGGCTTCGCAATTGGAGACTGGCTCTCGGCATTGCGGGCAAGCTTCATCTCACCGAGTATCCGATCCCGGTTCCACCGAAACAAGTCATCATAAAGAGCCTTTATGATAAGCATGACTTATTAGTTGATGAATCCGAAAAGATTCGTGACCTCATGCTATTGACCATTGACCCCGAGTTCCGCAAGGATTTTGAATCCTTGGGGCCATATGAGTTAATGGAATCGGTTGAGGAAATGTTCCAAAAACCGGTAGAAGAGGAACGAGCTAGGATCTTCAAAAGACTTACAGAGTGTAAGTTAAAAGAAGGAAGTAGCATCGATTCGCATGTTCTTCAGATTGAAGCATACATAGGCAAATTGTACAAACTTGGTTATACCATGAGTCAGGAGTCGAGTGTTAACACTCTACTCGCTTCACTGACTAGTAAGTACGATCTGTTCATTCAGACGTATAGAAAGGAAGACCAGGAAAAGACCCTAATGGAAATGCGTCCACTGTTGACTTTATACGAGTCACTCTTGGACAGGCATAGCTCCAATGGTTCAGCTACTTCTGGATTAAGTCCGGTGGAAAGACACAGCAAGAAACGATCCAGATCGTCTGGATATGTCTTAAGCTGGGAATCCACAGAATCGGATACAGTCGCGGAAAGATTGAAAGACGCTCAAAAGTCAAAATTTTTTGAAAGCTCAGGTATATCTAAAAACCTCAAAACTCCTGTTCCATAATTCCTTGATGCATAATGTGATAGTCACATTTTGGTTTGTATGCAGGGAATCAGTAAGGTACGGGACTCTGGCGCATAGGAGCACATTTGGATTGGATTTCCGGCTCATGTGGTTTTAAAGTTTAGTTAGATATTGAAATAATGTTATTAGCTTATTAGATGCGTATGACATTGTCTATCATATGATACATTGTTCAAGGATTTTGTTTTAATAAAATTGTCGATTTTCTTTTAACACATGTTGTTTGAAATATCCTTGAAATGTTGTATGATTGTGTTGAATGCAAAATTAGTGATAACCTGAATGTTGAATACATCCAAAGTGTTTGGATTTTAGGAATTGTGTTCTTTCATGATTGTTAAGATAAATGTCTTAAGAATCAATTCAACCAAAGGTCCAGTTGGACAGGACTTTGGAATCATTTTGACTTAGAGTCACATGATGAATTGAGTTCTTAATGTGTTAAGAAATGAATCAACCAAAGATCCAGTTGGACAGGACTTTGGAATCATTTGACTTAGAGTCAGATGATGATTAAGTTCTTTATAAAACACATGTGGCAAGAAATGAATCACCCAAAGATCCAAAGGATAGGATTTTGGAATCAGTTGACTTAGAGTCAACTGAAGATTGCAAGTCTTGAACAGAATTAACAAAGACATAAGTTTACATAGAGATGTAAAAGAGATTGAGATTGGAAGCAACGAACACATCAATTGCTGTGTATTGCTCGAATCTCCAAACAGAATACAATTGTTTGTACTTCACAATATTTGTCAGTCGGTATGACGAATATGACCTCGCTTATCAGAATAAGCGATTGCATTGAATCTTTGAACAGTTCAAGGACTTCAAAGGAAGTACAAGACCCACAGAACCTGAGTGACAACATAAACTGGGAAATGTTTCACAGTTATTCTCTTCCAAGAACATTAATAGTTATAATGTGTCTTAGGGAAGATGATGGAGCATTGGTCGAAACAGTTCGATCCTCAATGTATGAGATACATTGACAATTAGGTTCCGATACATTGAATACTAAACCAGTCAGACCATATTCCAACCACATCTTCAACTAAGTAGGTTTGTAGACACTATCTGAAATGTAAAGCTGGGATTGTCCCACTTGTACATTAAAGGTCCAGGGTCTTGTAGTGTTCGTCCGAACCTCACGACTGGCCTGAACCTAATCAGAAATGTCATTTCACTGACTATCCCGCTATACCTGGAAAAGAAAGAGCTCTTTTAGAAAGAACTCATATTCTAAGGAGACAGTGGGAGTTGGGACAGTCCTGAATGAGTTCAGGATTAGCCAAGTGAAATAACCTTTAGTCATCGCTAGGCTTAAAGAAGAAATCAGATTTCTGTTTTAATACTGACATAACCTTCTCTTGACCAGTAGTACTGATCACCGTCATAAGTAGTTATGATCTGGGTGACATACCGAATGGTGGTAAAACACTATAGTTGGTACGGATTTTCAATTCGACTACTTGGAAGCATTGGTGAGCCCGGTTGCTGCCAATTAAGAGAACTTTAGGACGAGATACAGTCCATGTGACAGTTTGATTGATTTTACAACTGGTCTTAAAACCAGTGGGAGTAATCATCAAAAGAATCCAATATGGACAGAAACGTACCTTCAGAACATCTGGCTGAGTGAGACGATACTCAGAGTCATGTAATTGACTTCGAGAGAAGCGCTCTCAATAGAAGATGAAATCCGAAAGAATACTGCATATTGTAAGTCATTAGTGGAGCACGTGTGGATCGCCGGCACACTAATTGGGACTCACAAAGAATATGCCAGTATAAAGGTACATGGGACCCAGGATTTCCCCGCGGGCATCTCGTAATAAAGGATATTCAGATTCTCGAAATATGCCAAAGGATTGGGTTTGGAGAATGGGCTGAAAGATTTCCATTAAGATGTCAGAAAGGTTTGGATTCTCAAAATGTGCCATAAGCTCTGGATTTTGTGAATAGTCCATAACCATGTCAAAGCCAGTGGGAGTATTGTTGTTATCTATCTCAATATGTGTGTTACATACTGTTTCTAGGAAACGTCTCTTTTCATTACAAAGTGTAATGACTTGGTGTTAAGAGACGGATCACTATGAAAGACTTAATAAAGATACGGCATGCTCGGGTGGTTATAAACGTCTATGAGATAGATCGAAACTCTGTCAAGATGATCTTGATGAGACTCAAGATGCATAGCTCAGGAAAATAGTTTCCTATCATTGCAAAGTGTAATACAAAGAAGGTGCAGCATACACACATAATCCATAGACATCTATAAGATAGATGTTGTCATCAGTATAGGCCTGGCCATAATAAGCATGATCTTGATAAGATTCAAGATGCATGAGAAAAAGTCTCCGAAAGGATATAGTTATTAAAGGTCGTGACACAAGGATTATGAGTAATCCTAAGATTCCAAAAGGGTTTGGAATAGGACTAGATCGAATCCAACAAGTTTCTTGGATCGATCAGAAGTGTCATGAACATGTCTTGATGACTTAATGCTTAGAGCATACTGAGTCAGATTCAGGATATGACCTGGCTGGGAATACTTAATGGATTTTGTACATACATGAGAAATCATTGGAAAATGATTAGGGGTGAATGTTGATAACAATTTGAAAAGAGTTTTCATATAAGGACTTAATGGTTAAAGAATTTCGTTGGCATTCCGATGGAGCGCGTGTGGCTCACCGGCACATCGTAACACCTCGAAATAGTCTTAGGGTGCAGTCATGTGGACTAAAGACCCCGAGAACCATGGAAAGTCACAGTACATAGAATGGAGTTGTTAGTGAGAATAACTGTATGACCAAAATTGAAATATCATCGGAAGGATATCCGATCGGATAAAGTGTATAAATGTGTAACATTTGAATACATAGAAAGAGTAAAAGGTCAAGTAGACATAGATACATAACAAGAATTAAATAGTTTAAAAGGAATCTAGAAACTGATAATAGTTTATGTAAAATCCTACTTGGTGATTACCTCGTGGAGACTTGGTAATTAGGCAATAGTAGCCACCAGTCAGATTTTAAGTTTCAATTTTGCATGTTTCACTTCCCGAATAATTTGATTATTCAAAAGGTCTACAGTCGCTCATACTTTTCGGGAGTAAGTATGAACGAAGACTGTCGTGAATTGGTTTGTAGATTGTCTAAGGAGTTAGACATTGCAGTAAGACTGCTACAACGTTCATGAGTACTTAGAAATAGAGATTTGAGTATTGGATAAACCCGCGCTCAATAGATTGCTTCATGGATTACATCACAAGCAATGTTGAGACGATAATATCGTATGATCTTGAAGCGGAGACATATGAGTTGAAATTTACGAGTCGGTTGTGCATTGATAATGCGAAACGCATCGGTAACTCGATGTTATAAAACACATTGTTGTGTACGATTTGATAAGTAAAAGACACAACCATATGAGTCAAAGCTTATTCGTTCCTTGACCCTGATGGGAAACAGATATTTGTAGGCCGCTCGATGATTTTGAAGTTGACTTAAGTGCTGGCCAGCCTGGACTAAATTGATGTGTTCAATTAGAAGTCCGAAAGTCATAAGCAGAATCGGAAATCGGGAAACAGAGTATCGGACAGAGATTGATCTCAATCCATGTCTCGTGTCTGAAAATATCTTGTTGGACGAAGGATCATATGATCACTTATCTTTGGACGGAACTGACTAGGTCAGAGTTCGGCAGCAGTTTCTAGGAAGCTGCAGGTTGTTTATTAATCAGAAGATAAATTAAAGTCATAGACTTATCCAAGTGGGAGACTGTTGGATTAGGTGTCTAAGCCATGACTTTATAACTATATTTATCTTGTTAATTGAAGCAAAGTCCATTTGGGTTGCCCTCATAGCTGGAGGTCAGGATAGAGTTCAGTAGAGTAAAAGGTTGATTTATTAATTGTGTAATAAATCAATAGAATTAATTAAATGGTTTATTAATATATTTAAGTGTTAATATATTAATTAGAAACTATAATAATTAATTTAGATTTAATCTAGAATTAATTGGATTTAGTGATTAAATTAATTAATTAAAAGTGTGAGGACTAGTTTGTATTTATTCAATAGTTGAATAACTGGCAAAGAGAAGTCCAGGGGCTAAAAGTGGCGCCACCCTTGGAGGCTTCTCTAGGGTTGGCGAAAACCCTAATTAGGGTTTAGGGATCTGGTCCTAGTGGTCAACAGGCTTGCCCACTTGGAGGCTCCTTAGGGTTTCAGGTGTAACCCTAGGAGGCTATAAAAGGAACCCTCTGGCTCCCCATTATTCATGCCAACTTCAACCAAGATTACTCTGCTGGACTGTCGTCTCCATTGCTGTGGGTATGACTTGCATCTGAGGCAGGATACTTTTGCTGCTAGCTTCAAGAACAAGATTCAAAGGTTGGTTCTTTTGGTTTAAACTTTAGAAATCATTGTTGGCCTTTAGGTTTTAGCTTATTAACTTCATAGAAGAAAATATAGATCTTTATAGGGTGCATGTGAACCATAAGCAATTTTTGTGTTCATTGTTTGCTAGAAAACCCTTCAATTTTTTCCCCAAGTCGTCTTCCCCTTTCCTCCTCTGCTTCTGTCGGATTCGGAAGACCTCCCCCCGCCTCCTCCTTGCGATCCGTTCGAGCTACCACCGCCGGTCGATCCTCCGCCGCCGCCAGATCGGGTGAACATCACCCATTGCTGATGTTCATCTCCACCTTCTTCTCCCCGCATCCTTTCCTCATAAGCCTTCAATCGGCCAACCACATCGTCGAAGCCGACGGTCTTCAGATCGAGCACCTGCTCAAGGGATGCGACAAGGTGGATGAACCGACGAGGTACCACTTTCATTAGTTTCTTTACCAGTTTTGTTTCTTCGATTGTTTCACCGAGGGATGCGGATTTCGTAGCTAACCCCGAAAGTTTTCCGACAAACGAATCTATTGACTCGGTTTCACTCATCTTCAACCGATCGAAATCGGTGGCTAGAGTTTGAAGACGGGCTTCTTTCACTCGATCGGCGCCGACATGTCGTGCTTTTATCGCGTTCCACAGGGACCTTGCATCATCGATATATCCGATTTGCATGATTAGGGACTCCGGGATTGCTTGGTACAACAAACCCATCGCAAGGTTATTTCGATCCTCGTTTTTTTCTGCTTTTGATTCGATAATATCCCAACACTTGTGTATTCGCAGGACCACCTTCATTCGGAGGGACCAAACCATGTAATTGGTTTGGGTTAACATCGGACATGTCACCGATGTGGCTCCGATTTCCTTGAGCCTGGCCTGAGGATTCGCAGTGCTTGCACTTGGATCATCCACATCTGACATCTTCAGATGTTCAAGTCTTCACACGGACACGGACACGGTAATTGGCTCTGATACCAATTCAAGATCACAATTGTACACACACAAAATATCAAAATAACTATTTGATTATAATTGGAAATATGTCTCTAAAACCAATTACATGTGTTTTGTATGATCTGTGTATGTTGCTATGTGTTGGTGTGTGTTACCCTCTTGGTAATGCACTGAATTTATAGGACAAATAGAAGGTATATGTCCACTGATTTCAGCCTCAATTACAGCCTTAATGGAAGCCTTAATTTCAGCCTTGATTGATGGAATACCAGGACTTTGAGATTCCAACATGAATTTGAAAATGTATGTTTTTTAATTTCAGGTATGAAATTTACAAATGAGCCATTGAGCCAGAATATGCTAATTTCACTTTTCATCGCTTGTATGCTTGATTTTGGTGTATGATAGTTGTTACAGTCTGTGTATTTGCTTCTTGTTACTCTTTATTGTAACATTACTGAGGTTTTAGATAATGTTGTGATGAGGTAATCTTTAGCTTTAAACATCACAAGAATTGCTCAAAACTGTGTTTTACCCTTCCAGGTTCCCAAGGGATGGGATAAGCTTTCATTGTCTATCATCTCTGTAGAAACAGGAAACTCTTGACAAAACAGGCAAAGCATTTGTACAGAATGGAAATTTGTCAATGGACGGAGAATTTGTCAGAATACATATAGGTTCCCCATGATGATCCTTCAAAAGTGGTTGAGCAATGCATGTATAAGCTTCTTATTTCAATGGTCTGATCCATCTCATGTTTCTAATTAAGTTTCAGTTCGACTAGTTTTTTATTCGCCCATGTTTTTGTTGTGGTCTATGATTATTCCACTGATAATCGACAGGGATCAGACAGATCTGGCATTCTTGGAGAAGTGACAGAAAATTTCTCAAATCACTTGAATTCTGAAACTTCTATTTCTATTGCCAAAATCAATGATGGTTCTTTTTATATTAGGATGATGAAAACATTGTCAAAATTGGTTCAGTAGATTTTACAAAGGAGTTACAGGTATGTTGTTATTACTAAAAATGGACCAAGTTTGGTCATTTATATGATGTTCTTACTAAAAATGGACCATGTTGCTTTACTTTTACATTGTTTTCCACTTCAATCCCTTAATTTGCTCAAAAATAAAAATTTTATTTATGAAAGCTTTTTTAGAATGCCACCAGCTGGGGAAGCTACTTCAACTAGGTTGCTCATGTGTTTTTGTTTTAATGTTCAGTTTTAGCACTTACTATACAATTCCATGCCTAAATCCTTACAGCTTCAAGTTGGGGGGTTATCACAAGCTTCCTACTCCTCTTGAAATTCAATGTCATTTTATTCAAATTTCAATTTCGAATAAGGTGGATGGGTATATTGGTCCTTATTTGGAAAATATTAAAGAAGGATATGCAGTCATCGAAAATTATGGGGGAAGAATTGGAGGTTTTTAAAATTTCATATAGATGGAACTTGTCTTCATTTTTGGCCCTTCACAGGTATTTCGGTGAATAGGACTGTCAAAAAGAACATAATTGGTAGAAATAAAGAGAAGGGGTATTATGGTCTTAAAATGGAAAAATGTGTAAACTGGAAAAAGTATCTTCGTAAAGTTTGGTGGAAGAGAAATGTCATTTATTGCATTAATAATCCAATTGATTTTGTTAGTTGTAATCTTAGAAGTACTTATTTTATGGAGTATTGGATTAAGTGGAAAAAGGATTGGAAAGATGGTAAAGTTAAATGGCATATCTCCTGAAAACGTATGGTTGGCATGTTGACAATTTTAAAGCTTGGGAATTTTGGTTTTTATTTCACGGTCGAATTGACGGAATTTACAAATTTGGTTCAAATCCAAAAATTTTAGTTGTTTGGTTTTACGTCTTTTACCGGAAAAAGATGAAATTTAAGTTCCAAAATGGTTTAAATCCCGAAGATAGTTGTTTTATTCCCAAGCAATTGAGATTTTTCACTTTGGTGGGTGTCAATGTTAATTCCATTAACAAGTGGTGGGATATTCACCCAGTAATACATTGGCTTGAGTACTTCTTTCTTAGAATGTACTACAATTGGTTTGATTTTTTTTCCGTTAAAAAGAATCACTTTTTTTTTAAAAAATGATATTAATTTTTTGGATTCGTTTTCTAAAAATGATTATTTCAAACCTAAGCAATTGGTATGTGCCGAAATTCCAGACCCGACAAATTTTTCCAAAATGCATGAGCTGATTAAAAATAGCATGATGCATGGCCCTTGTGGCAGTTTACGAGAGAACAGCCCATGTATGGAGGGTGATCCCAAAAAATGCAGATTTAGATATCCATGACAATTTAATGAGGAGACATCACAAGGAGAAGACTCATATCCACTGTATCGAAGGAGGAATAATGAAATTCAGGTGACCGTTAGAAGTATTCAGTTAGATAAGAGATGGGTAGTCCCACTCCCATCGGGAGTTTATACCGATCCGCTCAGCATCATTATATATTAAAAAAATACAAAAGTGTGCATCCCTTCACGACCTAAGTCGCGCACACGGCCCAACTCACACAAGAGATTGGCTTCTCTTTTTCTTTTATTTTTTATTTGTTTCTATAAAACTTAATTTTATTGAAAAACAAATGCAATATTTTTTAAATAAAATACATCAAAATACTTGTAAAAAGATTCCCTATAAAATAAGACTAATATATATATATATATATATATATATATATATATATATATATATATATATATATATATATATATTTGATTTTTTTTAAATAAAAAGTTGGTTTGGGTTGGATTGCTAATGGGTGTGAAAAAATTAGTTGGGTTGGGTTGTGTAGGTGGAAGAGTAAGAAATTAGTTTTTTAATAGAAAAGATGGGTTGGGTTGGGTTGTGAATGGGGATAGTCTTACAACCCAAAGTTGGTAATGATGTTCAATTGTCATATCAACGTTGAGATTTTGTTCAAGTATCAAATCTGTGAAATATATTTTCAAATAAATTTATAAAGGTCATGGCAAACAAGTTGTCTACCTCGATAACGCCGGAGAAGATGTCGTTATTAATGAAATAAAGAAGTTTCAATATGCGCGTTATGTCTCCCCTCTCGAGACAATGTGGCGGTTATTTAGCTTTCCGCTTGCTTACACCTAACCTTGTGTTATGGCTTTGCACGTTCATCTACCGAATCAACACTTGGTTAGGTTCAAAGATGGTGATAAAAGGAAAGACATTGTTGATAGAGAGAGACATAAAAAGTCAATGGTTTTTTCGAAAGGAATAGACTACACAAAGATGCGAGACAACATCTCTATAAGGAATTTCCAAAGCATTTTACCTAGAATCCGGCCACACGGTGTTGGAATCCTCAGAAAGGTAAATCTATGGTCGGTCAGTTGGTTTATGCTAATCCAGCTGAAGGAGAGAGGTACTATCTACAGCTTCTTTTATGTCATGTTAAAGGCCCTACTAACTTTGAAGATTTATATACGACAAATGGTGTATTACAGCCCACATTTCGAAAAGCAGCTCTTGAGAGAGGTTTAATTGAGACTGATGATAATTTGTCTCATTGTCTTACAGAGGCTTCATTATTTGAATTTCCCTGTGCACTTAGAAGGTTATTTGCAACGATGTTAATTTATTGTGAACCGGGAAATGTTCGGAAGTTATGGGATGACCACTATGATTATCATTTCGATGATTTTAGGAAACAATATCAAAGCTCCGAACGAGTCTAGAATCTGGTACTTCCCGACATTCAATTTTTACTACAATGCATGGGAGAGAATCTTAATGATTTGGATCTTCCAAGTGTCAATGGAGATGGTATTTCACAATCAACAGTTTCCCGCAAGGTGCAAGAAGAATACGCTATACTTGTGGATAATGAACACTTACATGCACGAGAATCTCTTAATGCCGACCAGAAATTTGCATATGATGAGATAATGAGGCACGTGGATGCATATATCTTGGGAGTCTTCTTCATAGACGGTCCCGGTGGAACTCAAAAGACATTTTTATACAAGGCTTTCTTGGCTAATATTCGTTCCTGTGGTCATATAGCACTTGCAACGGCTACGTCTGGTGTCACGGCTAATAACATGCCAGGAGGGAGAACAGCTCACTCACGGTTCAAGATTCCCATTAACGTTAATAACAACTCTATGTGCAATATAAATAAACAAAGTGGCACGACTTAGTTACTTCGTGCCGCAAAGGTTATCATCTGGGATGAAGCATGGATGGCTAAGAGGCTTGCAGTGGAGGCAGTTGATTGAAGTATGCAAGACATCACAGGTGAGAACCTTCCGTTCGGTGGAAAGATAATGGTTATGAGAGGTGACTTTAGACAGGTTTTGCCGGTCGTCAAACGTGGCACACGATCACAAATCGTAGACTCTAGCGTACGAATGTCACTTCTATGGCGTTCCATTAAAATGTTACGCTTAACTCTCAATATGAGAGCGGCAACTGATCCATGGTTTTCTGCTTTTTTATTACGGGTTGGTGATGGAAACGAGGAAACAGTGGAAGGGAGCTTCATTCGGATACCTAATGACATGGCCATTCCATTCACCGGTGAAGGTAACTCACTCGATGCTTTAATTAATGCAGTATTTCCATCTTTGCAATGTAATGGGGATGATTTAGATTTTATCATTTCAAGAGCGATATTGTCAACAAAGAATAAAAGTGTTTGACATTAATGATAAACTTATCAAATGGTTTTTAGAAGATCAAAAGGTTTACTATAAGCTTCAATGAAGTTGAAGATGATAAGAATAACTTATACCCCGTTGAATTCTTGAACTTTTTAATTTTTAGTGGTCTGCCTCCTCATTACCTTCGATTAAAAGTTGGTTGCCCAGTCTGAAGGGAGTCGGCAAGAATTTATTTTTGGTGATGGGATAAAATCCTCCCCAGAAAAAGTTCGAGTGGAACGTATTTTCTTTCTTTAAATCAACATATAGCTTCTTGATTATTCTTCATGTTTATTGCAGGTTTTCATTCTCTTGATCAGTTGTGTTTGCTCATCTAATTCAGGTTATATCAACAGGTATATATCCAAAGCTTTATATCAGATGATGTTTTGAAAAGCTTTAAATTTGATAAATTATTATACCGACTCAATGCTAGAGAAGAACCCGTCTCCTAAAAACTTCTCCTTATTCGGTCTTGATTTTCGCGTGTGTTCGTTTTTGTAGATTGGAGAACCCAGTTTGATTTCCATCTTCAGACAGTCTCTATGAAGAATCGTATGGCCTCTGGGACTTCGATTTTATGCTTTGTGAAACCTTTCTCAAAAATTGGACGTATTAAGCCTTCAAGGGACTGCGATTCTTACCATTTGACTTATTATTTTTTCTTCTTTTCATCGATGCTACCGGTTATGATTTTTTTACCTTAAAAGGATTGCTCCAATTTGATGAAAATGGGCACAAATCGGACCAAACTAACTCTTCTGTGGATTCCCTTTATTTCAGAAGCTTCCATCTCATATTTGGCTCTCCCGATGACAGTCTGTATATTATCCAGGTTAAGGCTTTGTAGTTTTAGATTTCAATCTTCATTCTAATGTTTTAAAGTATCTATTTCACATTCTTGTTCCCTTTTATGAACCATGCTTTACTGTTTTTGCTTCACTACGGTGGACTAATTAGTAAAATAAGGGCTCTTAAGTTTACAGTGAAGAAGGCTAATTCCAATGTGGTTGATTTGTTTCTTTTTTATGCCCGTCAGACGAAGACATGTTCCCATTCAAGCTGAAAAGAAAGCAATTTCCAGTTTGTCTTAGTTTCTCTATGACGATCAATAAAGCTCAAGGACAAACAATTCCAAATGTTGGTGTATATGTACCGGAATCTGTCTTTCACATGGCCAGCTTTATATGACATTGTCCAGAGGAATATCCCGTGTCAATACGAAGGTATTAGTAAAACCGGCCAAAAAATTCATTCAGGATGGATGCTACACATCAAATGTGGTGTATAAAGAAGTCCTATATGATGAGTAAGGTACAATCGAGATCTTAATAATTTACAAGTATTATCATATGTATTTAATATAATGAATTAATGGATAAAAGGAAAGAAGGTCTATATGTATTTTCAAGTTCAAAATTAGCTAAAAAGTCTGCAAAATAAAGCCCAGAAATTTATCTTGAAAATTGATGGTTTTTGTTTTTTTATTAATATCATATTCTATGGATTTGACTGTTTGACTATCTTTTGGCAGGTGAAGACTATTTTTATAGATGGCCTGCCACCTTCATGGGCCGAGTTTGTGGACAATCCTTTACGGGTTAAGGCTGAAAAACTCAATTACAAAAGCGCGTGTCAACCATTTTGTCCTGAAGAATATAGTCAAGATGATCTCCTAACCCCAATCCTTTCACAGGTTTGTTATCTTACTTTCGTTACATTATATTACAACATGGTACTTTAATTTTTTATTTTATTTTAGGCACCGTACTTTGAAAATCTATTGTATTATATCATTGTACTTTCATTTTTTCTTATCAACATATTACACTCATCTATTATTACGTCGGTGAAGCAGATGGCTGACTAAAATGTAAACCACCAATGTTTTTCAATAGCTTGTGTGTATGTGCGTAAATATGTGGCGTTAATTTTGGTTGTGTTGGAAAAGGAATAATCGACATGGGTGAGACGTAAGTAAGAATACTACCAATGATGCTTTTAGTCATTTGCTTCACTTAATGGTTCTCAAACAAAAGGATATTAAAATATCACATTCATTCTATAAATGTTTCGTTCCCCACATGGGATGTATTGGACGACCATGCCAACATGAGGCTTCAACCTAAAACTATTTTTGTGTTAAATTAAATCCTAATTACCAATTTTGTTAATAATTTAATATTATATCACAGACAAAAGGAAGTTGAAGCTTGCATAATTAACCAGGTCATGTGCTTCAACACAAACACATATAAGATAAACATGATACAGCCAACTTAACCTACACAATTCAACAACAAACCCGCATAAGATAGACAACATACCCCATACCGTAAACCACAAACCATAACGGAAACCATGTGCTGGAGTATTTCGTGTGCTTTTTAATATGACATGTTCTTGAAAAAAATATATCCCCCAAGGTGATAGGCATGTACCCGAAGACAAGATTGTACTTTTTATAATTAACGCAAAATAGCAACACAAATTTTTTTTCAAATGCAAAACAAGAAGCATGCATATATATTTCTAATACAAAATTCCCTTGTGATAATGGACAAGAACCCAAAAAATATTGTACAATGTATATTTAACGTAAAATAGCAACGTACATTTGTTTTTCAAACGCATAACAATAAATATGCATATTTATGTCTAAATCAAAATACCACTCCTCTCGAAAATCCTAATAATTGAAACATAACTATTTGTCGTAAGAAAACTATTCACCGCCCCTGTTGGAAAATGCATTTGACTATAAAACTTGATATCACGATGCATTTGACTATTTTCAACCATAATTACTGCAATAATCCATTAGCAAAACCAAACCATTCAATGCACATCAAAACATTGTTGTTCACCGACAAAACTAATCATTGTACCTCGTCGACGTTTGATGAAAGGAAAATAATCGCCATCCAGAAACTATTCAGGTAAATGAAATTAATCGTCGTCCGCTGCATAGCGTAGGTACATACCAACTTCTTTTTCAATTTAATATGGCCAAATAAAACAGTTAACCGCCTACCCGTTACTAACCTAACCAACCTTGACACGCCCCCCCCCCCACCGCCATCGCATCGCGCGGGACGCCTGCTAGTATATATATATATATATATATATATATATATATATATATATATATATATATATATATATATATATATATATATATATATATATATATATATATATATATATATATATATATATATATATATATATCTAACATTCCTAAGTTCACATGCAACCTATATAGATCTAGGTTTTCTTCAAATTAAACCTATAACATATCCTAGAAGGCCAGAAGAAATCAACTAAAAGAATAAAATAAGAAAAACTAACCTTTTAGGATTTCTTGGAAACCAAGCAGCACAAATGTCCTGCCTCAAATGAAGTCACACCCTAGCAGGAGCTCTTGGCCGAAAATTCTTGAGAGAAAGAGAGTAAAAAACGTGGTCCCTAGGGTTAGAAAGAGCCTCCCTATTTATAGGCTCTAAGTGGTGATCAGATAAACCTTATAGATAAACCTTTTTATCTTAATTATTCAAACCTTTATATATATATATATATATATATATATATATATATATATATATATATATATATATATATATATATATATATATATATATATATATATATATATATATATATATATATATATATATCGAAATTATATATATATATATATATATAAATATATATAATCCGCCAATCACTCACTCACTTAAAACTGTCACTTACTCAACTATTGAATAATTACAGTTTTAGTCCCTGCACCTTAATTAATCAATTTAACTGCCAAATTAATTCCAATTAATTCCAGAAAAATTCCTAATTAATTATTATAGTTTCTAATTAATATATTATCACTTAAACATATTAATAAACTATTTATTTAATTTCTATTGATTTATTATTCACATAATAAATCAACCTTTCTCTCTACCGGACTTTATGCCAATCCTCCAACTATGAGGGAAACCCAAATGGACTATGCTACTATTAATTAGATAAATACTAATTATTAGTCATGACTTAGACACCTAATCCAACAGTCTCCCACTTGGATAAGTCTATGACTAAAATTACCAATTTACCCTCTAATTAATTTAGCAACTGTAGCTTCCTAGAAACTGCTGCCGAACTCTGACCTAGTCAGTTCTGTCCAAAGATAATTGATCATATGATCCTTCGTCCAACAAGATACTTTCAGACACGAGACATGGATTGAGATCAATCTCTGTCCGATACTCTGTTTCCCGATTTCCAATTCTGCTTATGACTTTGGGACTTCTAATTGAACACATCAATTTAGTCCAGGCTGGCGAGCACTTTAGTCAACTTCAAAATCATCGAGAGACCTACAGATATCTCTTTCCTATCAGGGTCAAGGAACGAATAAGCTTTGACTTATATGCTTATATCTTTTACCAGTCAAATCATTCATAACAACACGTTTTATAACATCGAGTTACCGATGCGTTTTCGTATTATCAATGAACAACTGCCTTGTAAATCATAACTCATATCTCTCCACTTCAAGATCATAAGATATTATCGTCTCAACATTGCTTGTGATATAATCCATGAAGCAATCTATTGAGCGTGACTTTATCCAATACTCAAATCTCTATTTCTAAGTACTCATGAATGTTATAGCAATCCTATTGCTATGTCTAACTCCTTAGACAGTCTACAAACCAATTCATGACAGTCTTGATTCAATACTTACTTCCTAAAGTATGAGCGACTGTGGACCTATTTGAATAATTAAATTATTCGGGAAGTAAAACATGCAAAAGTGAAACATAAAGATCTGACTGGCAGCTACTCCTGCTTATTACCAAGTCTCCACAAGGTAATCACCAAGTCTGGTCTTGTCATAAACTATTATCGGTTTCAAAAATTTCTTTTAACCTTTCAATTCTAATTTTACAGCTATGCCTTTATGAACCTTACACTCTTCCTATGTATGCAAAGTATCTTATACTTATACACTTTATTACAGATGATCTAATCGGATACTCATCCGATAACATCTCAATCTGTTATCCTGTCAATTTCTCTCCTAACTCTATTCTGGTAATGTGTACTGTGACTTCCTATGGTTCTGGGGTCTTTAGTCTACTTGACTGCACCCTAAGACTATTTCGAGGTGCTATGATGTGCCGGTGAACCACACGCGTTCCATCAGAATACCATCGAGATTCTTTAACCACCATGTCCTGACGTTACCAATTTGAAAATCTTTCAAATTAATGCTATCACTTTCACCCTAATCATTTCCTAATGAATTCTCACTTGAGTTTAACTAATCCATCCAGTATCCCAGTCAGGCAATGTCCTGAATCTAACTTACTATGCCCTAAGCATTAAGTCATCAGGACATGTTCATAACATTATGATCGATCCAAAACTTGTGGAACCCGATCTAATCCTATTCCAAACCCTTTTGGAATCCTATGATTATTTATAATCCTTGTGTCATGATTTTCGAAAAAGCTATTTCCTTTCGGAGATTCTTCTCATGCATCTTGAATCTTATCAAGATCATGCTGCCTGGGTCTATGCTGGTGATTTCATCTATTCAATAGATGACTGTGAATTACGTGAGTATGATACACCTTCTTAATTTCTTTCATTCCAAGTCATCACACTTTGTAATGATAAGAAAAACTTTCCTAAGTCTATGCATCTTGAATCTCATCAAGATCATCTCGGCAGAATCTGGATTTATCTCATAGACGATTACAACCACCTGAGTATGCCGTATTTCTATTAAGGCTTTCATAGCGATCCGTATCTTAACACCAAGTCATTACACTTTGTAATGAAAAGAGACGTTTCCTAGAAACAATATGTATCCCACTTATGGAGATAACGGTGACTCCCACTGGCTTTGACATGGTTCTAGACTATTCACAAAATCCAGGACGTATGGCACATTTTGAGAATCCAAACCATTCTGACATTTTAATGGAAGTCTTTCAGCCCTTTCTCAAAATCCAATCCTTTGGCTTATTTTGAGAATCTGAATATCCTTTCCTGCGAGATGCCCATGGGGAAATACTGGGCCTATTCACCTTTGTACCGGGACTCTCTTTGTGAGTCTCTATTAGTGTGCCGGTGATCCACACGCGCTCCAATAACGATTCACAATGTACCGTACAGTATCCTTTCAGATTGCATCCTCTATTGAGGTTACTTCTCCCAGAATCAATTACTTGACTCTGAGTATCGTCTCACTCAACCAGATGTTCTAAAGGTATGTATCTGTCCATGTTGCTTTCTTTTGATGATTCAGTTACTCCCACTGGTTTTTAGACCAGGTGTAAAATCAATCAAAATTTTCACATAGACTGTGTCTCGCCCTGAGGTTCTCTTGTTTGGTAGCAACCGGCACACCAATGCTTCCAAGTAGTCGGATTGTAAATCCGTACCAACTATAGTGATTTACCACCGATCGGTGTGTCACCCTAATCATAATTACTTATGATGGTGATCAATACTACTGGTCAAGAGAAGATTATGTCAGTTGTAGAACAGAAATCTGATTTCTGCTCCAAGCCTAGTGATGACTAAAGGTTCTTTCACTTGGCTAATCCTGAACTCATTCAGGACTGTCCCAACTCCCACTGTTTCCTTAGAACATGAGTTCTTTCTAAAAGAGCTATTCTTTTAGAGTTGCAGCGGGATAGCCAACGAAACGACATTGCTGATCAGGTTCAGGCTAGTCATGAGGTTCAGACGAACACTACAGGACCCTGGAGTTTCAATGTACAAGTGGGATAATCCCAGCTTTACATATCAGACAGTGTCTGCAAGACCTACTTAGTCTATGATGTGGTCGGAATATGGTTTATATAGACTGACTGGTATAGAGTTCAACTTATTTAAAACTAATTTGCAATGTATCTCATACATCGAGGATCGAACTGTTTCGACCAATGCTCCATTATCTTCCTCAAGACACATTATAACCATTAATGCTCTTGGAAGAGAATGAACTATGAAACCTTTTTCTCAGTTTATGTTATCCCTCAGGTTCTGTGAAACTTGTACTTCCTTTGAAGTCCTTGGACTTTTCAAGGTTTCAATTTAATTGCTTATCCCGATAAGCAATGTCATATTCATCATACCGAATGATGAATATTGCGAAGTACAAACAATTGTGTTCTATGTCTTTTACATATCTATGTAGACTAATGACTTTGTTAACTTTGTCCAAGACTTGCAATCTTCAGTTGACTCTAAGTCAACTGATTCCAAAATCCTATCCTCTGGATCTTTGGGTGATTCATCTCTTGCCACATGTGCTTTGTCAAGAACTTATTCATCATCTGACTCTAAGTCAGATGATTCCAAAGTCCTGTCCAACTGGACCTTTGGTTGATTCATTTCTTGACACATTAAGAAGTCAATTCATCAAGTGACTCTAAGTCAAATGATTCCAAGGTCCTGTCCAACTGGGCCTTTGGTTGAATTGATTCTTATAACATTTGTATTAACAATCATAATGACACAATTCTTGATTTTCAAAACATTTCGGATCATCATTCAAGTTATTACTAAACATACATTCAACACATTCATATAACATTTCAAGGGCAATTTTAGACAACAGGGGTTGAAAGAAAAATGACAATTTTATTAAAACAAAATCCTTGAACAATGTAATAGACAATGTCGAAATGCAACTAAAGACTAATAACAATATTCCAATATCTATCTAAACTTCAAAACTGCACGAGCTGGAGATCCAATCCAAATGTGCTCCTATGCGCCAGAGTCCCGTGCCTTCTTGATTCCCTGCATACAAACCAAAATGCGACTGTCACATTATGTATCAAGAAATCTTGGAACAGGAGTTTTGAGGTTTTTAGATATACCTGAGCTTTCAAGAGAGTTGGAGCGTCTTCCAATCTTTCTGTGACTGTATCCGATTTAGCGGATTCCCAGTTTGAGACATGTCTAGTCGATCTCGACCGTTTTTTGTTACGTCTCTTCACTGGACTTAATCCAGAAGTAGCTGAGCCATTGGAGCTATGCCTGTCCAAGAGTGACTCGTATAAAGTCAACAGTGGACGCATTTCCATGAGGGTCTTTTTCTGGTCTTCCTTTCTATACGTCTGAATGAACAGATCGTACTCATTTGTCAGTGAAGCGAGTAGGATGCTAACACTCTCCTCCTGACTCATGGGATGACCAAGTTTATATAACTCGCCTATGTACCCTTCAATATGAAGAACATGCGAATTGATGCTACTTCCTCCTTTTAGCTTGCACTCTGCAAGTCTTCTGAGGATTCTAGCTCGTTCCTCTTCAACTGGTTTTTGGAACCTTTCCTCCACCAGTTTCATCAACTCATATGGCCCCAAGGATTCAAAATCCTTGCGGAACTCGGGGTCAATGGTTGATAGCATGAGGTCACGAATCTCTTCGGATTCATCATAAGAACCTTTTATAATGACTTGTTCTGGTGGAACTTGGATCGGATACTCGGTGAGATGTCGCTTGCCAGCAATGCCGAGAGCCAGTCTCCAATTGCGAAGCCATTCTTTACTGTTGAGGCCAGTCAGCCTTTCCATATTTAGCAGGTGCATTCTGATGCTTTCAGAAATGGGTGAAGGAGGAGAATTGACACTTGACATCTATAAGAGAAAATAGAATTTATTAGTTTAATTGATCCATTTAAATAATTACCCAATATGTTATTTAATAAGGCTAGGATCCAAAATGTAAGAACCCAAAAATATGTAAATTTGGAAAGTCAAATGTAAAGGAATAATTATTAATTAATTATTCATATTTTGAGAAAAAGGGTATTTTGGTAATTTTCCAATTACTAATATAAATGAAAAGATTTCTATTTTCATTAAGGATGAAGTATATGAACATTATTATAGTTATACATATGAAGTATGAAGAATAAAAAAAAGTTAAAAGATAATGAAAAGTATAAAATGACCGAAAAGGGTATTTTTGTGATTTTGAGTATTTAATCTCATAATGAGATTTTTATGTGTTAGTATGTCCTTAATAAATATATTAAGTTTATAAGTGGGGCAAAACAATAAAACTTAAGAGTTTCAAGAATTATAATTAGTTTTGTATTGTTTTTTGAATTATTAGAAACTAGAAGGACCATTTTGTCATTTTTCCAAAGTTGGGAGATATAAATAGGTGGGAACACCCCCCATTTCATTCACTGAAACGTGAATGCAGAGGATTGAGAGAGGGAAGGCACGAATTCTTCATGTTCTTGAAGAATTGATCACGGTTTGAAGGATTAGAGCAAGTAATGGTTGATTCCTAACCATTTTGAGGTAAGATATCATCTTCTTAAGCTAGAAAACCCAATTTTCTTGTTGGTTTTTACTGAAATCCGAATTTCAGTTTATGGATAAGATTAATTTAGTGATTCCATCTATTAATTAGTGTTCTAATCATCAAAGAAACACATTCCATCCATTACAAGTTGTTAATTTCAAGAATGGTAAATTTTGAACTCAAAAACCCTAGATTTTGGGTTAAACGGATTTACAATGATTTCAATGTTTTTGTTAAGTCACAAATGTTTATTTAGATGTAAGAAAACACCTGGTGTAGATTGTTTTTGGTTCCATCCGATTTTGATGCAAATTGAAGTAACAGGCAATTTTTGAAAATGGAATGGAATCATTGATTCCATAGTTGAAACCCCATAAAGAATGGTTAGATAAGGTCTTGGAATGATTCCCTTGAGGATTACCAAATGAATTAAGTGCTTAATGGTTTAAAGAATGACCTTAAGTATATGAAATTGCAACTTCATAAGTTATATAATAATAAGAATGAAAGTAAGAAAGTATTCTGACAGAATTTTTACGTCAACTTAAACTGTAAAACTGTACAAATCTACAAGGCCAAAAATTATGTTTCATATGTGAAAAGAAACCTACAGATGTCTAGTTTCTAAATTAAAAAGCGGTGAGTCGTTTCGATTCTTCTAGAGTGAGTTATGCCGTTTTTCGTACAGGGTATCCTGTTTCGGCAGATTCTGTCCCACTTGGGAATATGAATGTATATGTTAATATAATGATCAAATAATTGAAAGAAAACCATTATTAGCATATAGGGATGTATTATGAGTAATTAGAAGTGTTAAATAACATGATAGAAGTCTAAATGGCTTAATGAAAGAAGTTTAGAAATGTATAATACGTATGAAAACTTGTATTGGTTTTATGATTTTACCTTGAGTATGATTTCTGTGTCCAATTGTGTTGTGAAATTCTTGTAAAATCGTGTGTTCACTGGATTGTTCTGAATTTTTGTGTGGAGAAGAACCTTGTCATGAGCCATACTCGACCAAAAGGGATTGACTCAGTTCATTGTTTTGGTTTGGACTTTGGTATGTGCAATCCGACCTCCACAGATTGGTTGCTGCACACCTAGGTCAACTTGTGGGATTTTTAATTCCCAAATGGTTCATAGTTTATGTCTGAAACGTTTATGGGAAGTTCATCCTCATATCTAGTGTGTTACATCCAGAGGGCTTGATCCAATTCCATTAGGAAGCTAGGGTTCCAGTGCCTTCTCTTTGACTGAACCAGAATTGTCGCTGTGCACATTGTCCTTGTTACACGATTTTTAATTCTCAATTGGCTTATGCTTTGAGTTTGATTTTTGGATGAGAGCTTTATCTTCATGTCTAGTGTAACTCATCCAAAAGTCTTGATTTATTTCCTTTCAGAAGTCAGGTGGTTGGACAAATCTTGTCAACCTATGCTGAGTTGTGACAGAAATGTTGCTGCTCATTCCCTTCATATTGTATGGTTTTTAATTCTTAATTGGTTTGTCATGTATTGTGTCTATTTTTCAGAATGTCTGAGTTTGTGCGATTCGAGTTTCTGGGTTGGGAGTTATGGTCAATCCTTTGACTATGCGTCTTAGATGTCAAAATCTAAAAATGAGTTAATAATATGATATTAATATATTAAGATGTAGATTAAGAGGTCTTTAATTGTTACTAAGGCCTAGCTTGTATTAACTAGAATGTTAAATGAACTCCTTAGGTATTAAGGAGTAAAGTTGAAGGAAAGGAAAAAAAACGGGAAGAAGTGATTCTAGTTAGACTATGCAGTATTTTTACCCATTCTGGGGTACATGGCAAGTAAGTATTTTCAAGATTTCTTATAAAATTTCTATATGTTAAATTATATGCAAGAGTATTATTTCTAACTTGTTTGTGAAAGTAATATGCTATATTTGAAGTTATGTTTTGGTCTATGAACCAATTATGTGAAAGTATGTTTTGGTCTATGAACCAATTATGTGAAAGTATATTTTGAATACAAGTTATACATGTTTGAAAGTATGGATAGGCATATAGCCACAATATGTTTAAGAAGTATGTTTTGGTTACAAATTGTATATGTTTTCAAGTATGAAAGGGCATATAGCCACAAGATGTTTGGAAAGTATGATTTGGCATTAAGCCTAAAATGTTATAAAAAAATGTTTTAAACATATGGTTTATGTGAAACGAAAGTTATGAGTTTGGCAATTAGCCACTATGCAAGTAAGTAATGTTAAAGTAAGTAGAAAAATGTTTTGTATGACTGGTAATTGTAGCAAGCAGCGTTAGTAAGGGAACTATGTTCCACCTACTCGGGTTAGGTAAGGGGTCTACTGGGGCAAAAGCCCCATCGCGAAGTAGATTGCCTCAGTACTTCAATGGTGAGGATTGATCCGTTCTTTCTAGCCATAGAGACTTGGGGTATCACTTATGGTGATTAAAGCCCTAAGTATAAAAATCCAGCAAGCTTATAAAACCAGTCAAAGAAAGTAAGAAAGAAGCTATCTTTAGTAAAGTATGTTATGAAGTGATTTTGAAAAATAAAGAGTTATAGTATGTTACTACTATAAAGTTTTGAAAGATGTTATTTTTGTAAAGTATGTTATGAAATGATTTCAAGAAGAAAAGAGTTATAGTATGTTATTACTATAAAATTTTAACAGAAGTTTTATTTTATAAATCTTATAAAAAGTTGGAAAAAGAAGTTAAAGGTTTGAGTCTAAAACTCATGTAACTCACGAGACATTATTGTCTTACGTATTTTATGTTTTGCCATGTATTCCAGGTTAAAATACTAAGTATAGCTGGAGTGGAGCCCGAGTTAGCTCCCGTCTTGGACTCAAGGTTTAATCCTTTCTTGCTTACTATGGTTAGTTTTGATATAGATTTGTACACCCACTGTTTTAAGCATTTAAATTATCGGTTTTTGATAAACCGTATTTTTGTATTCATGTATTTATACGAAAAACCATAGTATTTGCAAACAGTAGAAATGGGGTGTCACAAGTTGGTATCAGAGCCATAGTTTAAGCGAATTAGGATTGGCTTGTTCCACTCCTAGGCTTAAACTCATGCTATAGAAATGTTAGTTTATGAAAATATGATATATGATGTCTTAAATGATTAAGACATTATGCATTATTATGCATTATTTAAAATATGTAGATATATAACACTAAGAAGTGTTAAGCTAACGTTTAGAGTGAGCAAAAATATGACCGTTAGGAAAATTATATGATATTTTCCGTAACCGTCTAAATTTATTAAAGGCTATGTTTATAAAGTAGTAAGATTTCTAGTATTGATCACCATGTACTTATAATGGTGTTATATGTTAAAGGAACCAGTGTCCCATGAGACCTTGTGGTAACAACAGAATCAATATGTATAGGTGGTTATGGTAATATGGGCCCGTATTATCATAATCACAGGATATGTATTGAGACTGGTGGAATCGTAAAGGAATTATGGTAATCTGGTAAGTAAGGGTTTTGAAGAGAGTAGTAAGTATAACATAGGAATTATATGCCTATGTAATAAAAACAAGTAAGATTATAAGTATTAAAATTTAATATAATGGATATATACCACTTAGTATGGTAAAGTAAAAGAAATAAATATGATAGTTAATACTTCTTAGACAGATTAAAAGGCATTAAAGTATGTGCCTGTAGAGGCGAGAGGAAGTATGAATAAGAGCAACTTAAAGAGGAATTATGGGTATTGATTACCTATATAAGAGTTGTAAGACTCTTACATGAAGGATGAAAATTATAAGCAGAGTGTATTAATAGTACATAAATTTTGTAATAATAAAAGAGTGGTAAAGAAGAGTTTAATGTTAACAAGTAGTGTGCTTCGGGCATAACATTTAATTCAGAATCTTATCTAAAAGTCTCGCGAATAATAAATACATAAGGGAAGCAGAATATCGTTGTGGGATGGTAGGATCAAAATGATGAGAAAAGCTAAAGATAGAAGATGGCAATGCTAAAAGGAAGTGGAATACTAACTTATAGATTGAACAAAGAAGATGTATGAAAGTATCCAAATATTTAACAATTGATTAAGTTATAATATAGTGCTATAATGAGTAATACAAACAAAGTAAGACACCCAAATGGGGGAAAGAATGATGAATGGGAAATTGTTAAAGACAATGATATTTTAAGTAAATTGCATTATTGTAATGTGATTAAACGAATATGAATTGAGAAATAAAGGTTGAATGCCTAAACAAATGTTAGGCAAGAAATTAAAGATGAAACAAATGATGAGGATAATCAGAAGAATATAATGAAAATCTTTAAAGAAAATGATGATAAAATATTGGTTATTAGGAATTAAATTACACAACCAAATGAAGGAGTATAATAAGAAATACTAGTAATAAAAGAGTATAACGAAGTAGGTTAACTGAAGAAAACCAAAAGCATGTAAGGAAAATGACTAAAGGTCATAATCAATATGAAATAAAGAACAAGAGTAAATGTCTAAATAAGTATTAGACAAAGAATCAAAGACAAGATAAAAGCAAAAATAAACAGACATAATTCCGAATGTGAATAACAAGTAAAGAGTAAGTAAGAGATAAAGTGCTAAACTAAGCATTAGTGTGAGAAATAGGAACTACAAGAAAGTACTAAAACATAAGTAATAATATGAGAATGGTACATGGGGTACCTAAGAAGATAAGAAGTGTACTCATAAGAGTACCGTAAGAAAGCTGAGAAATGAAAAAGGACATGATTATATTAGTAAGTGTAATGAGAAAATGAGACTGAAATCTTAAAAATAATAAAGGAGGATGAAAGAAGTATCTAGATTGTCAATATGTCGAAATGTGAAAATAATACAAGTAAAAAGTGATATAAGACAAGTATTTATAAAAGTAATACATGTAAGTAACAAAATGATAAAGGTAATAACCTTATCTGAATGTATGAAAACTAGTAATAAGGGCAAAGAAAAGTTTTAGTAGAAATAATAGCAACACCTTTGATATAAAAGGTTTTGTTCATAAAAAAAAAATAAAGATAGAAAATTCGTTGAGAATTAAAGATGAATGATAAGACAAAAGAAGCAAGAACAATGATGGACTTTTAAAGAGTCAATTATTCTAGTATATGTAAACATAAGAAGTTGTAAAACTTCTAAAGAAATGTATAAAGGTAAATTGTATGTATATCGTTTACTAGAAAAAGAAAAATATGAGATTTAAGTCTAATGACAAGAAAGAAGTAATTAAAATGTAGATTGACTTTTGGAAAGTCAATTTTCTATAATAAGAAAGTATGAAGTGGCAAAGCTTCTATAAGAAAAGTGAGAAAGGAAATATCAATGTTAAATATATGATAGAGTATATGAGGTAATCAAAAGCATATAAGAATTTTATCAAGTAAGAGATAAACCAAGAAGTTTTATAAAATACCGAAAATAGAAGAGAATTTAGTTATAAAACTTTTCAAGAAAGTGAAAAAGTAAGAGAATGAGAATGAACTACGACCTAATAGTCGTTAAAAGTAAGGATTTTGAAAAAAAAAATAGTAAAGTATATTGCTATTTTGAAAGATAAATGAAAGTATAATGCTATTTTCTAAAATAGTCAAGCAATAAATAGTAAGTAAAATTAGAAAGAAAATAAGTTGTTCTAAGTTGGATGAAGGTTACGAAATTTGAGAGTTATAACTCTCTAAGTAGAAAGATATATGATTTAAGTTTGTCATGAGAAATTTTTTAGAAAAAAAATTATGTTTGCAAGAGAAATGATAAGTATATGAAAACTATTTCATTTGTTAAATGATTCTGAGGACAGAATCCTTTTTAAGGGGTGGATATTGTAAGAACCCAAAAATATGTAAATTTGGAAAGTCAAATGTAAAGGAATAATTATTAATTAATTATTCATATTTTGAGAAAAAGGGTATTTTGGTAATTTTCCAATTACTAATATAAATGAAAAGATTTCTATTTTCATTAAGGATAAAGTATATGAACATTATTATAGTTATACATATGAACTATGAAGAATAAAAAAAAAGTTAAAAGATAATGAAAAGTATAAAATGACCGAAAAGGGTATTTTTGTCATTTTGAGTATTTAATCTCATAATGAGATTTTTATGTGTTAGTATGTCCTTAATAAATATATTAAGTTTATAAGTGGGGCAAAACAATAAAACTTAAGAGTTTCAAGAATTATAATTAGTTTTGTATCGTTTTTTGAATTATTAGAAACTAGAAGGACCATTTTGTCATTTTTCCAAAGTTGGGAGATATAAATAGGTGGGAACACCCCCCATTTCATTCACTGAAACGTGAATGCAGAGGATTGAGAGAGGGAAGGCACGAATTCTTCATGTTCTTGAAGAATTGATCACGGCTTGAAAGATTGGAGCAAGTAATGGTTGATTCCTAACCATTTTGAGGTAAGATATCATCTTCTTAAGCTAGAAAACCCAATTTTCTTGTTGGTGTTTACTGAAATCCGAATTTCAGTTTATGGATAAGATTAATTTAGTGATTCCATCTATTAATTAGTGTTCTAATCATCAAAGAAACACATTCCATCCATTACAAGTTGTTAATTTCAAGAATGGTAAATTTTGAACTCAAAAACCCTAGATTTTGGGTTAAACGGATTTACAATGATTTCAATGTTTTTGTTAAGTCACAAATGTTTATTTAGATGTAAGAAAACACCTGGTGTAGATTGTTTTTGGTTCCATCCGATTTTGATGCAAATTGAAGTAACGGGCAATTTTTGAAAATGGAATGGAATCATTGATTCCATAGTTGAAACCCCATAAAGAATGGTTAGATAAGGTCTTGGAATGATTCCCTTGAGGATTACCAAATGAATTAAGTGCTTAATGGTTTAAAGAATGACCTTAAGTATATGAAATTGCAACTTCATAAGTTATATAATAATAAGAATGAAAGTAAGAAAGTATTCTGACAGAATTTTTACGTCAACTTAAACTGTAAAACTGTACAAATCTACAAGGCCAAAAATTATGTTTCATATGTGAAAAGAAACCTACAGATGTCTAGTTTCTAAATTAAAAAGCGGTGAGTCGTTTCGATTCTTCTAGAGTGAGTTATGCCGTTTTTCGTACAGGGTATCCTGTTTCGGCAGATTCTGTCCCACTTGGGAATATGAATGTATATGTTAATATAATGATCAAATAATTGAAAGAAAACCATTATTAGCATATAGGGATGTATTATGAGTAATTAGAAGTGTTAAATAACATGATAGAAGTCTAAATGGCTTAATGAAAGAAGTTTAGAAATGTATAATACGTATGAAAACTTGTATTGGTTTTATGATTTTACCTTGAGTATGATTTCTGTGTCCAATTGTGTTGTGAAATTCTTGTAAAATCGTGTGTTCACTGGATTGTTCTGAATTTTTGTGTGGAGAACCTTGTCATGAGCCATACTCGACCAAAAGGGATTGACTCAGTTCATTGTTTTGGTTTGGACTTTGGTATTTGCAATCCGACCTCCACAGATTGGTTGCTGCACACCTAGGTCAACTTGTGGGATTTTTAATTCCCAAATGGTTCATAGTTTATGTCTGAAACGTTTATGGGAAGTTCATCCTCATATCTAGTGTGTTACATCCAGAGGGCTTGATCCAATTCCATTAGGAAGCTAGGGTTCCAGTGCCTTCTCTTTGACTGAACCAGAATTGTCGCTGTGCACATTGTCCTTGTTACACGATTTTTAATTCTCAATTGGCTTATGCTTTGAGTTTGATTTTTGGATGAGAGCTTTATCTTCATGTCTAGTGTAACTCATCCAAAAGGCTTGATTTATTTCCTTTCAGAAGTCAGGTGGTTGGACAAATCTTGTCAACCTATGCTGAGTTGTGACAGAAATGTTGCTGCTCATTCCCTTCATATTGTATGGTTTTTAATTCTTAATTGGTTTGTCTTTTGGGTCTGAATTTCGGAGGGTAGTCTCTTAGTTATATCTAGTATGCCTATGTAAGAGGGTTTTCCTTGATTCCATTCCCAAGTGGAATGGAATTGGTGATTCCTCCACTAATCCAGATTTGTGACAGATTGCACTGTCAATCTTGTCACTTATTTTCTAAGGTCTTAGAGTGTGATTCAAGTCTCGGTATCTTCTCGAGACTTGTCATGTATTGTGTCTATTTTTCAGAATGTCTGAGTTTGTGCGATTCAAGTTTCTGGGTTGGGAGTTATGGTCAATCCTTTGACTATGCGTCTTAGATGTCAAAATCTAAAAATGAGTTAATAATATGATATTAATCTATTAAGATGTAGATTAAGAGGTCTTTAATTGTTACTAAGGCCTAGCTTGTATTAACTAGAATGTTAAATGAACTCCTTAGGTATTAAGGAGTAAAGTTGAAGGAAAGGAAAAAAAAACAACGGGAAGAAGTGATTCTAGTTAGACTTCTCTAACTAGACAAGGTGAGTACATGCAGTATTTTTACCCATTCTGGGGTACATGGCAAGTAAGTATTTTCAAGATTTCTTATAAAATTTCTATATGTGAAATTATATGCAAGAGTATTATTTCTAACTTGTTTGTGAAAGTAATATGCTATATTTGAAGTTATGTTTTGGTCTATGAACCAATTATGTGAAAGTATGTTTTGGTCTATGAACCAATTATGTGAAAGTATATTTTGAATACAAGTTATACATGTTTGAAAGTATGGATAGGCATATAGCCACAATATGTTTAAGAAGTATGTTTTGGTTACAAATTGTATATGTTTTCAAGTATGAAAGGGCATATAGCCACAAGATGTTTGGAAAGTATGATTTGACATTAAGCCTAAAATGTTATAAAAAAATGTTTTAAAAATATGGTTTATGTGAAACGAAAGTTATGAGTTTGGCAATTAGCCACTATGCAAGTAAGTAATGTTAAAGTAAGTAGAAAAATGTTTTGTATGACTAGTAATTGTAGCAAGCAGCGTTAGTAAGGGAACTATGTTCCACCTACCCGGGTTAGGTAAGGGGTCTACTGGGGCAAAAGCCTCATCGCGAAGTAGATTGCCTCAGCACTTCTATGGTGATGATTGATCCGTTCTTTCTAGCCATAGAGACTTGGGGTATCACTTATGGTGATTAAAGCCCTAAGTATAAAAATCCAGCAAGCTTATAAAACCAGTCAAAGAAATTAAGAAAGAAGCTATCTTTAGTAAAGTATGTTATGAAGTGATTTTGAAAAATAAAGAGTTATAGTATGTTACTACTATAAAGTTTTGAAAGATGTTATTTTTGTAAAGTATGTTATGAAATGATTTCAAGAAGAAAAGAGTCATAGTATGTTATTACTATAAAATTTTAACAGAAGTTTTATTTTATAAATCTTATAAAAAGTTGGAAAAAGAAGTTAAAGGTTTGAGTCTAAAACTCATGTAACTCACGAGACATTATTGTCTTACGTATTTTATGTTTTGCCATGTATTCCAGGTTAAAATACTAAGGTATAATTGGTTGAAGTATAGCTGGAGTGGAGCCCGAGTTAGCTCCCGTCTTGGACTCAAGGTTTAATCCTTTCTTGCTTACTATGGTTAGTTTTGATATAGATTTGTACACCCACTGTTTTAAGCATTTAAATTATCGGTTTTTGATAAACCGTATTTTTGTATTCATGTATTTATATGAAAAACCATAGTATTTGCAAACAGTAGAAATGGGGTGTCACACAAAATACCCCAACTATGGTGTGAAGAGGGATGCCGTAATCACAACATAATGGTCATTAAGGTAGATAAACACTTATCAATTTCATCTTATGAAATTCCTAGATCTGTTGAGATTCATTAAACTCTTCAATGGCATGTTTAATCACGGATGTGCTCCACTGTTTGTGACTGGGATGCCGAGGATCACAAACTGGATGTGAATAACCATGCAAATTAGCTTGGTACTCTCAGGTTAATTATCATCTCTAATTGATGTGCCGGTAAACCACAAACGCTCCACCAACAATGACAATACCCGGGAACCCATTGCAACTCTTTATAAACACCAATTGACGTGCCGGTAAACCACACACGCTCCACCAATGTTTCATAAAGTGCAATGTGCAATTTCATGGATTAGCACCAATTCACATTTTTCCTAAAGTAACTAGATTTGGGTTTTATTAAGTATTATAGTACTTTGAATCATTATACTTTTAGTGATTATCAGGTGGTCCTATCAAACCTGTTCGGCTAACGACCCTCTACTGATCAGGCGAGCGGTGGGCGAGAGTGTTCACCCATTAGACCGTCATTTTATAGGCAGTCTCCTTATACCCACTTTATAGACCAGCTTCGTGAATGAGGCCTACTAATGATTTGACTAACCATTTAATCTCATACATATAAAAAAATAACTTCCTAGTTATAATATATATAAGATGTAATTTTTTTAAACCTTTAAAAATTTGTTTCTGGTTTATCTTTTAATTTATTGTCGATTTGAGCTATTAAATTTAAAATTAAATTAAACCATTTAAAGCCGATTTAATTATCTTTTAATTAACCAATTACTTAAATTAATTAAATTTGATATTTTAAACCTCTTAAAATATTTATAGATTATATCTATTAATTTTCGGAATTTAAACCATTTAAATCGAAATTAATTAAATTCTATTAATTATCTTTTAATTAAACAATTAATTAAATTAATTAATTTTGCAGATAGGTGTCACAAAATAATCAAAATAATTTAAACCTATCCTTATCCCCTAATTTTCGAAATTTAGGATAAAGGTTTAAGGTTTTATCTATTTAAACAATTAAAGTTACCAAAAATAGAAAGCCTACTAAACCATTCACTTTTTCAAGCCAAGCAGGGGGAGGGGCCAGGGTTTTTCGAAACCCTAACCCTATTCAAAACGGCCACATTAGGGTTTAAAAACAATAAGTTCACATATGTATATATATATATATATATATATATATATATATATATATATATATATATATATATATATATATATATATATATATATATATATATATATAAAAACAATCAAAGCATTGAAGTCTTAAAATTAAGAGGTACCATCAATTTATGCATAAATATACACATGAAAAAAGAGACGGATGATACATTTAGATGAGGTGGCCATCACAAATGTATAAAACATAATCTAATGGATCACAATCATCTGCAATTTCTTGGATCACAATCTGACGGATGATAGGACACCTCCAACAAACACATGATTGCCAAATGTTTAAAGAAAATCTAATGGATGACCATTGATTGGTCAGAAACGATCAACGGCTTAAAACTATCCTAACAACTAAAGTTGGATCACTAAAATATTTACTACACTATAAAAGCAGCAAGGGGGGACACCAAAATATTTACTCCATCTCCAACTCTTTCACGGTTGTAATTGTTTATTTAAAGATAGTTGCTGCTCCTGTCCAAAGGTATGAATCAATATCATATTTATTTCTGCATACAAACACCAATATTAAAATAAGTTATTTTGCAGGTTGCTATAATGTGGTTTTTTCATATATATTGAATTTTATTGCTGCTGACATTTAAAAAGGTATGAATCGATTTATGAATTCATCGGTTCTTGAAAAAACAAAGATATAATGGGATATATTATGTTAATAATGTTGACAATAATAATTATTTACATAATTCTATCAGGTTAATTTAATTTATAAACTTTAAAAAGTTATGAACATCAATGTGAGAAGAGTTGACAAAATTTAATTTACGCCTGATGCAAAAGGAAACTTTAGTGTAAAAGCCTTTATTTACCAGATCCAACAGACATACATATCATAATCGTGTTTGAGGTCAACCAAATTGACAAAACTCATACAATGTAAGATTTTAAAGACTTAAGTGCAAATCTGAATATAAACAAGACCAAATCGTCGGCCAAACCTAATAAACCCAATAACCAAAATCTAAAAGCTACTGAAGAAAGTCTGAAAATAAAATTGGTAAGACGATAACTAATTCATAAACATAACTACAACCAAAATCATAAACCTTATGAAGATCGGTAAGCAACTGGTAGGAAGAAACAAATCAGACCAAAGTCATATTCACTAAGCAACTGGTAGGAAGAAACTAAAACAAAAACCAAGGTCATATTCAGATTTCAGTAGATCGGTAACTAAAACAAAAACCAAAGTCATATTCAGTAAGCAACTGGTAGGAAGAAACAAATCAGACCTCGATGTGCATTGTGTACCATCGGAACGGTGGGAGACGAAGGTCCGACAGCCTCAATCGGAGGTGGTGGTTTTCGATTTCAAAAATCGACCATTAAGTATGAATCGAAGGCACCTGTCGGAGAAGGGGATAACTTGACATCGTGTATATAATCGATTTCGACAGTGATGGTTTTCGACAGCATCAATCGTGCAAAAAGTCAGAATCAGACACTGTGGTTTTTAAGTTAACAGAGGAGTTGCAACAGACGGCTGTCATATATGTTTCTGCATCGACGGTCGGAGGCAAGAACTGGTTGGAGGGGAGGCGGTGGTCGGACTGTAACCGGTGGAATGGAATCGCTATAGAGGATAAGAGGAGAAGCGGCGGGTGTATAAAATTAGAATTTAGGGTTAAAGGACTAGGCACGTATTGCTTTTAGGGCATATTAAATATCAATGTTTTTAATTGATAATTTATTTTAGATTACATTAATATATATTATAAAATTTTCTAAAATAATATTTACATATATATTATTAATATTTACATAAATGTGTATGATTTATTTTCAATTAAAAATGATTAAAATTTTTTCTTTAAGAAATTTTAATATGACGATTAAGCTAATATTTTTAACAATATCAAAAATGACTATTATTAAAATTAATGATTTGTTAACTAAAAATAAAAATTGTTTATAAAGATTAATTCAAAATTTAAAATTGTTAGAACAAACACATTTTTATATTTAACCAAAAACAAAAATCATACATAATTTCACAAGCAATTATAATATTGTTACTAACGATTCTAATATATTGGGTGTGGTTCGAGCATATGTTTATGTGATAGAGTTTCAGAAACGTGGTTTGCCACATACACATTTCCTCCTGATAATGATACCAGCATACAAGTTGACAAATCCAGACCATTATGACAAGATGGTGTGCGCTGAACTTCCCGACCCAAAAAAGTTTCCCAAAATGCATGAAATTGTTAAGAAGCACATGATGCACGGTCCTTGCGGTTATTTACTACCGACAAGATTGATATGCAAAGGTTTTCAGAAGAATGTCATTGACGCAGAAATATCAGTTGGTCATCATGCCGGAAAAATAGTATTTTTGCCAAGAATACCTCTTTGTCCATCTACAGATGACATGTTTCCATTCAAACTGAAAAGAAAACAATTTCCAATTCGACTTAGCTTTGCTATGACAATCAATAAAGCGCAAGGCCAGACAATTCCAAATGTTGGTATATTTCTACCGGAATCAGTATTCTCACACGGACAACTTTACGTGGCGCTCTCTAGAGGAATATCACGTAACAATATGAAAATTTTAGTGAAGCCTGCCAAAGATTTTAAGCAAGTTGGAGTTTATACATCAAACGTGGTGTATCGTGAAGTTTTACGTGATATGTAAAATACAATTTTGTGCAAGTACTAATGATATATGTTAAATGGTAATGATATTTGTCGATATATTGCGTGTTCTTTAAAATATGACATGTTTCCATATAGAACCAACCAACGAATAAAACCATTTTTGGCATGTTTGTATTGCATAAAAAAATCCTACTACAAGAAACTAATCGACATTCGAAAATACTCACCGAAAGAAATTATTCGCAGCCGCTGCAACGCGCGGGTATGCCGCTAGTATATATATATATATATATATATATATATATATATATATATATATATATATATATACACACACACACACACACATATATATATATATATATATATATATATATATATATATATATATATATATATATATATATATATATATATATATATATATATATATATATACTAGTTGTAAAACCCGTGTATTACACGGGATGATACAAAAAATTATTAATTAAGAATATCTAAACATTAATAATTTTACATAAGAAAATTTGTTTGTGTATCGTGACATCTTGCTTTTGATTTTTACTATTACGACTTTGTATTTTGATAAATATTATGGATTATGAGAATGTTACCGGTACTAAAATCAAATTCACTATTATGATTGGAATCGTTATTTAAAATATTATGACGTCAATTGTCTCCTAAATCATTCTATACATTAAAAAAATAATATGATATTAAAAAACAATTATTTTTGAAATTAAATGCTAACAATTAATTTTGAAAATGATTTAATTTCAAAAATGAATGATAATTAAACCGATCATTAATGAGTTAGAAACGTTTCAAACCAATTAGATTTTTTTAATAAATTTAAAATTATGAGAAAATGACATGTGGCAAAATGAATGTGGTGATGACATGTGGCTTTGAGTTACTTATTTATTAGGATAGGATATATATATATATATGTATATATATATATATATATATATATATATATATATATATATATATATATATATATATATATATATATATATATATATATATATATATATATATATATATATATATATATATATATATATAGACTAAATATCAAATGGGAACCAATATTTTCTTAGGAACCGTAGGAACTTTTTGACTGAAATCTTTTTTTCAAAAAAAATGACATAATAACTAATCGCTTATATTTAAGACATTTTGTAAAAAAAAATTTGAAAAAATAATATATATATACACGAAATGTGCACATATGCACGAAACGTGATCATATACACATTTGCGAAAAAAGTGCATATGTGCACATTTCGTGTATACATATTACTTTTCAAATTTTTTTGACAAAAAGTTTTAAATATAAACGACTAGGTGTATTATGTCATTTTTTTTGAAAAACAAATTCAGTCAAAAAGTTCCTACGGTTCCTAAGAAAATATTGGTTCTCTCTTGAAACAGAATATATATATATATATATATATATATATATATATATATATATATATATATATATATATATATATATATATATATATATATATATATATATATATATATATATATATATATATATATATATATATATATATATATATATATATATATATATATATATAGGAATAGGTTCAAATGAGAACCACTAAAAGGTTAAGAACCGTGAGAACCGATATTCACACATTAAGAATTATGTTTTTTTTTTCGTTTTTTTGTTTTTTCACACTTGTTTATTATGTGAAAATACATCAAACTTAATAAATTTCCTTAATTTTTAATACATTTTACAATATTCACAATATAATAAAATTTCTAGTTATTAAATTGTGAATACTATAACGTAAATTTTTTATTAAACTGTGAATTAGTGGTTCTCACGGTTCTCAGTCTTTTAGTGGTTCTCATTTGAACCCTTCCCTATATATATATATATATATATATATATATATATATATATATATATATATATATATATATATATATATTGTCAAGGCCAACTTTGTAGATATATAATTGTTAAGTCTTTTAAAATAATATATGATGATTCTGGAAAACACGTACATATGTCCCACCTCGGACATATATGTAGGGAAGCAATAAATTACATGAGTTAAAATGTTTCCGGAAGATATAGTGGTCTTTTGTTTGGTTTTTTCTTTTCCTTTTTCAAAATTCAAGTTTTTTTTTTTAACATTATCTATACATTTTCATAACGATTTAAAAAAAGCAAGTCTGTAGTGTATTTGTCATGTCCTTTGTTTTCTTTTTCAATGATCGTAGATTCATTACTCAACATTATACTTTAGACTAAAAATATAAATATTAACGTATAATTTAGTAATTTATTTATAAAATAATATTTTTATGATCATCTTTGGGAGACGCCGATGCTTTGCCTCCTGGAAAGTTATAGTATTCGGAGCATTGTAGATGGCAAGTTTAATCATCCGAGGTCGAAACAATATGACAGTGTTGTTAAAGGTTGGATCTTTGGTTCAATCAGTAAAGGGCTACTTGGCACTGTTGTCGGTCTTGGTTCGGCTAAAGAGGTTTGGGAGAAACTCAAATCCTTCTATGGTTCAACTATGAAGAATTCTGAACAAGATATGTGCATGATAAACTGATTGCTGCATTTGAACAATAGCTAATCAACATATGCTTAATATGACCTTATAGTTTGCTGTACATGAATAGACTTTTAACATGATATCACTCTCTAGTGTTCAATTATTGATAGCATATGGGATATACAGTACCTACGAAAGTGAAATGTAGTATTTGTAACCATATAGCAAAAGCATACACTAAATTATTGAAAACAAGTGAGCATGCAACTACTATCATACCTGTGTCTCATGGTTACTGATACGTGCTCGGGTCGTGCCTAAGGACACCTCGTTGGCCGGATCCATTCATCCATGGGCATGACCCACGCGTACGGGTTATAGTGGTCTTTTGTAAGGATGTCAACGGGGTCAAACGAGACGGGGATAGCTTCCCCCGCCCCCGCCCCCGCCCCCGAAATTCTCCCGTTCCCCCGCCCCCGAATCCCCTGAAACTTTCTCCTCCGCCCCCGCCCCGAATCCCTAGACTTTTCCCCACCCCCGACCCTGATTTTTAGACTAAAAAAATCTTTTTTTTTGGCTAAAAAAATCATTTTTGGGCTAAAAATTTAATTTTGTGGGTTATATATATATATATATATATATATATATATATATATATATATATATATATATATATATATATATATATATTGTAACACCACGATACTTTTGTTAAGTATTAATATGTTAATCATAGTGTATTTATGATTTAATATGGTGTTCTAAGTATTAGAAAGTTAATACTAGTAAAAGGGTAATTTGGTCATTTGACCATGGGAAGGACCAAATATGTAAAATTGTTGTTTGCTTGTGGCAAAAATATATGAAATGAGAGTTATATGTGATAAAATATGTTAAATGTGGCAAAAGTTCAAGAATTAGAACTCTAGGGGCTAAACTGCAAATTCTGGAAGTATAAATAGTGGAAAAGCTCTCCCACATGTGCAGAAAATGGAGAAGCTACGGGAGAGGGTTTTAATGTGCAAATTCTCTGCAGAATCTTGGAGTGATCTTGAAGATTGAAGCTAGAAATCGGGTTGTTGCCTTGTAATTGAAGATTTGGAAGCATTGGAGGTTAGTAATTCAAGTTCTAACCTAGATTGTTCTTGGTGGGTTTTATGGATAAACTGAAATCTGTAATTTCAGTGTAATCCATGAAGTTTGTATTTGATTTCTGGGTTCTAACATGTTCATATGATAAGAACATGACATTGAAACCATTGAATTTGTTAGATTTGATGATTTGGTGGATTTTGGGGGTTTTTGGCTCAAGAACCCTAATTTCTGCAATTGATTGATTGAGTTGATTTCAAGGAGTTAAAACCTTGTATAAATGGAAGGTTTTAGTCTTGAAATAAACCCCAAATGATTAAGAACTGGAATAAGGACTTAATGTGCAAAAACAGGACGCTACAGTACAAAATCGGACTGAAATCTGGACTGCCCAGTAAGTGCACGAGTCGTGCTTATTATGCACGAGTCGTGCATGTCCTGCAGATGAAAGAACATTGCTATTTTGAGCACACACGAGTCGTGCTCTTATAGACCAATATTCTGCACGAGTCGTGCATCCATTCAAGGGGGTTTTAAAGTTTGAATTTGATGCTAGACATGTCCAAATGACTTCAAACTTTAACTACAAGTCCATGATGGTTTGAAAAGTCTTGGAAAAATATTAAATTGAGAATACGACTCTCCGTGGGCACTGTAGAACAATACGTGTATACCGGAGATGTATAAAGATGAATAGAAAGTTGTTTATAACAAGGATTCTTATCTAGTTACAACCCGTGGAGGTTTTATATTGAACTCTAGTGTAGTAGAGTCACTTGTAGTATCTTTGACTTATTACCATGACATATATGTGCATATATAGGTATTAGTCAAGTGGATTTCGAAGCACGTGCAAGGAGTAACTAGATACATCCTTAGCAAGTATCCAGGTGAGTAATCTCACTTATATCATATATGATATGTATTGATTGGACTGTTAAAGATTGAAACAGCTTCGAGGGACGAAAATGATAAGGTTAAAGATATAATAAAAAGACAATACCAGATAAGCCGTGAGTCTGCGATAGACAAGAACGGAGCTGTGAGTCAATGATACGACAATACCAGATAAGCCGTGAGTCTACGATAGACAAGAACGGAGCTGTGAGTCAACCTTTGAAATGGCAATACCGGATAATCCGTGAGTCATTGTAATGACAAGAACGGAGCCGTGAGCCTAGGCAAAAGTGGGACAAACTCGTGAGCCATAAATGATTATGATATTGGATTTTATATCCAACTGGTGCGATATGGCTATGACATTGAACTTGAATCCAAATGGTGCCGTCTTATGACCATGATATCGGGTTATTGAACCCAGCTGGTGCAGCCTTTGGGCTATGATATTAATGATGAAATTGTTGGTGCGGCTTATATAGCTGCGACACATGGTGCGGCTTATATAGCCATGATATTTGGTGCGGTCAATTATGACTATGAAATATGGGACAGAAATGGTAATTGAGAGTTTATATGTTTATTCTCTCTTATATACATATGATTTTGTGGCTAACAGATTTGATTTGATCAGTATGCAAATGACAGCCTGTAAGGCTATGAAATAGGATGTGAAATCCTAAGAGATATATGATCAGCCAGTAAGGCTAGGAGTTTGGATCCGATATCCAGACAGATATATGAATGTATTTTATACATGTTATTTGCAGATATGATTACTCACTGAGCTTTATATCTCACGTTATCTGTTAAATGTCCCTGCAGGTTAGCACGATCCTGATAAGGGAAAAAAATAGAATCCGTAACTAGAGAAATGGGACTTGTAGATGCTGTCAGTAGCAGCCCGGCTTCAAAGGAGATTACAGTATTTTATACTCTCCTTGATACACTTGTACCCGTTTTTAATAAAATATACCACTTTTGTTATGGTTTTATGTATTGAAACCTTTGTTTTAAATGAAAAATTGACAGGGGTGTTTTTGTTTTAAAAGCCGGGTGTTACAAGTTGGTATCAGAGCCGTGGTTTAAGTGAACTAGGTGTCTATAGAGTAGATTCCTGGACTTCAACCTTGAGATAGTAAACATGATGTATAGTTAGGTGTATATAAGTTGTTATTATACATATATAACCTAACCGTTGCTGACTTCTGACGTATAAGAAGTATGAGCAGTGAATATTACTGGGAGGAATTTAGGGCGTGGAGCTTTAAGAGGTGGACCAGCCCTTTCTCAAGGATCCATTGAACGAGTGGCAAAGAGACAAGAAGTATAAAATCCACATGACAAGCAATAGTAGCTGATGTGGTCAGAAAAATTGTTGCTCACCCTGACTGATATTCAAGGTGAAAGAAAAGTAGTTGAAACTACGCAAAAAGAAGAAAAATATTAGTGAACGCTTCAGAAGAAGTTAACATGATTCAGGTCTAACCTTAAAGGGAAGAGACCAAAACGGAGCAACTATGTAGTGTGAGAAGTGCAGGAAAAGCACTAAGAAATTTGTAGAGTTGAGACTCTGCCGTTTAAATGCTGAAATTGTAGAAAACAGGAGCATATTGCTCGAGCCTGTTGGATGGTACCGAAGTGTTTCCAGCGCGGAGCTATATATCACTTCCCTATGAAATGTTCACATGTTAAATGTGGAGTAGCGGGTGAGAAACCCAGGAAAGAACGGGGAGAAAAGAAAGAAGAAACGAACGGTCAAAAAGGACCAGTGGTACCATGAGCATTCCAGCAGACTGCGGAAGAAGCTCGTGAGAAAACTGATATGGTCTTAAATATAATTGTTTTGAATATACTCCCCGTATACATTATATTTGATCCATGAAGCTATGCTCTGGATCAGTGACCTTGATGTTTTGTCTGAATATTTCATCAACGATTATGGATGAAATTTTGGAAGAAGCTATAGCAGTTAGCAAATATGTTCGAGATATTGAACACTTGGAAGGTAGTCTGCCTAGGATTTACGGGACCATTTTTCCCTATAAATCTGAAGCCGATGATTACCAATGAATTTGAAGAAATTGTACGTATGAATTGGTTAGCAATGAATGATGCTAACATGAAATGTAGAAATATGAACATTATGGTTCTAAAATCAGAAATGAAATGGAGGAAAATCCACGGTAAATGACCGTTGTTGAGAATACCGGTTATTTTCCTTTTCTTAAACTCGGAAAAGAGTTAGTAAAGGAAGGATGTTTTAGTTGGTATATGCAGTATAGACCAAGCTAAATAAAGTGGCGATAGAAGTGTAAAACTTTAAATAAATTCTCGGATGTTTTTGTTAAAGAACTCCCAGGATTACCGCCAGATTGGCGAGAAGAGTTTATGATTAAACTGGTTTTGGGAGCCGTTTCTGTTATTTAGGCTCCGTAGCGGCACCTGCAGTGATGGCAGAATGGGAAAACAATTAAAAGAAATTTTTGAATCGGGGTCTCATATGACCGAATGTGTCATCGTGTGGAGCCCTATTTTGTTTGGACAGAAGAAAGACAAGTTGATGTGTATGTGCATTGACTACCGAGAATCTGATATTCTCAAACCCAGAATGAATATGATGCACAGTTGTACCAGATATTGGAGTTACTTCGTGGAGAAAAATGATATGTGAAGTTTTCCAAGTATGAAATTTGGCTAAAAGAAGTTTTAATTCTTTGGGCATGTTAACGGTGCCAAAGAAGATAAAGTAAATCCAGTGGAAATGATGCTGTGATAAAACGGGAACCGTCTGAGGAATCTGACTAAAATTGTAGTTTCCTTAAATTGGCGGGTTATTATTGGAGAGTTGTAGAAAACTGTTCCTTGATTGTTGTCTAGTTGACTAAAGTTGACCAAGAAAAGTGAAAAGTTTGAGTGGGTAGAAAGACCACAAATATCTTTTCAAAGGTTGAAATAAACCCCGTGTGAAGCTCCGGTGTTAGCATTATCGCTAAGCGGAGAAGATAATTTATTTTCCAGAAATGCATCCAGAATTAATTTTGGGTACATAATATTGCAGTAGCAATTATGATTTTGGCATTTAAGCTTTAGAGACACTACTTGTATGGTGTAAAGCTTACTGTTTAAACGGATCATAAAAGTTTGAAGTACTTAATGGACCAAAAAGAAGCTAAGTATGATATAGCAAAGATAGATGGGTTACTTATAGATTTCGGTTATGAAATCTTATACCATCTTGGAAAGGCGGGCGTGGCTATAGATGCCTTGAGTTGAAATTAAAATACCCTTTGAAGTTACATCCACATGTATGAGTGTGGCAAATTGATTACCTGAGTTGATTCGGGTTGCACAGAAAGAAGTGTGCAAGTCTGAAAACGTGAAAAAAAATGAATGAATGATTGGATATTAGAAGAAGCTAGTTGGGATATCACAGCGATTTAAAACCCTTGGTTGTTGTGTATGTGGATTCCAACGCAAAGCGAAACATGAGATTTACTTTGAAAAGATGCATATTGTAGTAGATATGCAATAAATCCGGGCCAGTGCCAAATGGTATAGGGTGATGAAACCTATATATTGGTGGCTGGGAGTGAAGAAAGATATTGAAAAGTATGTAAAAAAAGAGTTTGACTTGTGTGTAAGTAAAGCCAAACCATTGGGAGCATACAGAGAAATTTAGCCGTTGTCGGTCCCAAAGAAGAAAAAGGGACGATATTATGATAGACTTTGTAATAAAGTCTTTGCAAGTACCACATGGGTATGATACCATATGGGTAATTGCAGATTGATCGATGAAATCAGTGTAAATTTATACCGACTAGTGAAGAAATTTAGATCGAAAAGTAGTGAAAAGCTACATAGATAGAGTAAATAATCGACGTGAGTTATCGGCGCTGATTGTACTGGGTCGAAATTGTATATTTATTCTTCGGTTTTGGTATAGTCACTAGAAATCATTAATTCAAAGGTACCGTATATTGATGGACGAGGCGACATAAGGATGCAGACTCTAGAAGATATGCTTGACATTTGCATAATAGACTTTAGTGAAAGATGAGAAAATCGTCTATCCTTGATAGAATTTGTAAGGAATAACAACTTACATACTAGTATTTTAATGACTCGTATGAAGTGGGGTACGGAGTACCGTGTCATACTTCGCTTTGTTAGATTGAAATTGTGAAAAAGTCGTTGGCTTGATCCTAGACTGTGGTACAAGTTAAAAAGAAGACTTGATGAATACGAGAAAATTTGAAAATGGCTAAGAATCAGTAAAAGTTGTACGTGGATCATCGAGTAAAACCGTTGAAATTCCAAGTGAGGGAAGATAGTGGTAATCAAAATATCCCTTGGAATGACTAAAAAAATCTGTTTGGGACGAAAAGAAAGTTAAGTCCTCATTTATTGGATATTTCCATATGTCCCAAAGAGTAAGAATTGTGGTGTATCGATCGAAGATTCTTGATGAATTTCAAGATATATATAATGTTTTTCATGTGTTCTATTCGCAGAAAACATGTATTGATAAATTTCAACGAATACCTCATGTTGAAATGAAGGTAGATGAGTAGTTAAGGTACCCGGGATAACCGGAGGAATGATAGATAAACAGTGATATAACCACGAAATAAGAAGAGTAGTATGGTAAAAGTGCTTTGGCAATACCATAAATGTTACCATATGATATGGGAAACCGAAGTTGTAACGAGATAGAATTACCCTCGCTTATTTGTATGATTTCGAGGACGAAATCTTTTGAAGGAGGGGAGAATTTGTAACACCACGATACTTTTGTTAAGTATAAATATGTTAATCATAGTGTATTTATGATTTAATATGGTGTTCTAAGTATTAGAAAGTTAATACTAGTAAAAGGGTAATTTGGTCATTTGACCATGGGAAGGACCAAATATGTAAAATTGTTGTTTGCTTGTGGCAAAAATATAAGAAATGAGAGTTATATGTGATAAAATATGTTAAATGTGGCAAAAGTTCAAGAATTAGAACTCCAGGGGCTAAACTGCAAATTCTGGAAGTATAAATAGTGGAAAAGCTCTCCCACATGTGTAGACAATGGAGAAGCTACGGGAGAGGGTTTTACTGTGCAAATTCTCTACAGAATCTTGGAGTGATCTTGAAGATTGAAGCTAGAAATCGGGTTGTTGCCTTGTAATTGAAGATTTGGAAGCATTGGAGGTTAGTAATTCAAGTTCTAACCTAGATTGTTCTTGGTGGGTTTTATGGATAAACTGAAATCTGTAATTTCAGTGTAATCCATGAAGTTTGTATTTGATTTCTGGGTTCTAACATGTTCATATGATAAGAACATGACATTGAAACCATTGAATTTGTTAGATTTGATGATTTGGTGGATTTTGGGGTTTTTGGCTCAAGAACCCTAATTTCTGCAATTGATTGATTGAGTTGATTTCAAAGAGTTAAAACCTTGTATAAATGGAAGGTTTTAGTCTTGAAATAAACCCCAAATGATTAAGAACTGGAATAAGGACTTAATGTGCAAAAACAGGACGCTACAGTACAAAATCGGACTGAAATCTGGACTGCCCAGTAAGTGCACGAGTCGTGCTTATTATGCACGAGTCGTGCATGTCCTGCAGATGAAAGAACATTGCTATTTTGAGCACACACGAGTCGTGCTCTTATAGACCAATATTTTGCACGAGTCGTGCATCCATTCAGGGGGTTTTAAAGTTTGAATTTGATGCTAGACATGTCCAAATGACTTCAAACTTTAACTACAAGTCCATGATGGTTTGAAAAGTCTTGGAAAAATAATAAATTGAGAATACGACTCTCCGTGGGCACTGTAGAACAATACGTGTATACCGGAGATGTATAAAGATGAATAAAAAGTTGTTTATAACAAGGATTCTTATCTAGTTACAACCCGTGGTGGTTTTATATTGAACTCTAGTGTAGTAGAGTCACTTGTAGTATCTTTGACTTATTACCATGACATATATGTGCATATATAGGTATTAGTCAAGTGGATTTCGAGGCACGTGCAAGGAGTAACTAGATACATCCTTAGCAAGTATCCAGGTGAGTAATCTCACTTATATCATATATGATATGTATTGATTGGACTGTTACAGATTGAAACAGCTTCGAGGGACGAAAATGATAAGGTTAAAGATATAATAAAAAGACAATACCAGATAAGCCGTGTGTAACACCCGGCTTTTAAAACAAAAACACCCCTGAAAATTTTTTCATTTAAAACATAGGTTTCAGTACTTAAAACCATAAACAAGGGGTATATTTTTAATAAAAACGGGTACAAGTGTATCAAGGAGTATACAAATATAATAACCTCCTTATAAGCCGGGCTGCTACTGACAGCATCTACAAGTCCACTTCTTGAGTCACGGACTTTATCCTTACCCTCATCAGGGTTATGTTAACCTGCAGGGACATTTAACAAACGGTATGAGCTACAAAGCTCAGTGAGTAATCGTATCTGCAAATAACATGTATAAAAATACAATCATATATCTGTCTGGATATCGAATCCAAACTCCTAGCCTTACTGGCTGACCACATATCTCCTAGGATTTGACATCCTAATCTGTAGCCTTACAGGCTGAATCACAGTAACCTGTAATTATCAAGCCACGTCAGTTATTTGCATATATATTCATGTCTAACCATTTTTGTCCCATGTTTCTTAGTCACAATGGACTGCATCATATATCATGGCTATCTAAGCCGCACCATATGTCATGGCTATGTAAGCCGTACCAGGACATTTTCAATATACACGTCATAGCCCAAAGGCCGTACCAGCTGGGCTCAATAACTCGGTATCATAGTCAAAATACCGCACTATTTGGACTTAAAGTCAAATATTAAAATCATTTATGGCTCACGAGTTTGACCCGCTTTTGCCTAGACTCACGGCTCCGTTCTTGCCATCGCAATGACTCACGGATTATCCGGTATTGCCTTTTTAAAGATTTGACTCACAGCTCCGTTCTTGTCTATCGTAGACTCACGGCTTATCTGGTATTGTCATATTATTTCTGTTATTGACTCACAGCTCCGTTCTTGTCTATCGTAGACTCACGGCTTATCTGGTATTGTCGCATTGTTTATTCATTTATTGACTCACAGCTCCGTTCTTGTCTTTCTCAGACTCACGGCTTATCTGGTATTGTCGTGTCATTGCATCTGTAAACTGTCAAATTCTGTCCCCCAAATCTGTTTCAATCTGTAACAGTCCAATCAATACATATCATATGTGATATCAGTGAGATTACTCACCTGGATGCTAGCTGCATTTAAATCCCGGTTGTTTCTTGCCTTTGCGTACACCACAACCATTTTGTCCCATACCTATTTATCCATTTCATATCAAATGATAATAGGTTAATAATCATTTCAATTGACTCTAATACATAAGAGTCCAATATTATGCAACTATAAACAATGCCTAGATGATAAACTTTCCATTTACCATCTTTTCATGAGTTTTACTATTTACCGAGGCATTCGTATTGATCTACAGTGCCCCCGAGGAGTCGAAAACTCAATTTAATATTTTTCCCAGACTTTTCAAACCATTAGGGACTTATGGTTCAAGTTTGAAGTAAATCGGACAAGCCAAACAAAAGTTAGCGTTTTGAACCCCCTGTCTGGTGGGCGCACTGCTCCAGGGATTGGGGTTGGGCGCACTGCTCCAGGGATTGGGCGCACTGCACCTGGGCGCACCCCGCCAGGAACCTGGGCGCACTGCGCCTAGCGCCTGGGCAGTCTCCTGATCAGTCGCGATTTGTGCACTGTAGCACGAAGTTTTGACATTTTAAGTCCTTAATGTTGTTCTTAATCGATTGGGGTTCATTTCTAGACTAAAACCTTACATTAATACAAGGTTTTCAACCATTAAAAACAACTCAATCAATCAAAAGGAAGAATTAGGGTTCGTAGTTCCAAAAACCCCAAAACTTCAAATTCAACTAAAATAGCAATCTACTTCCAAAATCTTGAATTAAGTCCTTTTAGCATGACTTATTGGAAGCATTAAGCTATTACAACACATAATTCTTGACTGAAATTTCAGTCATCAAGTTCATTTTATCAAGAACACTCAAGAACTTAGGTTAGAATTCAAATACTAACCTTGTTTAACTTAGGAATCACCAATTCCAAGCTATGATTCCAATTTCCTGCTTCAATTCCATGATCTCTGCAGAAATCGCACCTTCAAGACCCCTCCCGATGCTGCTAAAATTTTCAGCCAACATTAATGGAGGTATTTTCTTTTTATATTTTCCAGATTTTCACTTTTAGTCCCTAAGTTTCATTTCTTGAACTTTTGGCACTATAATCAAGTTTTATTACAATAAAACTTTCATTTCTTATACTTTTGCGACAAGCAACAATAATTTTACATAATTGGTCCTTCACTTGGTCAAATGACCAAATTACCCTTTTTATGGTAAATTAACCAATTTACCCTTTTTCTAGTATTAACTTTCTAATACTTAGAACACCATATTAAATCATAAATACACTATGATTAACATATTAATACTTGTCAAAAGTATCGTGGTATTACACCGTGAGTCTGCGATAGACAAGAACGGAGCTGTGAGTCAATGATACGACAATACCAGATAAGCCGTGAGTCTACGATAGACAAGAACGGAGCTGTGAGTCAACCTTTGAAATGGCAATACCGGATAATCCGTGAGTCATTGTAATGGCAAGAACGGAGCCGTGAGCCTAGGCAAAAGCGGGACAAACTCGTGAGCCATAAATGACTATGATATTGGATTTTATATCCAACTGGTGCGGCCTATATGGCTATGACATTGAACTTGAATCCAAATGGTGCGGTCTTATGACCATGATATCGGGTTATTGAACCCAGCTGGTGCGGCCTTTGGGCTATGATATTAATGATGAAATTGTTGGTGCGGCTTATATAGCTACGACACATGGTGCGGCTTATATAGCCATGATATTTGGTGCGGTCAATTATGACTATGAAATATGGGACAGAAATGGTAATTGAGAGTTTATATGTTTATTCTCTCTTATATACATATGATTTTGTGGCTAACAGATTTGATTTGATCAGTATGCAAATGACAGCCTGTAAGGCTATAAAATAGGATGTGAAATCCTAAGAGATATATGATCAGCCAGTAAGGCTAGGAGTTTGGATCCGATATCCAGACAAATATAGGAATGTATTTTATACATGTTATTTGCAGATATGATTACTCACTGAGCTTTATAGCTCACGTTATCTGTTAAATGTCCCTTCAGGTTAGCACGATCCTGATAAGGGAAAAGAGAGAATCCGTAACTAGAGAAATGGGACTTGTAGATGCTGTCAGTAGCAGCCCGGCTTCAAAGGAGATTACGGTATTTTATACTCTCCTTGATACACTTGTACCCGTTTTTAATAAAATATACCCTTTTTGTTATGGTTTTATGTATTGAAACCTTTGTTTTAAATAAAAAATTTTCAGGGGTGTTTTTGTTTTAAAAGCCGGGTGTTACATATATATATATACATATATATATATATATATATATATATATATATATATATATATATATATATATATATATATATATATATATATATATATAGGGTTATTGTTACTGTAGCACAACAAAGTTTGGTTATTTGTTCGGATTGGTAACTGAAGTTTTTTTTTTTTTTTTTTTTGCGCAATAGGTATCTAAAGTTAAATTTTACGTCCTAAATAGGTCATCGACGTTAAAACTAACTGATTTTTACGTTAGTGTAGGACCTATTTAACACGTAAATTAAACTTTAGTGACCTATTGCACAAAAAAAACTTCAATGACCAATTCAGAAAAAAAAACTTCAGTGACCTATCGCAACCACAAAGACTATAGTCGGTCTCAATCTCGTCCTCTCCGTCTCGAATCTCTCCTCTGTTCCGCTCTCTCGCCCTCTCTCTATCTCTTTTTCTAGTATTGATCGCGAATAACAGCCGCCGCCGGTGCGGTGCGATTTTTATTTTCATAAAAGCCAAAATTTTTCGGTGCGGTGCGATTTTTAATTTTATAAAAACCGTAAAATACTGAACCGCGCCGCTTGTAAGAACCGAACCGCAAATCGCAATATAAACTGAACCACACCGTGTATCTTATATTAAAACTGAAAAAACTGCAAGAAAAACCGAAAAAACGCATTGCATTAAAAAAACCACATTGTTCGGTTAAAACCGAAAAACCTCATCGCCCTTAAAAAACCACACTGTTCTGTTAAAACCGAAAAACCGCATCACATTAAAAAACCACGCTGTTTAGTTATTTTGTAGGAAAAACCGCATTTGCGGTTTGCGGTTCGGTTATCATCAAAACTGCATCGCAGGTTTTATAGAGGAATTTGATAGCGTAGGTTTCATTGGGGAATTTGATATTCCTAATAGATTAAATGGGCACGTCATCTCGTAGTTTCATCAGAGTCGATTTCCTGCTACGACTATCTACATGGTTGGAAACAGGCAAAACAGTCCGGCAACGAGTCCTAGCCTTCTGTTACTTTGACGAGTTAGAAGAAATGTTGGTGAATGACCACCGTTTAACCTGTTTATCCTTCTCCGTGGACCCACAAGCACACCGTAAGAACCCAGTAGTGGTACAGAGGAATTCAACACGGACAGCGGTTGTGATTCACGATAAATACCAGAAAAAGAGATAGAGAGATGGCGAGAGAGAGCAGAACAGAGAAGAGAGATTCGAGACGGAGAGTGCGAGATTGAGACCGACTATGGTATTTGTGGTCGCGATAAGTCACTGAAGTTTTTTTTTTACGAATTGGTCACTGAAGTTTTTTATTTGCGCAATAGGTCACTAAAAGTTTAATTTCCGTGTTAAATAGGTCCTTACACTAACATGAAAACCAGTTAGTTTTAACGTCGATGGACGTAAAATTTAACTTTAGTGACATATATATATATATATATATATATATATATATATATATATATATATATATATATATATATATATATATATATATATATATATATATATATATATATATATATATATTAACGGGCACCCCGTGGTGTTTCGGGACGGGGTTGCCCACCCCCACCCCCGCCCCCGCCTCCGAAATCATAACGGGAGTTAATCTTGACCCCGCCCCCGATTTTTCATAAAATTACCGCTTGTACGGGTTCGGGGTCCCACGGGATCGGGGCCCCGCAGGGGTTTTTGCCATCCCTAGTCTTTTGTTTGGTTTTTTCTTTTCCTTTTAAAATTTAAGTTTTCTTGAACATCATCTATACATTTTCATAACGATTTAAAAAAGGCAGGGCTGTGGTGTATTATTTGTCAAGTCCTATGTTTTTATTTCAATGATCTTTGATTCATTACTCAACAATAATTCAAAATGTATTTTAGACTAATTAATATAGAAATATTCACGTATAATTTAGTAACTTATTTATAAAATAATATTTTTATGATCAATACATAATGTTAATATCAATCAATAATTTTATGCGAGCTGACATAATGCGTACATATACAAACACACATCATCAATTCATCATATGCATATGATCAAATTCCCTATAAATACAAGCGTTGAAGAAGTGTTAGTAACGGCATCTACTTTCCCATTCAAATGGCAGGATCATCAAACCCTCCTCCTCATGCTTCACCTCAAACACAAGAAGACCTGGAGTACTTAAATACAAGAAATGCCAATTTTTCCAGCTTCGTTTCTGTGAAGCTTTCCGGTGAGGGAAACTACCATCTTTGGGAGGCGCAGATGCTTTGCCTCCTGGAAAGTTACAGTATTCGGAGCATTGTAGATGGGAAGTTTAATCATCCGAGGTCGAAACAATATGACAGTCTTGTCAAAGGTTGGATCTTTGGTTCAATCAGTGAAGGGCTACTTGGCACTGTTGTCCATCTTGGTTCGGCCAAAGAGGTTTGGGACAAACTCAGATCCTTCTACGTGCTTACTATGGCGAATTCTGAACAAGGTATGTGCATGATAAACTGATTGCAACATTTGCTTAATACGAACTTATAGTTTGCTGTCTTCTATTATTGACAGCTAGTTTTACATGCATACTTTTAACATTATATCACTATCTAGTGGTCATTATTGATAGCATATGGGATATACAGTACCTACCAAAGTGAAATGTAGTATTTGTAACCATATATATTGTAATGATTGCTAGCAAATGCATACACTAAAATATTGAAAACGGGTGAGCATGGAACTACCATCATACCTGTGTGTCATGGTCATTGATACGTGCTCGGGGTCATGCCTACGACCACCTCCTTGGTCAGATCCATTCATCCACGTGTATGACCATTGAATACCGGTTATAGACCAAGAAACCCCAACAACCTGATGCAAATACCCCACTCTCCGTAGCCATTCCTCTACCCATGTGCACCACTTTCTTCCCATATGACATTTCCTAGTTTCTAGCATTTTCTACTATATATAAGTACTGTAATTGTTTGTGTCGTGGGAGAATGAGAAGAAATTAGTAAAAGTGTCTCTATCTTGTTTCTTTATTTTTGGGAGGTTGACCACCTCAAATAGGTCGTTTCCAATTGCATAGCCATTTAATTGAAATTTCAGAAGGGTACAAGGATTCACCCCAAAAGAAACAGAAAGGAAAAATAATAATCGAAGACAATGATAGAGTTCCAACAGAAGGGAAGACAGAAGACAGAGACGTGGTTTCAGCAGAAGTAGAAACTGAAACTGAAACTGAAGACAAAGATGTAGTTCCATCAAAAGCAAGAACAAAAGGCAGAGATGTGGCTTCAACAGAGGATAAAGAGGCTGTTCTGACTGATATAAACGCAAAAGGCAAAGATAGAATTCCAACAGAATACAGAAACAACGTGTGGAAAGCAATTGTGGAAGGGCGATGGTCTGATGTAGAATCCATTATACAAGAAAATACTGACGAAATCACAACAGCAATCGACAGTGATGGCAACACGGTGCTTCATATAATGGTCGGAAGAGGCCTTAACTATTTCGTCCGCCAAATACTATCACTCATACCACCCGAAAAATTGCCTGATATGATAAATTTGAATGGTAGCACAGCCCTCCACATTGCTGCAATTGTTGGCAACACCAAAGGAGCAAATCTCTTGATAAACAAAAACAGAGGTTTGTTGAAAATTGAAGACGGTGGAAATAAAACACCATTGGATACAGCCTACAAATATATGCATCTACACACCATTTTAAGCTTGTTAAAAGAAGCTAAAGATGAGGGGAAAACCAAGAAAAAGTCTTCTCCTTTAGAGGATTCTCCTAGCCCTGGTGCAAAAATAGGTGTCAAACTTCTTATTCATGCAATTTCTGCAAAGAAATATGGTGAGTAGCCTACCAATATCGCATAAATACCATGAATCAAATACTTGCTGATTTGAATATTCACAGTATCTGGAATATGGCTGCAGATTACGCAACAGATTTAATCGAAAGATTCCCTGAATTTGCTGTGGAAAATGATAAAGTACTGATGGCAATAGCTAAAACCTTTCCAAGCGGGTTAGACTATGGCGAAACACTTATATATCCAAGTAAGTTTCTTTCTAATGCATGTACTAAGACATAGTTTTTCTCTTTGATTCGATTAACTATTGTTTTTCTCTTTCAGTTATGGGCGATATTTGTTCAATTCTAGTCAAGAAAGCCAAATATCCATTTTCTCTGTTAGTAGATTTCTACAGATCGGTGAAAGAATCATGGAATACATTCGAAACGATGATTGAGAAATTTGTGTTTTTAGTAGTCATGACATTATTTCGTGAGTTATTGATAACCATTTACTACAACTCGAGAATTAATCATATGTTACAACTCAAATAGTATATTGTATTTTTCTAATAAAATCACGTGCTTACGCTTGTGCTTGTACGAACAGAAATTCCGCTGATGACGCTATTGTGGATCTTTGTCTTGATTCTCCTCCTCGTATGGATGGTTTACTTCCCATTCTTCATATTCTATGGCCTCTTCTGGGATGTTGCTGCAAGATTAGGTAAGAGCATACGGAGTTCATCCACGCAATGCATATAAATTTGAAGATTCTTTTTAAATAATTACTTTCCAACTTGTGGCAGGGGTTCCACCCTTTAAGCATATAGTGGAGAAAAAGAGGGGATGGGAAAAAGCAAAACATGTTCTAAAACTGGTGTTTGATGAAATTGACAAGAAAAAGATTCATCGAGAAAAGACAAAAAAAGTTTTAAATCTGGTATATGATTATGAAAGATGCAAGAAAAATGTGGAATCGGAAAACACAAAAAAAGTTCTAAAGTTGTTATGTGATGAAATGGACAACTCGAAGCTCCCTGACTATTACAACCAACCAATTCTTGAGGCTGCACGTCAAAATACTTGTGAGGTTGTTGATGGGATTTTAATGAGATCCCCTGAAGCAATTCGGTACAAAGATAAAAGTGGGTATGACATTATACAGTTAGCAGTCATACACCGGTCAGAAAAAATTTACAACCTTATCTATATCATTGGGGAGCGTAAGAACATTTATAGAACAATTGAAGATTCTTCAAAGAACAATATGTTGCACTTGGCTGGAAAATTAGCTCCTTCACATAAACTGAAACGGAGCAAAGGTGCAGCATTTCAACTACAAAGAGAACTTCAATGGCGTGAGGTATACTAATTAAGTGAATTAATTAATAACCATAATTGTAGAAAACTACTGTTTCTTTTTTCGTTGTATATTAGCGTAAACCAGTTAAATTAATTCTACAGGAAGTAAAGAAGATTGTGTTTCCGACGTACATCACTAAAGAGAACATTTTAAGGGAGACACCAGATATCGTGTTCACACAAGAACACGAGAATTTGATGAAGGAAGGAGAAAAATGGTTGAAAGGCGTAGCAGAATCATCCAGCATCACTGCATCATTGATCATCACAATCGTATTTGCAGCAGCAATTACTGTACCGGGAGGAAGCAATCAAGAATCAGGCCTTCCCTTGTTTAGAGAAGACATTGCCTTCACGCTCTTTGCTATATCAGATGCAATCTCACTATTTGCATCCAGTACCGCATTACTAATGTTCTTGTCCATTCTCACCGGACGTTTTGCCGAGCAAGATTTTCTAGTTAGTTTGCCAAGACGAATGCGTATTGGTCTTTGCACCTTGTTGATATCTACAACTGCCATGATGGTGGCATTTGGCGCGACCATGTTCATTGTATTTTGTGGTAGAAATCCATGGATGCTTGCTCCAATTTGTGTATCGGCTTTCCTTCCGATTGCATCATTTGGTACTCTTCAGATTCCCCTCATAGTAGATCTGTTTCGGTCGAGTTACGTTCCCATCTTTGGCAAGAAAGCCAGCAACTCCAGCTATATATTTAATAAGAATAGAATACGGATGCTTTTTGGGAAGTGAAGTCAGTGTGGGCATTCTATTGTATGAAAACGGAATTCCAGAGGATTAAACGACTGATATTTAATGTATGTGCATTAGTGCTCAAAGACGTTCAACTCCTGGTACTGCTTTGCCAAGATGGACTAAAAAGGAATCCTTATTTCATATTTCAGCCCAAATGACTTGAACTTCCGTAAAAGTACAATTATGGAATAGTTAAAGACAGAAATTTCATTATGTGCTTTCCAGTTATAGTCATAAATTATTATAAATGTAAATTTTTATTAAGTACGTTGCTACGAAAGGTAAAAGTAAACTTATGTTGCTATTAAATGTTAAAAAACAGAGGTATGTTGTTATGAACAATAAATGTATGAAATTAAGTTGTTATTATACGCATTTAGGCCATTCCTTCAACAAGAAAGTATGCTTAACTGTAGTTACATATTTACTTTTACTAGAAGGAATGGGTTAAATGCTAATACCTGTGATAAGCTCTACCAATGATAACAAACACAACTAATCCGATAAAACAGAAATAAGGTTAACCAAATATAATTTCATTAACCTTCCCAAACTTTCAAGAGGTTGGGACTCTCCTCTCGTAGAGTTTCTACTACAATATCAGGCCGTTCAAAAGTATGGCTAGTGGCTTAAATACTCCCTTGGGAAACGGACCAGGGTAGCATCAAACTCAGACAACAAAAGGTCCTGTCGCACAACTGCCTTCCATAGAGATCATGGTCTAGGCACAAACTAAAAGGCTATAACTAAATAAATAAACATTAATTACTCTCCCGATGTTGAAGTATCATCACTAGCCCAATCAAGACAAGCCCAACAAGTTTAGCTCAATATCTAGAAGAAGTTGGAATGTTCTAAAAGATTCTAGAACATTATGGAAGAATCTAGAACGTACCAGAAGAATCTAAAATATTCTAGAAAGGCATGGAAGACCCCAGAAGGTTGTGGAACCTTCTAGAAGATTGTAGAAGACACTGGAACATCCTAGACTACTCTAGAACATGGTAGAATGTTTTAGAAGCATATGGAAGCTTGTAATAGATATAGTATATGGTAGATAACTCTAGAATATTCATAAAGTGGTAGGATGTTCTAGAAAGTTTCTAAGAGGAGGTGGAAACACCTATAAATAGGGGTGGAGCTCATTTGCTCCAAACCATCCAATAAACACTCCAAGAAAGCAAAGTGTAGTAGTCTCTCAAAAAGTGTAATATCTTCTTAAGTGATCTTAATAAAAGTGTTTTTGTTTCCCACAAGAAGGAGTTGTGCTCAACAATCTGGTATCAGAGCAAGGTTTCTTGATATTGTTAGGAAGTGTTTCTTCTTGTCGTGAGTAGTCTGTGACACTGCAAGTTTGGTGTAAAACAAGCTTGTTTGGTATTACTAAGATACTACCAACACGATGGGTGATCTCCAAGTTGTGGGAGGAATCAAGAAACTCAACAACAACAACTACAACACGTGGGCAACATGCATGATGTCCTACTTACAAGGACAAAACCTTTGGGAGGTCGTTGGCGGAAGCGAAACTATGCCGCCAGCAGAAGATGTTAATGGCGCATTGCGCAAATGGAAAGTCAAAGCAGGAAAAGCAATGTTTGCCTTGAAGACCACAGTTGAAGAAGAGATGTTGGAACATATTCGGGACGAGAAGACGCCGAAAGAAGCATGGGACACGTTTGTGACACTTTTCTCAAAGAAGAATGATACGAGACTACAACTTTTGGAGAACGAGTTGTTATCAATCTCACAACAAGACATGACGATTGCTCAGTATTTCCATAAGGTCAAATCTATATGTCGGGAGATTACTGAACAAGATCCAAATTCTGTCATCGGAGAATCTCGAATGAAGAGGATCATCATCCATGGACTGAGGCCGGAATATAGAAGCTTCGTTATTGCTGTACAAGGATGGCCCGTTCAACCATCTCTTGTAGAATTTGAGAACTTGCTAGCTAGTCAAGAAGCCATGGCTAAGCAAATGGGCAACATCACGTTGAAGAGTGAAGATGAGGCGCTCTACACAAGTAAAAGTAGGAGAAATTTCAAGCCGATTGCTAAAGGTGGATACAAAAATACCGACAAAGAAAAATGCCATCAAGGAACCACACAACCATGGAGAACTCAAAAGACTGACCATAAGAGTTCTCGAGGGAAGAGGTTCAAAGGCAATTGCAATAATTGTGGAAAATGGGGCCACATGTCCAAAGATTGCTGGTCCAAGAAAAAGTCAATCGAAAGTAACACAGCAACTTCCAAAAAGGAAATTGAAGATGAATGGGATGCTGAGGCCCTATACGCCATAGAAGAAAATGAGTTAGCACTCATGGCAACAATGAGAAAGCATATTGATTATGAGAAAGACTGGATCATTGATTCAGGTTGTTCAAACCACATGACTGGCGATCAGAATAAATTACGAAACTTGAAGGAGTACAAAGGGAGTCGTGTGGTACGTATAGCCAACAACTCACGGTTGCCAATTGCTCATATTGGAAACACAACAATCGTGCCCGATAATGAATCTGACTTGGTGTCACTACAAAATGTCTTTCATGTGCCGGGTATGAAGAAGAACTTGTTGTCAGTGTCACAACTAATATCATCAGGAAACTACGTCTTATTTGGGCCACAAGATGTGAAGGTCTATAAAGATCTTAAGATCTTTGAAAAGCCAACAATAGAAGGACGGAGAGTGGAGTCTGTTTATGTGCTCTCGGCAGAGTCTGCCTACGTAGACAAGACTCGAAAGAATGAGACAGCTGATCTGTGGCATGCGAGGTTGGGACACGTTGGCTATCACAAATTGAAGGTAATAATAGAGAAATCTATGCTCAAAGGCCTACCTCAACTTGAAGTCAAAACAGATGTTGTCTGTGCTGGATGCCAGTATGGTAAAGCTCATCAATTACCATACAAGGAGTCAAAGTTCAGAGCAAAGAAGCCGCTAGAGTTAATTCACTCGGATGTGTTCGGCCCAGTCAAGCAAACATCAATAAGTGGGATGCGGTACATGTTAACATTTATTGATGACTACTCGAGATATGTATGGGTTTTCTTCATGAAAGAAAAGTCTGACACATTCTCAAAGTTTAAAGAATTCAAGACAACGGTTGAAGGAGAAGTGGGAATGAAGATCCGATGTTTACGCTCGGATAACGGGGGAGAATACACCTCAGAAGAATTTAAACAATATCTGAAAGAATGTGGAATACGTCATCAGTACACATGTGCCACACACCCCAACAAAATGGTGTAGCGGAGAGAAAGAATCGACATCTTGCAGAAATTTGTCGAAGCATGCTACACGCAAAAAATGTCCCAGGAAGATTTTGGGCTAAAGCAATGCGAACTGCTGCCCATGCGATCAACAAACTTCCCCAACCAAGGTTAGGTTTCATCTCACCCTTTGAGACACTATGGAACATGAAACCTACCGTTAGCTACTTCTGAGTATTTGGATGTGTTTGCTACGTATTTGTGCCTAGTCATTTACGTTGCAAGTTCGACAATAAAGCAGTCAGGTGTATATTTGTTGGATACGACAATCAAAGAAAAGGGTGGAAGTGTTGTGATCCAACAAATGGAAGATGCTATACCTCAAGAGATGTAGTATTTGATGAAGCATCTTCTTGGTGGTCCTCGGAGAAGAAAGTCTTACCTGACTCAAAAGACATTGAAGAAACTCTACAACGGAATATGGGGGAGCAAACTACACACATTTGGTCAAGTGTTGATACCCCTGAAGATCAAAGTGACACTGATGACAATGAGCAAGAAGTAACTCAACCATATGACGTTGCTGAGAAGGAAACACCACTTACACAACTGAGAAGGTCAGAAAGAATCTCAAAGCCAAATCCTAAGTATGCTAATGCGGCCATTTTGGACGGCGGTGTTAAAGAGCCAGAGACATACGAAGAAGCATCACAAAACAAAGTTTGGCAAAAGGCTATGGAAGAAGAAATTACAGCCTTGAAGCAGAATCAAACTTGGGAGCTCGTGCCAAAACCAAGAGACATCAAACCCATATCTTGTAAGTGGGTTTACAAAATAAAGTGTCGCCCAGATGGATCAATCGAGAGATACAAGGCTCGCTTGGTAGCTCGGGGGTTCTCTCAACAGTATGGACTAGACTATGATGAAACCTTTAGTCCAGTGGCAAAGATCACTACTGTACGAGTTCTGCTCGCACTTGCAGCTAGTAAAGACTGGAAATTGTGGCAGATGGATGTGAAGAATGCTTTCTTGCATGGGGAGTTGGACAGAGAGATATACATGAACCAACCTAAGGGATTTGAGGATGCAACTAATTCCAATCGAGTGTGCAAGCTGAGAAAAGCTCTTTATGGGTTGAAGCAGGCGCCAAGAGCTTGGTATGGCAAGATAGCTTAATTTCTTACCCGTAGTGGTTATTCAGTTGCACACGCAGACTCAAGCCTGTTCATCAAAGAAAACGAAGGAAAACTAGCAGTTGTGTTGGTCTATGTGGATGATTTAATCATCACTGGGGATGACGAAAGAGAAATTCGTCTAACAAGAGAAAATCTATCGGTTCGCTTCCAGATGAAGGAGTTAGGAGAGCTTAAACACTTATTGGGACTAGAAGTTGATCACACAAAAGAAGGGTTGTTTCTTTGTCAACAGAAATATACAAGAGATATACTCCAGAAGTTTGGCATGTTAGAATGCAAGCCAGCCTCAACACCGATAGAGCCAAATGCTAAGATCTGTGCACACGAAGGAAAAGAGTTGGAAGATGGAACAATGTATCGACAACTGGTGGGTAGTCTTATTTACCTAACTCTGACTCGGCCCGACATTTCTTATGCAGTTGGAGTTATGAATCGGTACTTGCAAAGTCCGAAAAAGCCTCATTTGGATGCTGCTCGACGGATCTTAAGATATGTTAAAGGAACAATTGACTATGGTCTCTTGTACAAAAGAGGAGAAGACTACAAGTTAGTTGGATATTGTGATGCAGACTATGCAGGAGACCACGATACCCGAAGGTCAACCACTGGGTATGTTTTCAAGCTCGGGTCAGGAACAATTTCATGGTACAGCAAAAGACAACCAACAATATCATTGTCAACTACAGAAGCGGAGTACAAAGCAGCGGCTGTAGCAGCTCAAGAAAGTACTTGGTTGGTACTCTTAATGGAGGATTTGCATCAGAAAGTTGACTATGCGGTACCACTTTATTGTGACAACCAATCTGCGATTTGTCTTGCTGAAAATCCGATATTTCATGCTAGAACAAAGCACGTGGAAGTACAATATCATTTTGTCAGAGAAAAAGTTTTGAAGGAAGAAATCAAGATGCGGCATATCAAGACGGATGAACAAGTAGCCGACTTGTTTACTAAAGGGCTAAGTACTGGAAAATGTGAGGGCTTTAGTTGTCAGCTGAACATGGTACGACGAATGGGGGCTAGTGCTGAGGGGGAGTGTTGAAGTATCATCACTAGCCCAATCAAGACAAGCCCAACAAGTTTAGCCCAATATCTAGAAGAAGTTGGAATGTTCTAAAAGATTCTAGAACATTATGGAAGAATCTAGAACGTACCAGAAGAATCTAAAATATTCTAGAAAGGCATGGAAGACCCCAGAAGGTTGTGGAACCTTATAGAAGATTGTAGAAGACACTGGAGCATCCTAGACTACTCTAGAACATGGTAGAATGTTCTAGAAGCATATGGAAGCTTGTAATAGATATAGTATATGGTAGATAACTCTAGAATATTCATAAAGTGGTAGGATATTCTAGAAAGTTTCTAAGAGGAGGTGGAAACACCTATAAATAGGGGTGGAGCTCATTTGCTCCAAACCATCCAATAAACACTCCAAGAAAGCAAAGTGTAGTAGTCTCTCAAAAAGTGTAATATCTTCTTAAGTGATCTTAATAAAAGTGTTTTTGTTTCCCACAAGAAGGAGTCGTGCTCAACACCCGACTCCTGCTCCAAGCCTCCAACTAACGATAATGGATTAATTTCTCAATTGTCTGGATTGCTTGGGCTTGAGCTCTATTGGGCCCTCCAACTCCTCCTTTGGTTGACCGGCATCGGCTGGGGCTTATCGTTACCGGTAGCCCAAACTTTCACCTTATCTTCAAGGTGAAAATTCGGGAACAGTTCAACCATCTTCCCATAGTCTTCCCAGGTTGCTTCCGTTTCTGACAATCCACGCCACTGAAATCAAAACTTCTGTTTCTTCACCGTTTTGTTATTTTTTCCTTAGCCCTTGGAGTCCCTCCGGTTGCCCCACCAACTCCATTTTTGCAATCAACTTAGGGGGCAATTCGGTTGAGTTGTTGTGGATCCCATAAGCAGCTCCTAATAGTGAGACATGAAATATCGGGTGTATGGCAACGGTTGAGTGTAGCTACAGTTAATATGCCACCTTCCTATCCTTTAGATGACCTTATACAGCCCATAATATCTTGGAGACCTTATAGAGCCTATAATATCATACAGGTAGTTTTTCGTATCATCGTTTTGACAAACTTTGCTGCCAATATGGTTTAAGCTTCAAATAAACCATGTCCCCCTCCTTAAATTCTTCCACCTCCCCCGGCTTTCTTGTCCTCTTGGTTTTCCAGCATTTGTTGGGCCCGTAATAAATTCATCATTAGGTTATCCAATGTCGCTTCCCGATCCTCAAGTAATTTTTGGAGTGAGTCCATGGTGGTAATTTGGCTCTAGCTCATAGCTGATAACCGGAGGTGGGTCACGCCGATAGACTAAAGTGTTCGATTAATTGGTTTGGATGATAATCACGTGCATGGCTTAATTATTATTTATGTTTTTATAGTCTATGTTTTAGTTGAAAGTCTATTAGTTAGAATTAGTATTTTAGTTTACCGATTTACACGGATGTGAAAGTGTAGCTAGGTGAGAATGGGTCAAGGTAGTACCTAGTCTTTAGGAGGTGGAGTGACTCAGTAGTTTTCTGTTGCTACTTTCACATGTACACGTATCCCTCAAGTAAAAACGCTATATATAGCCTTTAGCTATTTTGAATAAAGTGTGGAGATTATAAGTTTATATAAATGGCTTCTGATGTATATTTATTGCTCCATCGTGTCCCCATATTATTTGTTTGTTCATTTCTTTGGCATAAGAAAGATCCCAGATCCTTCAGTTGGTATCAGAGCTAACCAGGTTCACGTGATGGTGTGGTGTTGTTAGCTTTTATACAGGTCGTTCATTGCCCAAAGATAGGACCGAGAGCAACAGAGATGGCGTTTTTCATCTCATGAAGTTGTAGCTAGGTCCGTGTGAAGGGGTGTAAGCAGATCCTTGATCAGAATGTTCGTTTGAAAGGAGTTTTACCGGTAGAGGCATGTGAAAAATCGATCGGAAAGGATCCGTCTAAGCAGGGCTTCGGATTGTGTTCCTTTCAGGCAGTTACGAACGAAATAGATAAGTTGAAGCGGGTGGCTTTGGATTCGATTCAGTGTTGCTGGAAAAAGAAGACGGTAAAACGGGTAGCTTGTTTTCTTAGTCGGTTGAATGAGCTCTTGTTTCGTAGCCAAAACGGAGGTGACTTTGGACGTGGCCGGGGAGAGGTCGTGATCGTTCCGGAATAAGTCGAGATGGTGGCTGAATGGACGAAGACGAACGAAGAAGATGATCAAGGTGCTGATAATCGCAAGGAGAAGGAAGCAAACCTAATTGAAGAAGAGTCGGCATTGCTGTGAAAGAGTGGTATAAACCAATTAAGGAGGTGATTGTTGGATTAATTGGTTTGGATGATAATCACGTGCATGGCTTAATTATTATTTATGTTTTTATAGTCTACGTTTTATTTGAAAGTCTATTAGTTAGAATTAGTATTTTAGTTTACCGATTTACATGGATGTGAAAGTGTATCTAGGTGAGAATGGGTCAAGGTAGTACCTAGTCTTTAGGAGGTGGAGTGACTCAGTAGTTTTCTGTTGCTACTTTCACATGTACACGTATCCCTCAAGTAAAAACGCTATATATAGCCTTTAGCTATTTCGAATAAAGTGTGGAGATTATAAGTTTATATAAATGGCTTCTGATGTATATTTATTGCTCCATCGTGTCTCCATATTATTTGTTTGTTCATTTCTTTGGCATAAGAAAGATCCCAGATCCTTCAGTTGGTATCAGAGCTAACCAGGTTCACGTGATGGGGTGGTGTTGTTAGCTTTTATACGGGTCGTTCATTGCCCAAAGATAGGACCGAGAGCAACAGAGATGGCGTTTTTCATCTCATGAAGTTGTAGCTAGGTCCGTGTGAAGGGGTGTAAGCAGATCCTTGATCAGAATGTTCATTTGAAAGGAGTTTTACCGGCAGAGGCATGTGAAAAATCGATCGGAAAGGATCCGTCTAAGCAGGGCTTCGGATTGTGTTCGTTTCAGGCAGTTACGAACGAAATAGATAAGTTGAAGCGGGTGGCTTTGGATTCGATTCGGTGTTGCTGGAAAAGGAAGACGGTAAAACGGGTAGCTTGTTTTCTTAGTCGGTTGAATGAGCTCTTGTTTCGTAGCCAAAACGGAGGTGACTTTGGACGTGGCCGGGGAGAGGTCGTGATCGTTCCGGAATAAGTCGAGATGGTGGCTGAATGGACGAAGACGAACGAAGAAGATGATCAAGGTGCTTATAATCGCAAGGAGAAGGAAGCAAACCTAATTGAAGAAGAGTCGGCATTGCTGTGAAAGAGTGGTATAAACCAATTAAGGAGGTGATTGCTGGATTAATTGGTTTGGATGATAATCACGTGCATGGCTTAATTATTATTTATGTTTTTATAGTCTATGTTTTAGTTGAAAGTCTATTAGTTAGAATTAGTATTTTAGTTTACCGATTTACATGGATGTGAAAGTGTAGCTAGGTGAGAATGGGTCAAGGTAGTACCTAGTCTTTAGGAGGTGGAGTGACTCAGTAGTTTTCTGTTGCTACTTTCACATGTACACGTATCCCTCAAGTAAAAACGCTATATATAGCCTTTAGCTATTTCGAATAAAGTGTGGAGATTATAAGTTTATATAAATGGCTTCTGATGTATATTTATTGCTCCATCGAGTCCCCATATTATTTGTTTGTTCATTTCTTTGGCATAAGAAAGATCCCAGATCCTTCAGTTGGTATCAGAGCTAACCAGGTTCACGTGATGGGGTGGTGTTGTTAGCTTTTATACAGGTCGTTCATTGCCCAAAGATAGGACCGAGAGCAACAGAGATGGCGGTTTTCATCTCATGAAGTTGTAGCTAGGTCCGTGTGAAGGGGTGTAAGCAGATCCTTGATCAGAATGTTCGTTTGAAAGGAGTTTTACCGGCAGAGGCATGTGAAAAATCGATCGGAAAGGATCCGTCTAAGCAGGGCTTCGGATTGTGTTCGTTTCAGGCAGTTACGAACGAAATAGATAAGTTGAAGCGGGTGGCTTTGGATTCGATTCGGTGTTGCTGGAAAAAGAAGACGGTAAAACGGGTAGCTTGTTTTCTTAGTCGGTTGAATGAGCTCTTGTTTCGTAGCCAAAACGGAGGTGACTTTGGACGTGGCCGGGGAGAGGTCGTGATCGTTCCGGAATAAGTCGAGATGGTGGCTGAATGGACGAAGACGAACGAAGAAGATGATCAAGGTGTTGATAATCGCAAGGAGAAGGAAGCAAACCTAATTGAAGAAGAGTCGGCATTGCTGTGAAAGAGTGGTATAAACCAATTAAGGAGGTGATTGATGGATTAATTGGTTTGGATGATAATCACGTGCATGGCTTAATTATTATTTATGTTTTTATAGTCTATGTTTTAGTTGAAAGTCTATTAGTTAGAATTAGTATTTTAGTTTACCGATTTACATGGATGTGAAAGTGTAGCTAGGTGAGAATGGGTCAAGGTAGTACCTAGTCTTTAGGAGGTGGAGTGACTCAGTAGTTTTCTGTTGCTACTTTCACATGTACACGTATCCCTCAAGTAAAAACGCTATATATAGCGTTTAGCTATTTCGAATAAAGTGTGGAGATTATAAGTTTATATAAATGGCTTCTGATGTATATTTATTGCTCCATCGTGTCCCCATATTATTTGTTTGTTCATTTCTTTGGCATAAGAAAGATCCCAGATCCTTCAGTTGGTATCAGAGCTAACCAGGTTCACGTGATGGGGTGGTGTTGTTAGCTTTTATACAGGTCGTTCATTGCCCAAAGATAGGACCGAGAGCAACAGAGATGGCGTTTTTCATCTCATGAAGTTGTAGCTAGGTCCGTGTGAAGGGGTGTAAGCAGATCCTTGATCAGAATGTTCGTTTGAAAGGAGTTTTACCGGCAGAGGCATGTGAAAAATCGATCGGAAAGGATCCGTCTAAGCAGGGCTTCGGATTGTGTTCGTTTCAGGCAGTTACGAACGAAATAGATAAGTTGAAGCGGGTGGCTTTGGATTCGATTCGGTGTTGCTGGAAAAAGAAGACGGTAAAACGGGTAGCTTGTTTTCTTAGTCGGTTGAATGAGCTCTTGTTTCGTAGCCAAAACGGAGGTGACTTTGGACGTGGCCGGGGGGAGGTCGTGATCGTTCCGTAATAAGTCGAGATGGTGGCTGAATGGACGAAGACGAACGAAGAAGATGATCAAGGTGCTGATAATCGCAAGGAGAAGGAAGCAAACCTAATTGAAGAAGAGTCGGCATTGCTGTGAAAGAGTGGTATAAACCAATTAAGGAGGTGATTGTTGGATTAATTGGTTTGGATGATAATCACGTGCATGGCTTAATTATTATTTATGTTTTTATAGTCTATGTTTTAGTTGAAAGTCTATTAGTTAGAATTAGTATTTTAGTTTACCGATTTACATGGATGTGAAAGTGTAGCTAGGTGAGAATGGGTCAAGGTAGTACCTAGTCTTTAGGAGGTGGAGTGACTCAGTAGTTTTCTGTTGCTACTTTCACATGTACATGTATCCCTCAAGTAAAAAAGCTATATATAGCCTTTAGCTATTTTGAATAAAGTGTGGAGATTATAAGTTTATATAAATTGCTTCTGATGTATATTTATTGCTCCATCGTGTCCCCATATTATTTGTTTGTTCATTTCTTTGGCATAAGAAAGATCCCAGATCCTTCCGTTGGTATCAGAGCTAACCAGGTTCACGTGATAGGGTGGTGTTGTTAGCTTTTATACAGGTCGTTCATTGCCCAAAGATAGGACCGAGGGCAACAGAGATGGCGTTTTTCATCTCATGAAGTTGTAGCTAGGTCCGTGTGAACGGGTGTAAGCAGATCCTTGATCAGAATGTTCGTTTGAAAGGAGTTTTACAGGCAGAGGCATGTGAAAAATCGATCGGAAAGGATCCGTCTAAGCAGGGCTTCGGATTATGTTCGTTTCAGGCAGTTACGAACGAAATAGATAAGTTGAAGCGGGTGGCTTTGGATTCGATTCGGTGTTGCTGGAAAAAGAAGACGGTAAAACGGGTAGCCTATTTTCTTAGTCGGTTGAATGAGCTCTTGTTTCGTAGCCAAAACGGAGGTGACTTTGGACGTGGCCGGGGAGAGGTCGTGATCGTTCCGGAATAAGTCGAGATGGTGGCTGAATGGACGAAGACGAACGAAGAAGATGATCAAGGTGCTGATAATCGCAAGGAGAAGGAAGCAAACCTAATTGAAGAAGAGTCGGCATTGCTGTGAAAGAGTGGTATAAACCAATTAAGGAGGTGATTATTGGATTAATTGGTTTGGATGATAATCACGTGCATGGCTTAATTATTATTTATGTTTTTATAGTCTATGTTTTAGTTGAAAGTCTATTAGTTAGAATTAGTATTTTAGTTTACCGATTTACATGGATGTGAAAGTGTAGCTAGGTGAGAATGGGTCAAGGTAGTACCTAGTCTTTAGGAGGTGGAGTGACTCAGTAGTTTTCTGTTGCTACTTTCACATGTACACGTATCCCTCAAGTAAAAACGCTATATATAGCCTTTAGCTATTTTGAATAAAGTGTGGAGATTATAAGTTTATATAAATGGCTTCTGATGTATATTTATTGCTCCATCGTGTCCCCATATTATTTGTTTGTTCATTTCTTTGGCATAAGAAAGATCCCAGATCCTTCAGTTGGTATCAGAGCTAACCAGGTTCACGTGATGGGGTGGTGTTGTTAGCTTTTATACAGGTCGTTCATTGCCCAAAGATAGGACCGAGAGCAACAGAGATGGCGTTTTTCATCTCATGAAGTTGTAGCTAGGTCCGTGTGAAGGGGTGTAAGCAGATCCTTGATCAGAATGTTCGTTTGAAAGGAGTTTTACCGGCAGAGGCATGTGAAAAATCGATCGGAAAGGATCCGTCTAAGCAGGGCTTCTGATTGTGTTCGTTTCAGGCAGTTACGAACGAAATAGATAAGTTGAAGCGGGTGGCTTTGGATTCGATTCGGTGTTGCTGGAAAAAGAAGACGGTAAAACGGGTAGCTTGTTTTCTTAGTCGGTTGAATGAGCTCTTGTTTCGTAGCCAAAACGGAGGTGACTTTGGACGTGGCCGGGGAGAGGTCGTGATCGTTCCGGAGTAAGTCGAGATGGTGGCTGAATGGACGAAGACGAACGAAGAAGATGATCAAGGTGCTGATAATCGCAAGGAGAAGGAAGCAAACCTAATTGAAGAAGAGTCGGCATTGCTGTGAAAGAGTGGTATAAACCAATTAAGGAGGTGATTGTTGGATTAATTGGTTTGGATGATAATCACGTGCATGGCTTAATTATTATTTATGTTTTTATAGTCTATGTTTTAGTTGAAAGTCTATTAGTTAGAATTAGTATTTTAGTTTACCGATTTACATGGATGTGAAAGTGTAGCTAGGTGAGAATGGGTCAAGGTAGTACCTAGTCTTTAGGAGGTGGAGTGACTCAGTAGTTTTCTGTTGCTACTTTCACATGTACACGTATCCCTCAAGTAAAAACGCTATATATAGCCTTTAGCTATTTTGAATAAAGTGTGGAGATTATAAGTTTATATAAATGGCTTCTGATGTATATTTATTGCTCCATCGTGTCCCCATATTATTTGTTTGTTCATTTCTTTGGCATAAGAAAGATCCCAGATCCTTCAGTTGGTATCAGAGCTAACCAGGTTCACGTGATGGGGTGGTGTTGTTAGCTTTTATACAGGTCGTTCATTGCCCAAAGATAGGACCGAGAGCAACAGAGATGGCGTTTTTCATCTCATGAAGTTGTAGCTAGGTCCGTGTGAAGGGGTGTAAGCAGATCCTTGATCAGAATGTTCGTTTGAAAGGAGTTTTACCGGCAGAGGCATGTGAAAAATCGATCGGAAAGGATCCGTCTAAGCAGGGCTTCTGATTGTGTTCGTTTCAGGCAGTTACGAACGAAATAGATAAGTTGAAGCGGGTGGCTTTGGATTCGATTCGGTGTTGCTGGAAAAAGAAGACGGTAAAACGGGTAGCTTGTTTTCTTAGTCGGTTGAATGAGCTCTTGTTTCGTAGCCAAAACGGAGGTGACTTTGGACGTGGCCGGGGAGAGGTCGTGATCGTTCCGGAATAAGTCGAGATGGTGGCTGAATGGACGAAGACGAACGAAGAAGATGATCAAGGTGCTGATAATCGCAAGGAGAAGGAAGCAAACCTAATTGAAGAAGAGTCGGCATTGCTGTGAAAGAGTGGTATAAACCAATTAAGGAGGTGATTGTTGGATTAATTGGTTTGGATGATAATCACGTGCATGGCTTAATTATTATTTATGTTTTTATAGTCTATGTTTTAGTTGAAAGTCTATTAGTTAGAATTAGTATTTTAGTTTACCGATTTACATGGATGTGAAAGTGTAGCTAGGTGAGAATGGGTCAAGGTAGTACCTAGTCTTTAGGAGGTGGAGTGACTCAGTAGTTTTCTGTTGCTACTTTCACATGTACACGTATCCCTCAAGTAAAAAAGCTATATATAGCCTTTAGCTATTTTGAATAAAGTGTGGAGATTATAAGTTTATATAAATTGCTTCTGATGTATATTTATTGCTCCATCGTGTCCCCATATTATTTGTTTGTTCATTTCTTTGGCATAAGAAAGATCCCAGATCCTTCAGTTGGTATCAGAGCTAACCAGGTTCACGTGATAGGGTGGTGTTGTTAGCTTTTTATACAGGTCGTTCATTGCCCAAAGATAGGACCGAGAGCAACAGAGATGGCGTTTTTCATCTCATGAAGTTGTAGCTAGGTTCGTGTGAAGGGGTGTAAGCAGATCCTTGATCAGAATATTCGTTTGAAAGGAGTTTTACCGGCAGAGGCATGTGAAAAATCGATCGGAAAGGATCCGTCTAAGCTGGGCTTCGGTTTGTGTTCGTTTCAGGCAGTTACGAACGAAATAGATAAGTTGAAGCGGGTGGCTTTGGATTCGATTCGGTGTTGCTGGAAAAAGAAGACGGTAAAACGGGTAGCTTGTTTTCTTAGTCGGTTGAATGAGCTCTTGTTTCGTAGCCAAAACGGAGGTGACTTTGGACGTGGCCGGGGAGAGGTCGTGATCGTTCCGGAATAAGTCGAGATGGTGGCTGAATGGACGAAGACGAACGAAGAAGATGATCAAGGTGCTGATAATCGCAAGGAGAAGGAAGCAAACCTAATTGAAGAAGAGTCGGCATTGCTGTGAAAGAGTGGTATAAACCAATTAAGGAGGTGATTGTTGGATTAATTGGTTTGGATGATAATCACGTGCATGGCTTAATTATTATTTATGTTTTTATAGTCTATGTTTTAGTTGAAAGTCTATTAGTTAGAATTAGTATTTTAGTTTACCGATTTACATGGATGTGAAAGTGTAGCTAGGTGAGAATGGGTCAAGGTAGTACCTAGTCTTTAGGAGGTGGAGTGACTCAGTAGTTTTCTGTTGCTACTTTCACATGTACACGTATCCCTCAAGTAAAAAAGCTATATATAGCCTTTAGCTATTTTGAATAAAGTGTGGAGATTATAAGTTTATATAAATGGCTTCTGATGTATATTTATTGCTCCATCGTGTCCCCATATTATTTATTGGAAAATTGTATTTATTCCTACTAAATCTTCCTACTTCATCTTCCTACCCACTAAATAATGACATGTGGAATCCACTAATCCTCTCTCTTAATCTCATTCTTTGTTTTTGACACTTGTATTGATCTTGTGAGTAGGAAGATTTAGTAGGAAGATATATAACCTCTCTTATTTGTTTGTTCATTTCTTTGGCATAAGAAAGATCCCAGATCCTTCATAAAGCATTTATTTATCTAATATCAGTCAATAATATCTATAAATGAACAATAGTTAATGTTCACCAAGGTTACAAATACACAATTGTATGGGGTTTTTAATATAATTTCCGTCAGAAATTTCTGTGGGAAAGTTGCGCTTTTGTAGTGGTGTGCTCATGTGTAGAAGTATGTTATAATGTTATGTTATTTTGCTCATCTTAAAATGGATTAGTCAATTTTAAGGACGTGTATTTTAATTAAATGTTATTTTATACTAATTATTAATTTAAAACAACACCTCTAGATTTTCACATCATTGACAAGATTACCGTAAATCCCTGTAGGATATCACTAGAAAGAAGTAAAGGGTGAGTGAGAAAAGATTAACGGGGAGCGTAACTCAAAGTATGGAATGCATTATACATCAAACATATCTAATTTATCAGCAATGCGCCTCATCTGTGTAAGGAATATCTTTAGCAAAAGGAAAGAAAGAGGAAAAAGATAAAGCAGAGGCTAATTAATGCACGTATCGAATACAATATAACCCTATACACTATAAAACTTGAAGAAGTCAAAGGAAAAAATGTTTTTGTTTGAAGTTGGTGATCGATCATGTTGTAGGCGATTCTCAATCGGCTTACATCAATGATCGAAACATATTGGAGGGACCGTTGGTTATCAATGAACTATGCCCTTGGGCGAAAAAGTCAAAGGAAAAGATGTTTTTGTTTAAAGTAGATTTTGAGAAAGCCTTTGACTCGATTAACTGGGGATATTTAGATTCGATTTTGTCTCAGATGAATTTTGGTAACAAATGGCGTATGTGGATTCGGGGCTGTCTATCTTCTTCGTATGCATCGGTGTTAATTAATGGGTCCCCAACGAAAGAATTTCATATTTCCAAAGAAGTAAGACAAGGAGACCCACTATCTCCTTTTTTATTCATTATAGTCATGGAGGGTCTAAACGTGGCGATGAAGACGGCTTGCGACAAAGGCCTATATACGGGTAAAAAGATTGGACCAAATGGACCTTCCATCTCTCATTTACTTTACGCTGATGACGCAATTTTTGTGGGAGAGGGATCTAGAGCTAATATGCGAAATCTCACAAGAATTTTGAGATGCTTCCATGCATCTTCTGGACTACAAGTAAATTTTCACAAATCCAAAGTGTTTGGTATAGGTGCCTCTCCTACACAAGTACACAACTGGGCTAATTCTCTAAGATGCGTTCCTGGAGCTTTTCCCTTCACCTATCTCGGTGTCCCAGTAGGAGCTAATATGAATTTAAAAAAACATTGGGTGCCGGTAACCGACCGTTTCAATTCAAAGCTGTCCGGGTGGAAAGCAAAAAATCTATCTTTTGGTGGAAGATTAATGCTCGTCAAGTCGGTCCTTAGTAGCTTGCCCCTATATTACTTCTCACTATTTAAGGCTCCGTCTTGTGTGTTGATCGGTTGGAACAAATTCGCAGAAGATTCCTATGGGGCGGGATTGAAAACGCGAAAAAGATTAATTGGGTTGCATGGTCAACTGTCACAGCATCAAAGAAGAAAGGTGGACTTGGGGTCGGTTCTTTGAAAGCCCAAAACGTGGCCCTGTTGGTGAAATGGTGGTGGAGATTGAGAGATGGAAAACAATGTATTTGGAAGGATGTGATACGGGCCGTTCACAATTTGCAGTCGAGACCCATTCATTATATGGCGAAGAACAACTCTATGGGTGTATGGCGTAACATTACAAAGGTAGAGGCGGAGCTCAACAATGCAGGTTACAATTTTTTTGACACTTTCTCTCTTAAAATCGGAGCTGGGAATTCTTTCTTATTTTGAAAAGACAGGTGGATGGGAGATACTACGTTCCAGATTAGATTCCCAAAATTATATGAAATTGAAAAGAAAAAATCATGTATAGTTGGTGATCGAATCTCTAGCAATGGTTTTAATTGGAATTGGAAGTCCGGTTTCTGCTCCTTATTACATTTAATTAGTGGTGTTAGATTGGAAAACAATGTAGATAAGTTGTATTGCAAAATCTCTCCTGATGGTTCTTTCGCGGTTCATCACATGCGGATGTGGCTTGAGGATAAGATGACTACCACTGGTTTCGTCAACATGCCGTGGTCCAAAATTGCTCCGCTAAAAGTCAATTGTTTCTTCTGGCGGGTAGGATTGGGTAAAATACCGGTGGCGAAAAGTTTGGAGAATAGAGGCATTAACGTGGGTTTGTCATATGTAAGGTATGTAATCTTGGAGAGGAGAATGTCGATCACGTTTTCACTAGATGTCCCCATGCTATAAACGTATTGAACTGGATCTTCAATTTGTGTGGCATTCCTGCTACTACATTTAATTCGGCATTAGAACTCATAGAATTTGGTGCGAGATGGGGGAATTGCCCGAAGAAAAGTAAAGTGTTGACAACCATAATCCAATGTATGCTTTGGAGCATTTGGAAGGCGCGGAACGATGTGGTTTTTAAAAACTTGCGTAAGCATCATTCGGCTATAGCAGGAGATATTATTTTTACTTCTTTTAACTGGTTAAAACATAGAAGCAATGCATCTTGTAATTGGGTTGAGTGGGGAATCTCCCCCTTTTCTGTATTTTTGTAAAACTCCTGCTTTTCTTGCCCCCTCTTAGTTCCTTGCTAAGCTGGGGTGCCTTTATATATATTTGCCGTTTCCAAAAAAAACTTGAAGAAGTACTTCAACCACATGCAACTCACACTATACCTAGTCTCCATTTAATTAAATGCCAGCCTCATCAAACCCTCATTGTGATGCTTCAGCACGATCACTACAAGACCAGGAGTACTTTTACGCATTAAATGCCAATGTTTCTAACTTTGTTTCAGTGAAGCTTTCTAGTGCCGGCAACTACCATCTATGGGAGAGGCAGATGGGTTGCCTCCTGAAGAGTTACAATGTGCATGGCGTCGTAAATGGACAATCCATCAATCCAGGAGCTTTGAGCCCAGACAAGGAGAACCGATTTGACAGTCTTGTCAAAGGATGGATTTTCGGTTCAATTAGCGAAGGGCTACTTGACACTGTTGTCGATCTTGGTTCAGCCAAAGAGGTGTGGGACAAACTAAAGTCCTTCTACGATCGAGCTATAACGAGTTCTCAAAGAGGTATACGCTACTTATTCTAAACTCGAAATCGCAACATTCTAATAATCAACATTGCTTAATAAGAACATACATATTAATGCTTTAACCATTCATAGCTTGATTTACATGCATTGACTTTTCACAGTAAAATTTCTACACATGAACTAAAGTCCTCCGCGGCTCCGCCCCTACCCCTGCACCATCCCAACCTCCCCCACCATGATCAACCACCACCCACACACCACCCTCCCCGTCCATCCACCCTAGGGATGTCAACGGGGTCAAATGGGACGGGGATAACATCCTCCGCCCCGAAATTCCCCCGTTCCCCCCGCGCCCGAATCCCCCGAACTTTCGGCTCCCGCCTCCGCCCTTGCATCCTTGGATGTCTCCCCGGCCCCGTTTCCCCGCACCCGATTGTTAGGGAAAAAAACCATTTTTGGTTAAAAAATTGTTTATTTGGTTTATCTATATATATATATATATATATATATATATATATATATATATATATATATATATGTATGTATGTATGTATGTATGTATGTATGTATGTATGTATGTATGTATGTATGTATGTATGTATGTATGTATGTATGTATGTATGTATGTATGTATGTATGTATGTATGTATGTATGTATGTATGTATGTATGTATGTATGTATGTATGTATGTATGTATATATATATATATATATATATATATATATATATATATATATCCTATCCTAATAAATAAGTAACTCTTGTACACTTGTCATCACCACATTGAATTTGCCACATGTCATTTTCTGATAATTTTGATTTTTTAAAAAAAACAAAAAAACTACTCAATCACTCATTAATTATCGGTTTCAGGTTTGATTTTATTCCATGAAATCCGCTTGTTGATTCATTCTCTCAACACCACCAGTAGCACGACCTTCTCTATATGAAAACCCCAACATCTCTTACTTCTCCTCCACTTACATCGATCAAAACCTCACCACTGCACATCCCTCACCCCAGGTTCTCCTTTCTTTCCTAGACCCAACTCTATTTATTACTACCGGCGTCACAATCCGCCACTATCACTACCGCTATAGCATCTCTCTTCCTCTTCCGACCTCAAAATTCAACTTCTATTTCCTTATTTTGTTCATTCGCATTCAACATATCCTCCGGTTTTTATCTCAACATCTCCCGCCAGAATTTGATGCTAATGACCGGTCGTTTTGATCCTAATCCCTTTGACGATGGGGAGGAAGTCAATCCCTTCGCTATAAGTTATCAATTCTGCTTCCATGTCGTCTGTAACGTCTCATCTAATGCTCAGTCATGGTGTTCCCTTTGACTTTTACTTCATCAGTATTAATATTGTTTCAGGATTGAATTTTGAATTTCTCAAAAAAAATCCCTGTTATTAAAGCTTCTGTATCAATTCTTTTAACAGGTGAAAATCTTCGATTTCACGTTTCAGTTTCAAAAATCAAATCACACGCCTTTATTAATAATTTAATACGAAACCGTCAGTTGGTAATCGCCAATTTTGCGTTTCAGTTTGAAAAAACAAAATCACAAACCTATATCTTCAAGAGGGAATTCAACCGCCACTAGCAGTTCCTCGTTGGATTTGCCATCACTGGAACCCTCATCATGAAGTTGTCCCTCGTCCTTTCTGGTTTGTACCCTACCTTTAAGAAATGTCTATGGTTTGTACCCTACCTTTAAGAAATGTCTATGGTTTGCCTGCAACAAATAGTATCCCTCATGTTTTCAACAAATTGCAGGTGTTGGAACCCAAGTCATTGGGTAAACTACATCGACCCAAGGTTTGTTTGTTAACCCCATTTTATCTGTTGGATTTCCAATTACTTACCAAGGGCCCTTTCTGTCAATTGCCTGACTTCCTTGCTGGTTCATGTGCATGTCGTGTTGAGGGTGGCTGCCTTGGGTCGAATGTGGGTCCTTGGAATGATCCTGAAATAATGCAGGTATGCATTCTTCATTTAGGATCATTGTGGCGGTTTTCGTTTACATTAACAAAGATGTATTATTTTGTTTGTGATAACATTCCTTGTCCTTTTTGCAGGTTGTAAAAAATGCAGAAGCAACCTTTGCAAGGCAAATAACCAACAATCAACATAAAGTTGAGTCTTATATCCAAATATACCCCATGAAGATAAGCATCTCAGACAAGTGGATTGGTTTGTTCTTAGGTTTTGTTTGTATTTTTCTGTCTGCAAGTCCTTATGGGTTTGTTCTTAGTTTTTCTATTTTTTTTACTACTAACAATCTATGCTTTTTTCAGATTCTTTTCATACACGTACTTTTGTTTCCTAGAAGTTTGTGATTATTAATAGAGGTTGAAAAGAAAATTTAGACCATCTATTGTAATTTTCCTCCAAGTTCCGTCAATTTAACACAATATTTGAAGCATGCGGTTGGGATGGTTCTAGAGTTTTTTTGAAGGCTAAGAGTATTTTGGTCATCCAGGAGGAGGCTGGCTACTCTATGCATGGTATTGCTTGATTTTTCATATATGTGATAAATTTAGAAAGCGAACAAATATGGAGTTTGTTATTTGTATAAAAGTTGTAGGGATTAGAATGTTTTTTGATATGACAGTAACTTAGGGCACATAAATGATCATTTGCATGATATGTTGATTGCTCATAAGAAATGGGTTCATACTTTATAAAATTTTCTTGAAAAAAAGCTATGCACTTTATATGTCGAAAAAACTAAAAGAACAATATCAGAATCGGCATAATCAAAGGAAACACGTTTACGTGCACATTCAAATGTGTTTTGAATTTTTGAACTTTGTCAAATAGGGAGGCACTGATTTTAGTCATTGGGATTCATGTTTTTGTGTGTCCGTAACTCTGTTTAACTATGTGTGTGCGTGTTTGTGTGTTTTACAGGTCTTGAAATGGTAAAAGCTTTCTGTATAACAAGATTCATGTTTTTTCAACCGTGTGTCACATGCATTGTTTTTTTGGTGTTTTTTAGTAAACCTTAACAAAAAAAGGTGTGCCAATGAATAGCTCATGGTGTCCTTCATGATGGTATTGTGGGTGAAAGCTAAAAGAGTTGATTCATGATATTTCTTAAATTAGATCTGATATTTTGAAATGGTAGGAGAAAATAAAAGATGGCAAATTTGTTAAAAGTTAAGATTTAATGAGAAAATTCTTTACTTTATGTGTAAAGTCGATCGTTTTGCATTAAATAATAAGGGAAAAATCTATGTTACCATCAAGTAAAAAAGAAAGCACCTTAGGTCAGAAACAAGTATTATGGCTCCTTTTTCATGTTTAAAATACGCAATTCCTGTTGACATTTGCACTTGGATAACTATTTGGTCTTTTTATTTTGTTTTTTGTAGTATTCAATTTCCTGTGCCTTTTGAAATAATGGTGGGGGATGGTTTGTCAACAGGAAAAACTGTTTTGATACTAAATTTAGATAATACGTTAGATCCATGATCTTGAAACATGGAATAGGAATTGGGTAGTACATATGAGATAGAATATGTCATTTATGATTCTGATAATCATGGTCCAAATTTAGGGTATAATTTTGATTTGGAATTTTGGATATATAGCTTTAGAGCATAAAACCGGAAGGACACTCGTGTAGTGTTATCTGATTTGATTGACCCAAATGAGGTGCTTTATTGTATCATTGATATTATACATATAAATTTACAACTACTAGCATTTTAGTTTCGATTTTATCATAAGGATTAAAGAGGAAATATTCAAAAGAAATAAAGAAACAGAGGATTTAATACCAACTAATTACAATACAAAAGGTCCCGACCTCAAAAAGTTGATAACAAAAAAGTTGCGAATAATTATATTATGCCTCAAGAACACAGACTTTAAGTAGACAAGCTCATGCAAACCGTAAGTGAACATAAATGGAGCCTTCCATTTCTCTTGTGAGTCAAAAGGATGAAGCAGGCGTTTCAAGAAAAACCAAATGGGCCATTAGTAAACTAATCGAAATGATTTTCCAATTCATAATTTTTTCTTCATCTTCCTTCAAAACCAAACAAAACTAAAAAGAATTATTAAAGGTTGGAGAAACAAAGAGGAGGTGTCGTGAACACCCTTTGTGATAATACACAATTTATTTCATTAAAAGTTTTTTAATCAGCAAAAAACCTTTAGCAATTGAACTGACCTTAATATCTTGAGAGAAGCATCAATTCTCTCCTTGGTCCAGAACTTCAGCACATTTGCTAAGTGAAATGTCTTGAGCGACCGAGCATAATAAAATAGATTGTAATTGTCGTTAAAATTCGACACGGAAAAGTTATGGCGACTTAAACAGAGGATCTGTGATTGATGATATTGATTACCAAGACATGGTAGCATATATGTTTTGGGTCGGAATTTTCATATCTTGATCTTTTAATAATAGTCATATATTTTGTTGATGTCTTTTCCGTAGTTTGAATTCTGAAACTAACCTTAACATTTTCTTTATATCATCCCGTGTAATACACGGGTTTTACAACTAGTATATATATATATATATATATATATATATATATATATATATATATATATATATATATATATATATATATATATATATATATATATATATATATATATATATATATATATATATATATATATATATATCCTAATAAATAAGTAACTCAAAGCCACATGTCATCTCCTCATTGAATTTGCCACATGTCAGTTTCTCATAATTTTAAATTTCTTAAAAAACTAATTGGTTTGAAACGTTTCTAACTCCTTAATGATCGGTTTAATTATCATTCAATTTCAAAATTAATTGTTATCATTCAATTTCAAATTAATTGTTTTTTAATATCATATTATTTTTTAATGTGTAGAATGATTTGGGAGACAATAGAGAGACACTTGACGTCATAATATTTTGAAGACCGATTCCAATCATAATAGTGAATTTGATTTTAGTGCCGGTGACATTCTCATAATCAATTATATTTATCAAAATACAAAGTCGTAATAGTAAAAATCAAAAGCAAGATGTCACGATAAACAAATAAATTTCTTATGTAAAATTATTAATGTTTAGATATTCTTAATTAATTTTTTTATATCATCCCGTGTAATACACGGGTCTTACAACTAGTATATATATATATATATATATATATATATATATATATATATATATATATATATATATATATATATATATATATATATATATATATATATATATATATATATATATATATATATATATATATATATATGGGAGGTTTCCATTGAGAATGAAAATAATGTTTAGAACGTGATAATGAATCTGAGCCACTAGATGCGCCAGCGCTGACGCGCGCCGCTCTATGACGACGAGCTGGGTTTTTTTTTCGTATATGATTTATTCATATATGAATGGGTATATTCATATATGATTATTCATATATCATATATGAATAATCATATATGATTATTCGTATTCATATATGAATAAACATATATGAATAATCATTTTTGAAATATGGTTGTGGTGGTCGGAATGGTGCTAGATGGTGGCGATGATGATGGTTATGGCGATGGAGGGTGGCGATGATGGTGGTGATGGTGGCGGTGTTGGTGGGGTGGTGGTGTTGGTGGAGATGGGTGGTGACGAAGGTGGTGGTGGCGGCGGCGGTGATGGAGGAGGTGGTGGTGGCGGTGGGTGGTGGTAGCGGTGGTGGTGGAGGTGGTGGTAAAGGTGGTAGCGGCGGTGGTGGTCGAGATGGTGATAGAGGTGGTAGAGTTGGCGGTAGCGGTGGTGGTGGTTGGCGGCAGGGGAGGTGGCGGCGGCAGCGGTGGTGGTGGTGGCGGCGACGATGGTGGTGGTGTTAACGCAGGTGGTGCAGGTGGAAGTGGTGGTGAAAATCATATGTGAATAATAATATATATCCCGTCGTTAGAGCGTCAACGCTCCGACGGCGCCAAATCAATAGAGCGGCAAGAAAAAATATATGGCCCATATTCATTCTTGTATTCTCAACATAATTTTCATTCTCAATGGAACCTACTTCTATATATATATATATATATATATATATATATATATATATATATATATATATATATATATTTATATATATATATATATATATATATATATATATATATATATATATATATATATATATAAGAAATTATAACCAAATTAAAAGCATCGAGAACTCGAAGAACTATCTTTCCACAATATATTTAAAAGGGTTAATGACTTGAGAGGGTAATATACTTTTGCAAATGTTCACATTTAGGTAATATTATTTTTTTTGTGCATATTTAGGTAACATACTTGTTATAGTTGTTCATATTTAGGTAACAATGTTTTTTTTTGTACACCTTTAGGTAACATAGTTGTTATACTTGTTCAAAAACGGGTAACAATGCTTTTTTTGCTCACATTCATGTAAGAATATTGTTACCTAAATGTGAACAATATTGTTACCTAAATGTGAACAAAAAAAACATTGTTACTTGTTTTTGAACAAGTATAACAAGTATGTTACCTAAATATGCACAAAAAAAACATTGTTACCCGTTTCTAAACAAGTATAACAAGCATGTTACCTAAATGTGCACACAAAAAACAATGTTACTTAAATGTGAACATTTACAAAAAACCACATGGTAGTCTAAAATGAAAATTATGTGTCTAAGAGAATACCAATAAAAAGTACCAAAAAAACAAGTTTTCTTTCCGTGCATATATGTTAATCTTCACATTTATGCACAAAAGATGGGTTTTCTTACAAATTCTATCTTATCTCTTGCATTAGAGTATGTCATTGATTACGTTTAAGTATTGTGTAAAACAAAAGTTATCAAAGCAATGAATTAATGAATGAA